>CM052665.1:13372746-13405177 GCA_028533165.1 Leontopithecus rosalia | reverse complement strand
GTGTCAGTTTGCTGAGAATGGTGGTCTCTAGATTCATCCATGTCCCTGCAAAGGACACGAACTCATCGTTTTTGATTGCTGCATGATATTCCATGGTGTATATGTGCCACATTTTCCCAGTCCAGTCTATCATTGATGGGCATTTGGGTTGTTTCCAGGTCTTTGCTATTGTAAACAGTGCTGCAATGAACATTCGTGTGCATGTGTCCTTATAGTAGAACGATTTATAGTCCTTTGGATATATACCTAGTAATGGGATTGCTGGGTCAAATGGAATTTCTATTTCTAGATCCTTGAGGAATTGCCACACTATCTTCCACAATGGTTGAACTAATTTACACTTCCATCAGCAGTGTAAAAGTGTGCCTATTTCTCCACATCTTCTCCAGCATCTGTTGTCTCCAGATTTTTTAATGAATGCCATTCTAACTGGCGTGAGATGGTATCTCAATGTAGTTTTGATTTGCATTTCTCTAATGACCAGTGATGATGAGCATTTTTTCATATGTTTGTTGGCCTCATGTATGTCTTCTTTTGTAAAATGTCTGTTCATTTTCTTTGCCCACTTTTGAATGGGCTTGTTTGTTTTTTGTTCTTGTAAATCTGTTTTAGTTCTTTGTAGATTCTGGATATCAGCCCTTTTGTCAGATGGGTAGACTGCAAAAATTTTTTTCCCATTCTGAGGTTGTCGATTCACTCTAATGACTGTTTCTATTGCCGTGCAGAAGCTGAGTTTTTTTAAACTCTGTTAAGGAGGAAGCAGGTGGCCGGGCCTGTATGGGGCTGTGCAAGGTAGTGGCTTGGCTGGGAAGTGTGTGAAACTGCCTAAACAAGCCATGCCCAGCCTTTCGGTTGCTGGGACTTAAAGACACAGACGCCAGGCTTTTTCCAAACCAGCTTCCCTTTCTTGTGGTTTTTCCTTTCTCTGGGCCAAGCCAAGGGCCGGCTGGAGGAAAGAGTGAGCTCCTGAATTTCCAGGTCTGGCTGAGGTCAGGGCTCCTCTTAATACCTCCAAAGAAAAAGCTGGTTACATGAGCCACACCCTGCCTCTCAGACTCACACTGGTAGCGCAAAAGTGCTAGGCAGGGTGGCTGGAGCAAAAGCCACCTTGTGTGAGCCAGGCCCAGCCTTTCAGACTCACACCTCCTGGATCCAGATTCCCGTAATGCAAACTTCTTTCCGGCTCTTTCTGCTAAGATATTTCCTACACATAAGGCTTTTAGGGTGGCAGTCAGGGACCTAGGCCTGTACTGCTCTCAGGCTTGTGCCTATGAGGACCTCCTGCAGTATAAATGCACAGGGCCAGTTCCCTTAGTCCCCAGTGCTAGGTTATGCCCTAACAGAGCCAGTCTCTCAGTGGGTACTGGAGGCCATAGGACATTGTGTTTTTTGTCACCCACAATTTCCCAATCCATCTGAGTGGTTCCAGAATCTAATGATGCACAATTTGTCTTGCCTAGGATTGGCTCTCCGTATGGCAGAACTTCTCAATCTAGAATATTATAGTCAGACCAGGTCTGAGGCTCAAATAGCTAATTATAGGTCCCATATCCCTAAGGCACATTCCTGTGATGGAAAGTGGGGTGGGGGAGGAGGCCCAGTCCCGATGTTCCGGCCATGTGGCCAACTGTTACCTTAAGACTGTTGTGCTTAGAGGTCCTCTCAAGGAGTTTATCCTCCTAGGGCAACTTTATGGTCAGGCCTATGTTAACTAAACTCTTGCTAGGGAATATTGACACCCATCACCCAAGCCTCATTGGCCTAGTTCTTCAAGGATGCACCGGTACAAGGCCACGAACTCCGACAGTCCCCATGTCCTTAAGGTGGCCATAAGGACATTTAGACAGTGAGGGTATGCTCATGACACCAGTAAGCATGATTAAACCTATCACATGAGGGGCCCAGAAGATGATCACACATCTAAGACACAAGGAAACCACAAGGTGCTATAACTGGGGGATGCCCCAGGGCTAGCAGTTGCAAGAAATAACTGGGGATGTGGGCATCCCTGTTTTAGATTTCAGATGGGTGTTACTCTTCCCAAGGCAAAATCACCCTTAAAGTGTATCCAGGATAACTGGAACCAATTTGACCCATGATGTTTAAAGAAGAAGCTGGCCCTAAGGCCAGAACAGAGTCTAGAATGATTACTAAATCTAGCAACCTCGGTGTCCTATTACAGAGACCAGGAGAGTCAGAGAAAAGCCACAGCCCTAGTCATGGCCTTCAGGCAAGCAGACCCAAGGGGCTCAGAAGAGAGAAAGCCTTAGGTTAGCCTCCAGACTGGCAGAGCTAGCTACTGCTGCAGCCTACCAGGATACTTTAAGAAGGATTGTCCCAGAGGAATGGACCACCTCCTTGTCCTTGCAAAGGGTGCAAGGATGTCCTTTGCCCATGGTGCAAAGGGGATCATTGGAAGGCACACTGTCCCAGGTGACAAAGTTTCCCAGGGCCTAATTGGCTAACCAAATAACCCAACAGCAGGACTGAGGGTTCCCGGGGTAAGCGTCAGCACAAGCCATCACCTCACTGAGCCCTGGGTAAAGATAACCATAGAGGGCCAGGAGGTTGATCTCCTCCTGGACACTGGTGTGGCCTTCTCAGTTTTAATTTCCCATCCTGGATGGCTGTCCACCAAGTCTGTAACTGTCAGAGGAGTCCTAGGATAAACAGTCTCCTGATATTTCTCCCAGCCCTTAAGCTGTAACTGGGGAGATATACTCTTCTCCCATGACCTCCTCATTGTGCCAGAAAGTCCCACTCCCCTAATAGGGTGGGACCTGTTAGCCAGAGCAGGAGCCATTATCTTTATGAACATCATCAGGGGGGAAATCCCTCTCTGCTACCCATAATTTAAAGAAGGGACTAATCCCTAGGTTTGGCCAATGGAGGGACAATTTGGGTGAGCGAAGAATGCAGGCTAAATTTGAGTAAGGCTAAAGGATCCCATCTCTTTCCCTTAGCAAAGACAGTACCCCATTAGACTGGAAGCCAAAAGGGAGCTACAGCTTATTGTAAGAAACTTAAAAGCTCAGGGTCTAGTAAAGTCCTATAACAGCCCTTGTAATACTCCAATCTTAGGAGTACAGAAACCTAATGGACAATGGAGACTAGTGCAAGATCTCAGGCCTATTAGTGAAGCTGAGATTCCTTTATACCCAGTTGTACCCAACCCACACACCTTGCTCTCTCAAATATGAGAAGAGGCACAATGGTTTACAGTCCTGGACCTTAAGGATGCCTTTTTCTGTGTTCCATTACCTCCTGACTCCCAGTTTCTCTTCACCTTTGAAGACCCTTTAGACCAGAATTCTCAGCTCACCTGGACACTGTTACCCAAGGGCTTTCAAGATAGCCCCCACCTGCTTAGTCAGACTCTACCTCAGGACCTTAGTCACTTTTTACATACAGGTACCCTGGTTCTTCAATATATGGATGACTTAGTTTTAACTGCTAACTCAGAAACCCAGTGTTAGCAGGCTGCACAGGACCTCTTAAGCTTTCTCATCACCTGTGGATATAAGGTTTCCAAACCAAAAGCCCAACTTTGTAGGCAAGAGGTAAAATACCTAGGGCTTGTCATGTCTAAGGGCACTCAGGCCCTTGATGGAGAACATCTCCAGCCCATACTGGCTTTCTCCTGTCCAAAGACCTTAAAACAGTTGTGGAATTCTTAGGACTAACTGGTTTTTGCCTATTGTGGATTCCCAGATATGGTGAAATAGCCAAACCCCTATACCCTCTGATTAAAGAAAGCCAAAAGACTAACCTCCATCTAATACAATGGGACCGTATAGCTGAGGCAGCCTTTCAGACCCTAAAGCAGGTGCTACTGCAGGCTTCAGCCCTAAGCTTTTCTATAGGGAACAATTTCTCCCTATATGTTACGGAAAAGTTGGGAGTTGCAGAGGGGGTTCTCACCCAGACTCAGGGGACCATGTCACAGCTGGTGGCATACCTAAGTAAGGAAATTGATGCAGTAGCAAAAGGGCTGGCCACACTTTTTGTAGGTCATAGCTGCGGTGGCTATACTGGTTTCAGAAACTGTATGGATTTTACATGATGTAGCTGGAATTCTGGCCTCTAAAGGGGGCTTATGGATGTCTGACAACCGATTTCTCAAATATCAGGCCTCAATGCTCAAAGGGCCTGTACTTCAGCTGCACACATGCAGCCCTCAGTCCAGCTACTTTTCTTCCTGAGGAAGGAGTAAACACAGAACGTGACTGTCAGCAGGCTTTAGCCAGAACTATGCAGCTCGAGAGGATCTTTTAAAAACTCCTCTAACCAATCCTGACCTTAACCTATAGGCTAACGGAAGTTCATTTATGGAAAATGTTCATTTATGGAAAATGGAGTTTGAAAGGCCGGATATGTAGTAGTCAGTGATCAAACAGTGCTTGAAAGGAATTACCTTCCTCCTGGAACTGGTGCCCAGCTGGAAGAACTAGTAGCCCTCACTCGACCTCTGAAGTTAGGAAAAGGAAAGAGAATAAACATATACACAGATTCCACATATGCTGACCTGGTTCTGCAGGCCCATGCTGCCCTATGGAAGGAAAGAGGGTTCCCAACCTCGGCAGGAACTCCCATTAAATATCATAAGGAAATTTTGGACTTATGACAAGCTGTCCAAGAACCCAAAGAGGTAGCAGCCCTATACTGCTGAGGTCACCAGAAAGGACATGAAAAGGCAGCAGAGGGCAATCGCTGAGATGACCTAGAGGCAAAAAGGGCAGCTAGACAAGAATGTATAGAAGGACCTTTAATATGGAAAACCATCTCCAGGGAACCAGACCTCAATACTCATCAGAAGAGGTATTGTGTTCCTACCTGCTGCCAGTCAGTGGAAAGTACTTCAAACCCTACATCAAACCTTCCATATGGGTATACACCTTCCACACAGATAGCACACATCGGCTGGCCAAATCCATATTTACAGAAAAAATTCTCTTCAAGGCTGTCCAACAAATAGTCAAAGGATGTGAAATATGCCAGAAAAATCATCTGTTGGCACATCACAGCTCCTCCTGGGGAACAGGGAACCGGTCATTACATGGGCAAGGAATGGCAAATGGACCTTACCCATTCCTGGCACAGGAAAGCAACCTCCGTATTACTGATAGCACTCTTAAGGACTCAAAACTCTCCTCAGAAAACAGGACTCATCCCCTATGAGATGCTTTATGGATGGCCCTTTCTTACTAATGATCTTGTATAAGACAAGGAAACAGCAGATCTAATAAAAGATATAACCTTCTTGGCTAAGTACCAACAGGCTCTTAGGATCTTCCCTGAAGGACACCCTAGGGAAAAAGGGAAAGAGTTGTTCTTCCCTGGAGACTTGGTGCTTGTTAAGTCTCTCGCCTCAGACTCTCCCTCTCTAGGCCCATCGTGGGAAGGGCCCTTTTCAGTTCTTCTGTCTACCCCAATGGCAGTTAAGGTGGTGGGAACTGACTCATGGATTCATCACACTCAGCTGAAGCCTTGGACACCTCCTGAAGAAAATCATAGGCCCCCCCACCCCACAGCCTGAAGTTCCAGGAGAAGACCCTTTGTACACCTGCGAGCCATTAGAGGATCTACCTTTGCTCTTCCGATGAAATCCCCAGGAAAGTAATTACTCATGAGTCTAACTTACATCCTGGCATTAACAGGACTGTCACTGTTAACTTTACTATCTGCGACCAGACTCCATGCGGCTGCCCCAATGAATTGGCCTAATAGCTCTCTTCCTCTCCTTCCTAGTGCCCGCCCTCCCATAATTATTTCCACCGACGCTCAGGAGCAGAGTCTTCTATTGCAAAGGCCACACCATTCTTGAATCCCAATTATTCCTTTCATGAGGGGGTTCAAAATAATAGCAGGACTTAGTACTGGCATTTCAAGAGTTACCACCTCTACTCAGTTTTAGTATACTCTATCTCAGGAGTTAAGAAACATAGAAACATTTTCTCTGCAGAAGTAGCTTAACTCTTTAGCTCCCATGGCTCTTCAAAGTAGAAGGCCCTGGATCTACTAACAGCAGAGAGAGAAGGACCCTGCCTCTTTTTAGAAGAAAGATGCTGCTACTTTGTAAACCAATTGTGTATTGTCTCAAACAAAGGTAAAGAACTCAGGGAACAACCAACACAGGGCTAAAGACCTTCAAGAAACATGATCGTGGAGCTTGTTTATCAACTGGCTGTCCTGGCTCTACCCTCTTCTAGGCCCATTTATAACCATTCTATTATTGCTGGCTTTCAGGCCTCTCATCTTTAACCTTATTGTCAAAGTCATTTCTTCTAGAATTAAAGCCGTAAGGCCACAAATGGTTCTGCAAATAAAACCCTGGATGTCCTTGGCTCATGAGTTCTATGGTGTACCTCTGGATCAATCTGCACCCCTGGAGGACTCCCCTCTGGAGGAAACATCAACTGCAGGGCCCCTTCTATGCCCTAATTCAGCAGGAAGTAGTTAAAGAGTGATCGACACTTGTGTCCCAACAGTTTTTGGAATTTCCTGTTCAGAGTAGGGACTGAGGGACTGTGTTAAGGAAAATAATCTTCTCTTCCCAGCTCTACAAAGGGCATGGTTTCAAAAATATGAGTTTCCCAGAGCCACCGGGAATCTCCATCCACACCCCCATCTGGGAACCTAGAGTTCTTTGTCTAACTTTCCAAGGCGTGGCCCGTGCATGGGCTAGGTAGAAAAAGCCAGGTGAGTCTCTGTTCAAAAAGTCCTCAAGCTCATGCCTGTAATCCCAGCACTTTGGGAGGCCGAGGCGGGTGGATCATGAGGTCAAGAGATTGAAATCATACTGGTCAACATGGTGAAACCCCTTCTCTACTAAAAATACAAAAAATGAGCTGGGCATGGTGGTGCGTGCCTGTAATCCCAGCTACTCAGGAGGCTGAGGCAGGAGAATTGCCTGAACCCAGGAGGTGGAGGTTGCGGTGAGCCGAGATCATGCCATTGCACTCCAGCCTGGGTAAGGAGCGAAACTCAGCCCCCCCCCCCAAAAAAAAAGTCCTCTAAAAGCTCTGGAAGGAATGGGCTCTGTTGCAGGTCAAGTAGCCAATCTAGTATCAGAGTCAAAGATCAATCACTCCAGTGGAAGCTTGAAAGAACTCCTCTCATTAGACTAGAACATGAATGGGGCAGGAATAACTTCAGCATTAAAACCCGGTTGCTCCTTACCTATGTGGATTCCTCCCTTGGATTCCCTCCCATGGCAGCGGCAACGTGGGACCTCTCTTTCCTTCTCTCTCTCGCTCCCTGCCAAATAAATTGCTTCTCTGCTAAACTCTTTGGGTCCACGATATTTATCCAAACAGTAAGCTCACCACATCTCCGGGGCCCCTTCTCCATTCCTAGGGCAATAGAGGTCAAGGACCTGGGCACATCAAATAGGGAAACTGGGAGTGTCTTCAGGATGCCCCACTCACTCTCCCCAGGTTACAGTAACTAGTAAATATACACCTATCTTTTATATAGATATGTGGCAATCAAAAAGAATGGACATTAATGAATGAAGTAGTCCTTAAATGGCTTCTAAAAAAAATCCATGCCAAATTCAAGTTGTTTTACAATACTCTCACTGGTTAAAGTACTGAAATATTATAACATACCCAAATATCAAAAATTTATAGTTTATTATTTTAAAATATTTAAAATGAACAGAAGACTTCAGACATTTCTAAGAAGAGCAATGAACAAACTAGCCACCTAAAACCAGCTGTAATTTTTAATCATTGTATCTACTGGGATGTTTGGGATAACTGTCTTTCACTCCTTAATAATGCTGGAATGGCTCAAAGTATAATCTTACAAATCGTCTCTCACGCAGGTAGGTGTATTAATTAATTCACTTTCTTCAGTGTGTCCTGATGATTTGTCTCCATAGGAGTGGTTCAATCTTAGATGTGCATTTGGAGCAAGGGTTACATAACTTTAAAACCCAATTGCCATTTTGTTTTGTTTGTTTCTATCCTTTCTTCCTGGATGCCAGAGTACTTAAAATAACATTTACACGAAATAAGTATGTTTAGAATGTGACTATAATCTAATGAGAGATATATTTTTAGGATATGACACATTTTTCTATGTGGCTTGAAAATTCAATTGTAGTGTTTTATTGTCACAGTCAGTATAAAATTTTAGTTAAAACTCAGCTACTTGTTTTACTTATGCAATCTTTATTATGGCAGCGGTAAAGAGATCTTGCCCTGTATTGCATAAAGTGAGGGTGAATAATGTAATGTTTTCTACATTTTTGTCAACTCTGAGAGCTTTTTAAATTAAATTTGAATGGTTATTCTGACTGTAAGGATGGGAGAGAGGGGAAGTATGAAGTAAAAACAAATATCAAAGGAGAGAGATAAAAAATAAGGAGGACCATCAAAGCTGTAACTGTAGTAAGACAGAAAGCAGAGCCATTTATATGAAGCAAAGCAGAGAAATAATCATGCCAAGGGTCAAAGCAGGTGAAGGCAAGAAGCGAAAAGTATTGTAATGAGTGCAAACAGAAAAGGATTAGTCACCATTTAAATTCAAATGTAATGCAGTCTTGTGGTTAGCAATTTTTGTGTGTGTTGAGGAAGATGAGAAAGGTCAGTTAAATTCACACAATGCAATTCTGAATTTAAGGACCACCCTTGACATACTTCATGAAGTAAAAACGTATTTGCAGAAAAGAGGTATTTATTTATTTATTTTGTTTTTGTTAACTATTGATACAAAACAGTGACATTTAGGGAATTTCATTTCAGGATTAAAATATATATATAATTTTTGGTACCCTAATTTTTCTAACTCTTGTAACATCAATCTAGATGTATTAGACAGTAGGTGTAGGCATAAAAGAAGAAAGGTTAAATATTACAAACTGTAATAGGAAAACACAGCCTGGACAGTGTTACAAAGAAGTGCCAATTAAGTAGAAACTTTGAGCATGGGTAGGAGTGAGCAAAGAGTTTTCTAGAAGGAACAAGAGTGCACAAAACCGTGGATGTGCAATTTTTGGCCAGAGAATAGCATGTACTCTAATGTAGCATGAAAAGTCCATTAACTGTGAGGTCAACAGACCAGGCTCAGTCATATTCTCAAGTGTGTAAAATAAAGAGAAAAAGACATTTTAGAAAAGCTTAGTTCAAAAATAGTTTTAAAAAAATTTTGTAGCTATAGTTAAATGCCTAAATCTCAGGAAAATGACAGTGTATTGCATTTTATGAAGCACTTTAACATATTTGTTTTTGTTAAATTATGTCTTTGCTTGTAATCCCAGCACTTTGGGAGGCCGAGGCGGGTGGATCATGAGGTCAAGAGATCGAGACCATCCTGGTCCACATGGTGAAACCCCGTCTCTAGTAAAAATACACAAAATTAGCTGGGCATGGTGGCGCGTGCCTGTAATCCCAGCTACTCAGGAGGCTGAGGCAGGAGAATTGCCTGAACCCAGGAGGCGGAGGTTGCGGTGAGCCGAGATCGCGCCATTGCACTCCAGCCTGGGTAACAAGAGCGAAATTCCATCTCAGAAAAAAAAAAAATTACGTCTTTGCTATATAAAATGGCTCATGTGCTAATGGTTCTAAATAGGTGAAATTTTCTTATGATTGAAAACAGCAAACTCTGGATTCCGGAGGAAATGCTTTGCATTGATTATATGTTTAATTCCTACATGTTAATATGGCCACAGAAGATATCCTTTACCTACTCTTCTTATCCTCCTTCTTAGTATCTTAGCTCTGGACATTATCATCATAGGCCTGGATGCCTGTAAAAAACATCTAATAATTTTGTGTTTATAGCCAAGCTGAAAAAATGCTTAACTAATTTTTTATTTTACTGTTTCAAACCTCAGTGAGCTTTCATAGTTCTCATCATAAAACGGCAAACCCTTCAGCGAGTCCTGGGCTTATCATTTGACATTGTTACCTTTGCAGTTTATGTTTCTGTCAGTAGAGATAACATGTTTGTAAGGTTTAATACAACTAGAACAATATCAAATATTTGTGTAGTGCTCACGTATAGCACATATTCTATTAAACATGTTATGTGTATTTGGTCATTTAGTCCTCACAATGATGATATGGGGGGCGGGGAGTAGCACAAATGCTGTTTACTAATGGGGAAACTGACCTAAACAAAGTCTGAGAAACCTTTTCAAGGTTACACAGTGAGAAAGCTGCTTAAGCAGTGTCTCCACATTTGTGCTCTGAACCACGTCTAGGGTTTCGGAGTTGGTAGACCAAGTCTTACGTGTCAGGTCTTCCTCTTCCCTGGATTATAACTTTGGATAAATTATGAATAAATCTAGTCCTCATCTTCCTCAACTGAAAAATCAGTATAATAACCCTTTGCAGAAGGCTATTTTGAGGAGAATTGGAGATGTTTTTAAAGGCCGGGTGCGGTGGCTCACGCCTATAATCCCAGCACTTTGGGAGGCCAAGATGGGTGGATCACAAGGTCAAGAGATCGAGACGATCCTGGTCAACATAGTGAAACACCGACTCTACTAAAAATACAAAAATTAGCTGGGCATGGTGGTGCACACCTGTAGTCCCAGCTACTTGGGAGGCTGAGGCAGGAGAATTGCTTGAACCCAGGAGACTGAGGTTGCAGTGAACTGAGATCGCGCCATTGCACTATAGCCTGGGTAACAAGAGCGAAACTCCGTCTCAAAAAAAAAAGTACAAATTACATCACTTAACACCTAATAAATATACATAACTATTAGGTATTATTGTTACAATAGTAGTTATTCATAGCAAAGTATTATATAATATCTATATTGATAATTATGTTATATAATATATAATTAATATTTATCAGGTTGACGGTTTCATACAATAATTGTGAAACTTTATAAATGCTCTCCTTGTTAGTAGTATTTTATCCCTCAATTTCCCCTCTTCCCCTTGATAACTCTTATTTGCCCCTCAGGTTTCATTGTAGACGTCCACTCTTCTGTGAAACCATCCATGATGCTTCAAGTCTGGGCAGCAGCCCTCCTAAATGCATAGAATGCCATATTATTTTCATTTACCCTACTTTAATCAGCTGTATTCTTGTTTGAATCCTCTAATACCAATAACTAATTTTTTTTTATAGGATTGTTTCTCGTTCACTTTCGGTACCTTTAGTTTTTGAACACTGGTTGAAACACAGTAACATTTATTAGTAGAATAAATGCATGACCCAGAAGGTACTTAAAGATCACCGATACACCTCCCTGGATTTTACACACGAAGCCTGAAAATAACTGAATGGAAACTAACAGAATCTAAATGGATCTGGATCGAATATATATTCACAGAAAAGGGTTATCAACAAATGAGAGGAATTCACTCTTGGACTTTTATATTGTCACTTCCACAATCCGTCAGAGATCATGAACAAACTGCCCATGAACAGTCAGAAACATTATATTAATCTACATGAAAAATCAGAAATGGACTTGAGACCAACGAAGAAATTAAAAAGAAACAGACAGACGCAAAAAGTCATTCATTTAGAAAAGAAAGAGAGAGAAAAATACTTTCAAAGAAGTTATTATACTCCCAGGCCACAGGTACCAGCATGGCCCATACACTTTCAAGCTTTTAGTTCAAAATTTTTGGTGTTTACTTGTAGTCTTATTTATTAAGCTCAATAAATTGGAATATGCAGCAGAAAGTTTAAGAAACATAGTTTAAATGTCAAAACTTATTTCTTATTTCCTTAAGCCTTAATTAATTTTGGTTTCCAAAACCTTGTTTTTCATTCACAAGCTATAAAATTTCCTTTAAAACTTGTTTAATGGTAGTGTCAAACGAGTTCACCATTTAATAGGATTTGCTTTTCTCCTGACTGCAAGGGACTGCCTTCCACCCTCTCATCCAGCTGCCTGGCCTTGTGTAATTCTCATTTCCATTCTCAATTGTTTTAGTTCCTCAAGGGAAAAAAAATATCTACCTAACTCCTATAGGTGTTGCAAGGATTAATAAATTGCAAAGCACACTGGAAATTTTGGATTAAATATCCTCTGACAGACTGGAATATTACCATAACTACAAGTATCATTTCCAGATGCGGCGGCTATAAGGACAAGAGAGCAGATCTGGAAATCGCATCCAAGCCTCCCACATGGAGGGTTATTGCCAGGCCAAAGAGTTACATTTGGATATTTAAATATCGGTGATTTTATATCAAAGCCATCTTGCTGAGAGCGGTTTGTCTGGGAGCATAAAGTGCCTGAATTGGTCCAACAAAAGGCAACAGCCCTGAGTCATTAAGACGTTATAACCACAAGCAACAGTATTCCCAGGATAGGGTTTATCTCTATTAGAAATCAAAGAGAACTTTCCTTTCCGTTCAACAGATAACTGAAAATTATAAATAGCCAGTTTCAGTAGACTGGCTCTTCATGGAGTCAAGTGGGTTACAAATTCCTTGAAATTTGAGAAGTCTCTCTGAAAGGGATACTGAACTTAGGTTAGTGCTCCCAAGTGAATCTTGGCATGGATTTTTGTCTGGGAATTTAGATTTTAGATGTGAGTAGGCTTACTGTTTCAAGGAATTCAATTTAACTCAGATATAGAAGTGTATATGGTGAACAATTTGAATATCAGCGTAACTGGTTTTCTTCTGTTAGAACCACTGTATAAGTCACAGTTTATAATCTCCATTGTTTTCTTTGTTTTCACACCAGAGGTGCAGAGGGTTAGGTCAATTATACTTCGTATTTACTGGCACATACTGGTGGTGTGAAGCTCATCTTATACTGGGTTTATTTATTTTTTCTTCCTGTTCCCATTATCTATTCCCTTTTGCCAGTCCCACCCCCTACTCAGGATGTCATCCTAATGTGTGTGATTGGTAACCTTTTATTTTCATTTGCTGTTTTAAAATGTTGTGATATTGAGTACAAGTATTTTAATAGGCAGAAATAATTGTTATACATTTGAAATCTTGCTTCTTTTTAATAAACTATTTTATTTTTATTTTTTAAATAAACTTTTTAATAAACTATTTTATTTATATAAAATAGTTGTACATATTTTTGAGGTACATATGTTATTTTGCTACCTGTATACAATGTATATTGATCCAATCAGAGTAATTGTGATATTCATCACTTCAAACCTCTATCTTTCCTTGTTCTGGGAACATCACAATTTTTCTCTTCCAGTTGTTTTGAAATATTCTATAAGTTATTGTTAACTATAGTTTCCTGACGGAACTATCAAATACTAGACTTATTTCTTTTATCTAACTGTATAGATAAAAGTATGCCCACGTATAACCATGGCTGTATGAATTTCTAGTGTGTTGCCTCTGGCTCTAATGAGGTATACCTTAGCGTGTAGCCTCCATTCTTTATCTATTCCCCAGTGGCAGCTGCCTACACTGTCTCTAACCCCTTGTTAGTACAAATAACATGATGAAGAACATTCCTGTATGTGTTCCGTCATAGCCTGTGCAAGCATTTTTCTGGGACATGCTTTGTAGTGGGTTGTGGTAATACAGCAGGTATGTGAACTTAATTGGATTAAGACTTGCCACAGATTGCTTTTCAGGGTGACTGCACAACCACACAACCCTACACTCTGTGCAGGAGGTTTTCCATTTCTTACGACTCCTTCCAACATTTGGCATTGTCCAGCTTTCTAAATGTTGCTAATCTCATGAGTGTAACGTGATATGTTATTGTTGTTTTAATTAGCATGTCTTTAATTCCTAATGGATTTGAGCATATTTTATGTTTGTTAGTCTTTGAAATTTCCTACACTGCGAATTGCTTTTTTCTAACTTTACACATACTTTTCTTGGCCCATACTTTTCTTTTTTAAATTTTTTTCTCCTTTCCTTTTTTTTTTTTTCTTGAAGGAGTCTCACTCTGTTGCCCAGACTGGAGTGCAGTGACATGATCATGGCTCACGGCAACTTCCACCTCACAGGTTCAAGCTATTTTTGTGCCTCAGCCTCTGGAGTAGTTGGGATTACAGACACTCACCACCACATCCAGTTAATATTTCCTATTTTTAGTAGTGATGGCATTTTGCTGTTGCCCAGACTGGTCTTGAACTCTTGTCCTCCAGTGATTTGCCTTCCTTGGCCTCCCAAAGTGCTAGGACTACAGTGTGAGCCACTGTTTCTGGCCTCTAGGGGATAAATGATTGGATTAGGGAATTGTAAAGTTGAGACTTAATTCCCAGCAGTTTTACTTATAAACTGTAGGACGTTGGATCAAATAATTAACTTCTCAATGTGTCCATTTAATCACCCAGATAATATGAAGATAATGTTATCTACATTTCTGCATGCATAAGAAATGCATAATATTGGGCCTGAATAACATGGGACTAACAAAATAATGATTATCATTGTTGAATAATTATATCATTGTTGAATAGATACCCCATAGTAGACTCTATTTCTTTTTTCTGGTTATAGCCCTAAATTTGTTTGAACAACCATCACTCTTGCATTCTCTTGGCATGTATTTGGCAGGGTACTACCTGCTCAGAAGTGGAGTTTATAAATTATACTCAGGATAAATCCCCTGTACACAGTAATTGATACAAAGTTGAATACAAGACCCAATTTAGATTCACTGAAGTCTACAAAATGGATTTCTGGAACATTGCTGGTGCCATCAAGAACCTGGATGGAAGGATGGGGTGTATCATGTATCTTCGAACATGATAACGCTTTTGAGAAAGTTGAAAAAAGGAAGTTGAGTCCTTATGACATGTTTCCATCTAAATTAGACCTCAGTCTGAAGTCACCTAAGGGATAATTTTATAGGTAGATATCTGAATGAGTAAATTCTTTTTTATATTATGGTAGTCCCAGGCACTCAAAACTTCACTTTTGTAGGTTCAGTTACCTCTGGTCAATTATGGTCTGAAAACATTAAATGGAAAATTCCAGAAATAAACAATTCATAAATTATTAACTGTGTGCCATTCTGTATAGCATGATGAGATCTCACAATGTCCTTCTCAATCCCAGCTAACAGGTGAATCATCCCTTTGTCCAGAGTATCCACATTGTATATGCTACCCACCAGTTACTCACTTAGTAGCCATCTTGGTTATCAGATTGAGTGTCAGGGGTTGGTAGTACTTGTTTTCATGTAATCCTTATTTTGCTAAGACCTACGGTAAGAATGAATCTATCTATGAAATTACAAATAAAGAAAAATAAATGAATGCCTAGTATATATGTACCTCATTACAATCTGCAGTTTTAGGCATCTACTGGGGGTCTTGGAATGTATCCCCGGAAGACAAGGAGAGATCATTGTGTACTCATTTAGATTGTGTTTCCTGTTGCTTGCAGCCGAAAGAGGACAAGATATTATCAAGCAGAAAATTTTGAAATATAGCCCTTCCACTAAAAAATAGTTAAAATAATTTTGATTTTTTTAAGGAATAAATGATAATGGAAATAATTGCTCAGATTTGTGAAAGAAAAAGCAGTCTTTCTAGGAATGTTGAATAAATAAATTAGTGTAGAGGAAATAATTTAATTTAACCATGTTATAAAACTAGTTTATAGATAATTCCATTAGTTGCATATTAAAAAAATGCTTGATTCATAAAATATGTTACAATCGGAAGCTATAAACTATCAGGCAGATAAATTTCTCAAAATGACACCCCTACATGAGCTCAATTTGCAAAAACATATAAAGATTTCAAGTGAATTTATGTGAAGTGCATTTGCATGATGATATTCAGTAAGATTGAATCAGAGTCACTTATAACTTTAGATTACTGCATTACATTAAATCTCATTTAAAGTAAATGAACCATGAGAAACAATAGTGTAAATTTGTTGTTAAGTATAGTATCTCCAGCCAGAGGGTGGGAAGTGGGGAAAATATTGATCAAAGAACTGATTTAATTGGAAGAAATAAGTTGTCTCTTGCATAAAATTTGAAAAGAAAAATCCCATTTTCCAAAATCATTAGTAGAAGAACTTTTGCGATGTCATAAAACCATGCCTCTTATTTGTCAACCTTTTTTGAAGGAGGCCAGTCATGGCCAGCTAACCTATAAATTCTTTCAAGTTAATCCATTGCAGAAATGGCAAGTCTTCTGTTCCTCAATATTCTGCCATCAACGAACTCCATCTACTTTCCAGCGATAATTGATTGGACTGGAGCTGAGAGCATGGACTAAGTTAGATGATTCACATCTAATTCTTTCAAAAATTTGGAATTTCCATAACGAGAGACTAATCCAGTGAGATAATAGTGAAGCCTGACTTTTAGATGGGATAGAATCTGGTCTGGTGTTAGGTGCATGAAAAGCCAATGCTATCACTTTACTTATTTATTTATTTATTTTTAATGAATCCTGTTTATTTCAGATGTTTGAAATATTTTCTGCTTCTAACAATCAGGAAACCCCTGTTAAAGCCTTCTAAAGAATCCCCCTAATTTTTTTTTACATGTAAATTCATACAAGATGTAACTGGTGACCTTTAAAACTGAAAGAAAAAAAAGAATAATCCATTAACTTCAGTTCATACCTAATTTTGAGTGCCTAAATCATTAGTTCTTAGATAGAATTTGATATATTTATGGCATTCTGGGGTTTGAAGACACCTTGAGACACCAAGTAATTTATTTAGATAAATAATCTTTTAATTATTCAGGAGGTGAAAATGTCTGACATATTTTTTAGGAACATTAGTAAAAGAAATTCTCCAAAAAAAAGTTTTATTTGTAAAAAATTAAATTACCCTTTGGGAGGCCGAGGCGTGTGGATCACGAGGTCAAGAGATTGAGATCATCCTGGTTCAACATGGTGAAACCCCGTCTCTACTAAAAATACAAAAAATTAGCTGGGCACGGTGGCGTGTGCCTGTAATCCCAGCTACTCAGGAGGCTGAGGCAGGAGAATTGCCTGAACCCAGGAGGTGGAGGTTGCGGTGAGCCGAGATCGCGCCATTGCACTCCAGCCTGGGTAACAAGAGCGAAACTCCGTCTCAAAAAAAAAAAAAAAAATTAAATTACCTTGATGTCAAAAGTTGATGAAAACAAATCCAAGTTCCCCATGCTCAAATCTAAGTAGATCTTTCTGGAGTTTGAATATGGTTATCCATGACATTTAGAAGAGTTTTTCAAACCCCTGAAAATTGCCTGTGCCATCTCTCAGTCTTCTCTCTAGTATCATTCATGACTAGGTTACATGTCCTCCCTACTTGTAAGCTTTATTCACTTATTTGTTTCACTTGACACCAAATGCCTGATAGACTACATTTTACTTTCCCCCTTTTCTTCCTCCCATACTTTTCATTCTTGCAAAAATTATTAATTTAATGCTATTATGCCATGATGCATCTGTGAACACAGTCGGCACAAGCAGTGGGCACTGCCATCAAGGGCTTATTTGGCAGAGTCAGATAAACCAACAGGTATTTAAAATGGTTGGATAAGCTTGAAGATAAGACAATCTGGGCATCATTAAAAGGACACATGGTTTGAGAGGGAGCATAATGAGGCTTCCTGTAGAAGGTGAATATTTACCTGGACCTAAAAGAGGTAGAGTGAGAGAGGGATAGGATGGCAGAGACGTGCATATCTACAAAGGCTCAAAAGCAGAAATGAATGTGTAAACAAGGATTTGCAAGAAAGTTAATATAGTTACTGTTGGTGGTGGTGGTGTGTGTGTGTGTGTGTGTGTGTGTGTCTGTGTGTGTCTATCTGTGTCTGCATGCATGTGTGTTGTGTATGTGTGGATGATGGGGGCATGGTGTTTGCTGTTGGTGATGTGTATGTGTGTGTGTGTCTACCTGTGTCTGCATGCATGTGTGTTGTGTATGTGTGGTTGGTGGGGGCATGGTGTTTGCTGTTGGTGGTGATGTGTGTGTGTGTGTGTGTCTTCTGTGTCTGCATGTGTGTTGTGTATGTGTGATTAGTGGGGGCATGGTGTTTGTTGTTCGTGGTATGTGTGTGTGTGTCTGTGTCTGCATGCATGTGTGTTGTGTATGTTTGGTTGGTGGAGGCATGGTGTTTGCTGTTGGTGGTGGTGTGTGTGCATGTGTGTGTGTGTCTGTGCCTGCGTGCATGTGTGTTGTGTATGTGTGGTTGGTGGGGGCATGGCGTTGATTATGGAGGAGGTGAGAGATGTGAGAAATGAGGTTAGAGCCAAGCCAGAGCCAGCTTTTGAATGACACAAACTTTCTGAGGAATTTCTGCCCTACTTGGAGGGCAAGGGGCATACTGAGGATTTCTAGCAAAAGAGTTACAAGGAAGTCAGTTATAATCTCTGTTTATGTTATGTAGGAAGGATATGGGCTTCAAATTGACACAATACTTTATATATTGTTTTTCTACAAATTATTTTTTAATTTTATTTCAATAGTTTTTTTGGGAATGGGTGGTTTTGTTTTGGTTACATGAATAACTTCTTTTTTTAAAGACGGAGTTTCGCTCTTGTTACCCAGGCTGGAGTGCAATGGCGTGATCTCAGCTCATGGCAACCTCCACCTCCTGGGTTCAGGCAATTCTCCTGCCTCAGACTCCTGAGTAGCTGGGATTACAGGCTCGTGCCACCATGCCTAGCTAATTTTTTGTATTTTTAGTAGAGACAGGGTTTCACCATGTTGACCACGAGGGTCTCGATCTCTTGACCTTGTGATCCACCGGCCTTGGCCTTCCAAAGTGCTGGGATTACAGGTGTGAGCCACCATGCCTGACCCATGAATAAGTTCTTTAATGGTGATTTCTGAGATTTTGGTGCACCCGTCACCTGAGCAGTGTACACTGTACTCAGTAGGCAGTCTTTTATTCTTCACCCTTCTCTTGCCCTCCCCCACCAAGTCCCTAAACTCCAATATATCGTTCTTATCCACGTAGCTTAGCTGCTACTTATAAGTGAGAACATATGATAGTTTGTTTTCCATTGTCGATTTACTTCACTTAGAATAATGCCTCCAACTTCATCCAAGTTGCTGCAAAGGCCATTATTTGGTTCCTTTTTATGGCTGAGTAGTATTCCGTGGTATATAACCACATTTTCTTAGTCCACTCTTTGGTTGATGGGCATTTAAGTTGGTTCCATATTTTTACAGTTGTGAATTGTACTGCTATAAATATGCAGGTGCAAGTTTTTTCCCACGCCCCCCCATATTATATAATGACTTCTTTTCCTTAGGATAGATACCCAGCAGTAAGATTGCTGGATCGATTGATAGTTCTACTTTTAGTTCTTTAAGGAAACTACATACTGTTTTCCATGGTTGTTGTACTACTTTAAATTCCCACCAGTGGTGTAGAAGAGTTCCTTTTTTATCAAATTAATGCCAACATCTTTTTGTAAAGCTTTTTTTTTTAAATTGTGAGCAATCAAATAAGAGAAATAAGTAAGGGTATCCAAATTGGAAAATAGGACTTCTAACTGTTGCTGTTTGCCCATGATATGATCTATGTCTAAAAAGCACTAAATACTCATCTGAAAAGCTCCTAGATCTGATAAATGAATTCAGTAAAGTTTTAGGATACAAAATCAATGCACACAAATCAGTAGTACTGTCATACACCAACAGTGACCAAACTGAAAATCAAATCAAGAACTCAATCTCCTTTATAACAACTGCAAAACAGAAACAAAGACAAACAAAACCTTAGAAATATACTTGACCAAGGAGGAAAAAGATCTCTAAAAGGAAAACTACAAAATGGCTAAAATAAATCATAGATGCCACAAACAAATGGAAACACATCTCATGCTCATGGATGGGTAGAATCAATATTGGGAAAATGACCAGACTGCCAAAAGTAATCTATAGATTCAATGCAATTCTCAACAAAACACCATCATCATTCTTCACAGAACTGGAAAAAATAATTCTAAAATTCATATGGAACCACAAAAGAGCCCACATAATCAAAGCAATATTAAACAAAAAGAAAAATCCATAAGCATCATATTACCTGACTTCCAATTAGACTACAAGGCTATAGTTACCAAAACAGCATGGTGCTGGCATAAACATAGGCACATAGATCAATGGAACAGAATGGAGAACACAGAAGTGAAGCCAAATATTTACAGTCAACTGATCCTTGACAAAGCATTTAAGAACATAAAGTAGAGAAAGGACACCTTATTCAATTAATGGTGCTTAGGTAACTGGCAAGCCATATATATGTGGTTGTTGTTTAGGATACCTCATATCTACCCATCTCCAAGTCTTTGTGGGTAACACAGTTGAAGAACTGCAGTTTTCAGAGACACAATCTAAGTGGGGTGATCATCTTTACATATGAGAAAACTAACAGACAGATAGCAAGTAACCCATAAAGTTAGTATGAGGGATAGGAGCAAAAGCACAACCTTCTGCTGCTTGGTATAAACTAGTAAGCTAAGACTTTTTTCTTTTTCTTTTAAGACTTAGTATCTGAAGAACAAAAATTAACTCTTATCAATGTTTTATTATCTTAAAATCCTATATTAGATTATTTATGAATATTGTTGGAAAGGAATTATTTCTGTGTATAGAATGATTAGCTTATAAACACAGTATATAAGAACATACAGACAGCAGGTCTAAACCAGACATCCTAATTTCATTTTGATTTATGGTACCTGTGATTTCATGAAAAAGATCTTAAGCATACTATCTCTGGAATGAAATTGTGCTTTATTAACTATAAAATATGCACATGCTATTAATACATAAAAACATTTCAATCTCTATGCAATGAAAAAATCTTTATAAGAGAACATTTGAGTATTTGGTTAATAGAAAATGGGGAAAAATGTCTGCTAAGAGAGATTGCAATACTAAAAATAATTAAAGAATATTATTTTTTGTTTTTCTTTATACAAGTTATTTTTTAATTATTTTTGTTTTTATTTCTGAAGAATATGAGACAGTCAATCAAATCAAGTGGTACCCTCTATGGTGGTTATTTTTCGATGTTTTGGAATCAGTTTTCAGACTCGAATATATATTGGTTGCCTATGTGTTCTACCAGCTAGGATATAATTGTATTATTTATACCTTAATGAAAGTAAGTTTTAATTTAAGATAAATATATTTTAAAACTCATGTTCTACATAGGCAAGCGCCAATCAAAACTTCTTTCTTGCTCAGAGTTGTAAGAGAAGAGTTTTCTGCAAGACCCAGCTCTCACCCCCAGTGTAGGGAAAGGTAAGTATAAACTTGAAAAGCAGAGTGGGTAATTTGAGACATTTTCTCTCTGACTCTACTAAGAAGGAAAACATTGTTGTCTTCCAATCTAGGAATCAGCAGTTCTCTAAAGGAGGAATGCCTGGGGGATGGAGGTGCCAGGTGAGGAAATGAGATGGGAGGACAGTTTTGAAAAATAACTTTACCAAAGGCATTTTGAGTTGCTTCAGAGAGCTCCAGAGCTACTGTTTGGTTCTGAACAGAACAGGTGCTTCCTTTTGTTGCTTGACTGGTAACAAAATACTTAGCCTCTCTTGACTAGATCTTGCTCACATTTATGCAGAAATGGCTTTCTATGTATGCATTTAACCAGATACACAACAATGCAGGCTATCCTTAAGGGGCAATTTGAAAAATATTTTTCTAAAAATCTGAAATCAAACCGACTGACTTTTTTGGTGAATCATAATGAAGTATTCAAACTGTTGAGTATAAAAAGGGATTCCGGGTTGAGTGTGGTGGTTCATGCCTATAATCCCAGCATTTTGGGAGGCTGAAGGGGTAGATCATCTGACACCAGGAATTCAAGATCAGCCTGGGTAACCTGGTGAAGCCCATAACTACTAAAAATAAAATTAAAAAAAAAAAATAGGCCGGCATGGTGGCAGACACCTGCAGTCCTAGCTACTCGGGAGGCTGAGGCACCAGAATTACTTGAACCCCAGAGGCAGAGCCTGCAGTGAACGAAGATCTCCCCACTGTACTCCAACCTGAACAACAGAGCAAGACTCTGTCTTAGAAAAAATAAAGTAAAGTAAAATAAAATGTATCCTAAAATGTGGAAGAGTAAATAATGGTTGTAAGTACAGAGAGTTTTTAGTAAGAGCCTCTGTATATTAAAATGTGCATAAAAATACAAATCTAGTAGTTTTATCTATAAATTGATATCAGTGAATTTTAAAAGGCAGAGTATTTTGACTGTTAGTAAATATTACACAAGAGATTAAAATAATTTCAATAATTTCTCATTAAATTTGAGTTACATAAAAATATTTTAACACATTCTGAATCTTTTAAAGAGTTGTTATTGAAGAAGATATTGTCTATATGTGTTCAAAACCCCTTTTATAGGAATCAGTGTGATGGTGATGCACTTATTCATTAGGAGGCTTAAGAAGAAATTGGTCTTCGCAGACAAATAAGTAAATATGCTACTTTTTACCTGGTGTAAATAATTATGAAATGCACTATGTTTACTTGTTTGCTTTTGCTTTTTTCAATGAATCAGGGTCCCAATATGTTGTCCAGTATGTTCCCAGTATGTTGGAGGGCAGTGGCACAATCTCAGCTCACTGTAACTTCCATCTTCTAGGCTTAAGGGATCCTCCTGCCTCTCAGCCTCCTGGGTAGCTGGGACTGCAGGCATGTGCCACCACACCCAGCTAATTTTTGTTTGTTTTTTGTTGAGATGGAGTTTTGCTTTGTTGCCCAGGCTGGTCTCAAACTCCTGAGATCAAGCCGTCCACCTTCCTCAGCCTCCCAACGTACTGGGATGACAGGCATGAGCCACCACACCGGGCCCCATGTTTTCTTGTATGACTCGACTCCTCCAAGCTTAAATTCATGCTCAGTAGACACAACATTTTTGGGTCTTATGTTCGGATTATTCCACATTCTCCTTTAAGTAACCTAACTCTTTATCAGAGTATAAAGAGTATACATACACACACACACACACACACACACACACACACACACACACACGATCCCATTATATCTTTTTCTATTGTGATTCACTTCAAATTTACTTGGAAAGTAAGTGGAATATAAAATAAACAATTCTAAACAAATAGAAGTTTCCCAGTGCATTTTTCAGCATTTTAAAGGCCAGACCTCAAATGTGATTCAGCACTTCCACCGGCCTTTAAAATTTTGTATATGTGTGTGTATGTGTGTAATAAAACTAAGCGATGAAAAAAGGCAGGCTGGGAAAGTACTACAAACATGTTTTATTGAAGTAAAACTGAACTAAACTGGCCTAGTTTAAACATGGTTAATAAACTTAACTTTCCCTAATAAATCTAAACCTATCTCAAAATTGACAACTAAGGTATATGCATACAAACTCAGTTTTGTTTTGCAAAATAAAGTTTAAATTTGCAACACATAAAAACACAAATGTAGGGTATGGCTACTTTTCGCCTGTGGTTTTGTATAGCAAACCAAGGCTAATTACTTTACCTTATGTCTGTCTGCCTTCCAGGTATTTTTATTTTAACTTTTAATTTTATTTTATTCACATATGCTGAAAATAAACATTTGGAGATATATATATATATATATATATATATATAATGTATATGTACACACATAAATACACATATTATATATCATATTCATTGGTTCAATAAATTTTATTCTATGGTCTCTTAGGGATGTTTTTCCTCAATCTTTCCAACTAAAAATAACAATAAGAGCTACCATTTATTCAGAGTTTATTATGTGCTAAGTTCTGTGCTAAATATTTTACTGCTTCACATGTCATAGTTTCAACAACACTATAAAATTTCGAGGCTGGTACTCTTACTATATTTACTTTGTGGGTGAATAAACTGACATATGGAATGATTTCGCAAGTTCCCTAAAATCATGCAGCTACTGTGTATGAGAATGTGAATCCAAACCCAAGTCTCGCTTACTAGACCCATTCTGGGTCCAGCTCTGGATATAGACTTAAGTAAATTCTTTTCTTATTTGCAGTCTGAACACCAGTTTAATTCCTCCAGCCTCATTAAATCCTAAAGAAAATTTATTTAAAAATGTCTGTGACATCTAAAGGTCAACATCAAACCAAGTTAGATTATGGCATATTAGTGAATAAATCCATGTATTATTTAACTTGAACCTAAATTGGATCTAAGTTGTAAAATATAAATATTTAGCACATCTATTTTTTACACTAAAATTGCAGAAGTTTAGTGTCAAATTCATGATCTAGTTTTCACAAATAGGAATTTCCCCCTCTATTGTTTTGTTCCTAATGACTTGTTGTTGTTGTTTATGTTTAATTTTGTATGCTGTCTCCAACCACTTTGAAGGTAGAAATAATACAAATAAATTTTCAATAAATAAAAATATACTAAATCAAGTCAGTCAGCTGGCTGTGAAGACAAGACAAGAAAGGTTTACATTTTTCTGATGCCTTCTCTCTGTCACTGGTGGTTTCTGTAACAATCAGCATCTTAACATTTTTTTTCTACCCAACTGCTTTCGCTGGTTGTAAAACATTTGTAAACTTTTTTTGCCTAGGAAATATCTAGTAAGTGGAGAAAAATAGCAACTCTCCACCTTTTTTTCTTTTTTAGAGGGAGTCTGTCACTCAAACTGGAGTGCAGTGGCATGATCTAGGCTCACTGCAACCTCTGCCTGCTGGGTTCAAAGGATTCTCCCACCTCAGCCTCCCTAGTTGCTGGGATTACAGGTTCATGCCACCATGCCCCACTAATTTTTGTATTTTTAGTAGAGACAGGATTTCACCATGTTGGTCAGGATAGTTTAGATCTCCTGACATTGTGATCTACCTGCCTCGGCTCCCCAAAGTGCTAGGATTACAGGTGTGAGCCACTGAGATTTGTTAAAAGATGGTGACGACATCTGTAAAAAGTTTTGCCAAACCCAAGATCCCTTTGCCAAAATGCACATGTATTTTCCTTTATCCTCTCCTGGCCAGGTATCTGGACCATCTCTAGGTGGGTCACTGAATGCTAAAGAATCAGAGCAAAAACACGGTATCAAGTAATCCATGAGTCTTGCTTGGAACAAAGATATATTATCTCTGATGACTTGTACACTTATGCCATGATAGCAATAAGTTTCAGTGTTAAATCATCTCTCTCTTTATGTGTAGAAATAGATCATATGTGGCCAGTGTCCTTCCTGCTGACGCTCCTTTCCCACATGAGAGAAAATAGAGATCTTCCATCTGTATCCTTTTTAGCCCTTTACACCACATATTTGCTGAAAACATACCCCACATGCAAGCAGACATCATCAACTAATTGGAGGAAGGAGTTTGTAATGTATCTTTTCTTTCTCACTCCCCCACTCCAACCCAACAAACAATTTGTATGTAAATACACAGAGCTGAGGCAGACACTGAGTCACCTAAATTAAATGACAGTCAGTCCCTGAGGACCAGCAAACATTGTCCAGGACATCAAGGATTATAGTCTTTCTCCTCAACAACCCGACAAGACAAAGGGTTGTTTGGATAATAGACATACAGTCTCAGTTCATCTATCTGCATATGTAGAAATTAAAGTATGATTACTGTATGTTCAGAGGACTTTTCATTCTTTCTGAGTGTTTTGGTAACACTTACTATAATATTTCCCCTTTTAAACAGCTCAATTTGCATTAACTCCATAACTTGAATGCCATAAATGGGAAATATATGGATGGTTTTTAGATCTTTATTTATAACATATATACACATAATAAGAACATCACATTAAATAAATAAAATCCTCATCCTTGTTACAGAGAAAGTGCTGTTTTGGATGTTAAGGGAAAATAAAATATACACTAATCTATCACTAGAAATTCAGAAAAAAATATTTAACATAAATATTAATTTTAACTTTTGCTTATTTTCTCTTTTCCCATATACCTCATCAGGCAAAAAACATCACAAATCCTCTTTTAGGTGTTTGTCAAGTTTTTGATTCTTTTAAAATAAAATAAGCAATGGTTTTGACATACATAAACTTTAAAAAATGTTTTCATCAAATAACTTTTTTAAGGAAACTTATTTTAAAGATTTAGACAACTTATAGATAGCTAATTAGAAAGCTAATTATCAGAATGGAATTGACACATATCTATCTGAGGGACAATTTAGGTCACAGATGTGCTTCAGGGATAGGAAGAGGAGAACAATTTCTTGTTTTTTAAATTTCTGAATCTTGCTTGATATTCTCATAGTAATATGAATTATGCATGCATGATTTGTTCTTGGATTTTCATTAAAAATAGATAATTCTTTATGAGTTTTGTTTAAAGAAATGATGTCCAAGGTTTAAAGTGAAATTAAGCACATTGTCTTACTATAGATTCTAATGTTTGGTAAAGTTGCATAGAGTTTCCAAACTTATTTGACCAAAGGATCCTTTTCCTTCCTGTGGGGCACCTCCAAGGAGTAATATTTTATAGAATTTGTTAATATATCATCTACATTACAAAATGGAGTTTTGCATTTATTGTATTGCATGATTTGGCTACATTTTTTTCAAGTCTCTCTAAAGCTCTTCTCAAGATGCATTTAAAATAATTATTCACCACTTTAATAATGAATTAGAAAGAATAAAATAATAATTTAAAAACAACTGCCCATTATATTCAGCTAGAAATAAGGGGACAGTTTATCAACCTTATATCCCTTCCTGAAAGCAGCCCACTGATGGAAACCTACTTTGATGATGAAAACGCTACTAAAAAGACAATTTCAAAGGGAGTTGTGTCTAATGTTTTTGACTTGTATTTTTTTAAAGATATCATTAAAGATATCAATGCTAACCACATTAACAGTAATAATCACAAATTTTAGCTAATAAATTATTAATGTAATGTAGACCATTTGTCAGCAGAAAATGCTTGACCCAATCTTTTCATTCTCTTCATTACCACTCCTTGAATAGTCTGATTAACTGTCAGTTACATACATAATTCTTGTTACAGTTTGTTTATTGCTTTTCAGCAACCCAGTAATCCTAGTGGATGAAAATATTTTTCATTTGTCACAGTGACACGTGCTATGAAGTGAAAATACGAACAGCTGCAGGATTCCCTAAACTGATATAACACATATTTATTTAAGTTTCCATCTTATTTTTTAAAACTTCCTATTTAACTAAAATTAACCACAGGATTAGACTTTGGTTTCAGATACGCCTTTATTGTAAGATAGATACAATTTCAGAAAAAAAAAAGATCAGCAAAGGCTTTGACTGTCATATCTCAAGCTTGACATTTTAACATATTTTTCCCTAAGGAATTTGTTCTGCAACAGATTCTCTGATAAGCTTTGCTGCCTTGCCTAACTCATGGCTCTTAAATAGCTCCCAGTTCTTCTACTTAGTCCAGTACAGGCACCACTTTCATCAAGTTCCTATAGGCTGGCATCTTGGGTGGTAGGTTATGTTGCTTTATCCTTAGAATATTTCTGCATTTCTACATTCTCTCTTGAGCCATGGATCACTATTGTAAAAGTAGCCGCATAGATAAAACATAAGCATATTAAAAAAATTTAAGGAGAGAGTCTTGAGGGGTGAAGGAGGGTATCTTATTTTTATTTCTTCCGAGAAATTTGGAGCTTAAAATAAATGTCATTTCTACCATTTTAAATTTTTGTTATATTTTTAATAAACTGTCTTATACAAATATATTATTAAACAATCATATTTGATAGAATTCTAAGCAAAATTTACTCTAAAATAAAGATAATAAATCCATGGTTCTATTGGTAGCAAAGTATACATACTCTGGTAATAAAAAATACTTAAAATCTGACTTAGAATACTTTTATTATGGATAAGATAGACATAAAAAATGAAGAAAGAAAATATTAGAAAGCCTTATAAGATTATATAAATCATAAAGTAATAAAAACAGAGAAATGCTCAGTAGATACTGAAATCTTATGTAGACAATTTAAGTTTCATCCTGTGAAACTTTCCCAAGTGAATGTCAACTGGCATCTTGCATATCCTCCCTAAATATATTTATTTGTATCCTACATGATGAGTGATAAAAATAATCCACTATCTAAAAATTAGGAAATTTAAAATGTAAACCTTGCATCCTATTGTCATTAAGAAAGTTGAAGCTCTGTCAGCAATATGCTAGGATTCCCCCATGGAAAGAATTGGCTTTAGGAAACATGTGCTCCCAAACCATCCCCGTCACTTCCTATCTTCTTATACCCAGAAAATAATTGATCAGTACAAACTTACACAGGCACTTCTACTTATTTCTACTGGTGAAAAGGCCCAAATCTATTTCACTTTTTCCTACGTATATCAGGAACAAGATAGGTAAAATAATATTACTCATTTATAGATCAAGAATTGTTTAATTGAAGAGGATATTTAAGATTGTTTCTCTAGTGAGGGTTCGCCTAATCCATAATACATAACATATATTAAACTGCTCCAAAATAATGAAGATATGACATATATTATTGACAAAGTGTATTCAGCTAGATTATTAAATAGCTTCTGACTAATCTAAGTTTCGGAACAGAATTATATTGCTCTTAAAGTACCGAGGCGGGTGTTTCACAGGTCAAGCGATCAAGACCATCCTGGGCAACATGGTGAAATCCCATCTCTACTAAAAATATAAAAAATTAGCTGGGCATGGTGGCATGTGCCTGTAATCCCAGCTACTTGGGAGGCTGAGGCAGGAGAATTGCCTGAACCCAGGAGGCGGAGGTTGCGGTGAGCCGAGATCGTACCATTGCACTCCAGCCTGGGTAACAAGAGCGGAACTCCGTCTCAAAAAAAAAAAAAGAAACTCCATCTCAATTTTTTAAAAAATTAAATACTGATTTGAGATACTATGTTTTAGGATGCCTAGAAATTTCAAAATCAAGGAACCAATCAGTATCTGTTCTTACTTTTCAATTGTTTGTTTTTTGGGGAAAAATGTGCTAAGTATTACCTGTGTGATTGGTATACAAAGTTACATAAAGATCACATGAAGTTGATATCATCATAGACATTGAAAAAATATGTCAAGTGATATCTAACATAATTATGATATTTCAGTTACATACCAAGTAAGTTAAAAAAGTAGGCAAAGGGCTTTTTAATGGACAAGTTAGCTTGTACCATGTAAATGTGAATCTTTGGCCATCTCCTATCCCATTGTGTATGTTAACAGGATTAGCTAGCATTAGTCCCCCATCCACAAGAAGTGTGAGATGCAGTGTAACCTGTAAATCTCTCCTGGGATTCAAAAGGGCTAAGTTGAACCATGCATGATTTCAAAGTAATTCTCAGCACAATTATCTGCTTGACCTGCAAGATGAACAAGCATATCATTTAATTAATTGTCAAGCTCTTGTGAACAGTGCTGTTCATTTTTCTAGTAATTGCATGATGATCTGTCCTTGTTGATTCTTATGGGAATGACCAAAATTGCACATTAACTGGTTTGATGGCCACTTTCCACATTGCCATCCAACACTACTTCCAATCTTGACATGAATGACTCCTTCTTAGGCATATAATAAAAGCATCCCAAAGACAGTGTTCCCTTACAGCTGTGATAAATATTTTTTGATCATCTGAGGTCACAATACAAAAACATTTTCTTCCCACTTATGATGTACAAATGTAAACCACATCTCTAAAACTGTAAAAGTACATAGCATTTTAAAAGCTAGTGATATCCAGGCATGATGAATACTAATCCAGAAAGAAGAGAAATGATGCAACAATTATATTTATTTATTCAGCCATAATAAAGGTGAAATATTTCAATTCATATAGGTATGTAAAGAGAAGAGGAAAAGGGAATGTATGCTTTTCTGTTATGAGGGAAAACATAATGAAAACCTGGCATTAAATTATTCTGATATGCAAGTTGCCATATATTACTGCAGGTATTTAGTCTGGATGCTAAATGTTAAGAATTTATTTTATGAACAAACAAATTAAGGAACAACAACTCAGGCAGGGAAAAAGAAAAAAAACTCCCAAAATATTTGGCTCTGGAATTTGTCTACTGAATGTCCTCTCTTTCTCTCTCTAATTTTCTTAGTGTTGATATGTCTGTTTGCCAGCTTGAGATTATTTTGCATTCTCTAAAATCAGATCAGATTCTAGATTGTCATAAATAAACAAAAAATCAATAAGTTAAACAGGTGAAATATCCATTTCTATTTCCAATTCATTGTGATACTCAATTATTTATCGCCTGAATTGCCTAATCCGTCATAAAGAGATGAAGTCAATGCCACAGTGTGTGGAAGCAGTCTTTAATCCAATATAGACTCCTAATTGCAATGGTGTGGGTGTGTGTGGCCGAGGGTATTCTTCCCAGGAAGGAGCACAGCTTTGTATCATGAAGTGATGGGTCTATTGTACATCTTTAGAGGAAAAAGAGAATGAATCCCTTATTAAATAAATCGTGACATAAAATAGATTCTCCTTTTCCTCCTTATGTGACATTTCTCTAGGTAAAACTAAGTAATTGACAAATTTTCAAATGATTTCCTCAGGTTTTCTTCACTGTGGATCAGGATTTCTCAATCTCAGCCTTACTGACATTTTGGGCTGGATAATTCTTTGCAGTAGGGGCATGGCTGTAAACTGTAGGATGCTTAGCAACATTCCTAGCCTCTGTCTACTAGATGCTAGTGGCAACTTTGTCCCCCAGCCTTGCCCCACTAGTGACAACCAAATATGCATCCAGACATTACCAAATGCTTTTGGGAAATGGGGGCAACATCACCCCCAGTTGAGAACCACAGCTTCACTGAAACAAAATACACTTTGGCTTACTCCCCTCATTCCCAAAACACACCCAATCATAGGTAATTATGGAAGGCATGCTTCCTCTTCCAGGGAGAGCAAATAGTAACATCCTACAGACAAGGAGGAGATAATCGGTAAAAAACAAAGAAGTAATGCATGGCTTCAACTACATTTATACATCATCGTTTTAAATCATCCCCGCAATGAGGGCTCCCCTGAGATACTGCAAAAGGGAGAACCTGGGTCAGTGATTCAAGAAAATACACTTTTCTAGAGAATTATATGATATTTTTGACACTGATGAGAAGCAGACCCAATTCTATTTTGAAGTTTTAACTCACAATAAGCCCATGCAATGGGGACATACTGTCACATCCATGCATCTGCTTAACATACTCACATAGTTTGCTTAATTATTTTAAATTAGTGAAATATTTTTCTTGAATTTTCATACCTTCATGGATCCTAGCTCAAAGCTTAGCATATGGGTGAATTTAAATGGTATATTTAAATTCAACAATGGCTGTGTCAATTCCAAATAATAATAAATAATTTTCCACGATACCATCTTACATCAAAGGCAATACATACAAGTTTAAGTGAAAGGGTGAAAATATACATTTTTGGTACTAGATTTTTTTTAAGCAACGTTTGCCAAGCTGGTGTAAAAAACTATAAGAGCCATATTAAAAACTCAAGTAAACATTAATATATCTCATAATTATTATAATTGTGTTAAATATATATTTGCTGCAAAAATAATATGGTTATATGAGAATACTAGATAGAAAATGTCCTTATATATGTACACAAATACTGTTCAAAAATACAGAATTTCACTTATGAATTCCAGTTCTGTTATGGTAAAAATATCTTGCTTATAAAATCAACGCTGACAAAATCTGGGGGGCTTTTCACAGTGTGGCAAGTATTTCTTAAATGAGGAGTGTGAATTTCCACTAAGCATACTGTGATTTCCTGTTTTTCTTATAGATTTGTAGTCTTTCACTACACACATGTTTTATTCCTGTGACCCTGTCTTCTCTTCTTATCTCTTTTCTCTCATAAACATAATCTTATTTTCAACTTGTTATGCTTTTGCCATTGTTTTGCTAGGCAAAAACAAGGACATATTGCATATGTGACGTAAATGGAAAGAACTCAGTTTTTATCATCAAGTATAGGAACATGGCCAATTAAATAACTTCTTAAAGTCTCAATCTTTTCATGAGGAAAACGAAGTTACCTCTTAAATTTCTTTTTTTTTAAAAATTTTTATTGCATTTTAGGTTTTGGGGTACATGTGCAGAACATGCAAGATAGTTGCATAGGTACACACGTGGCAGTGTGTTTTGCTGCCTTCTGCCCCTTCACCCATATTTGGCATTTCTCCCCATGCCATCCCTCCCCTACTCCCCCCCCGCTGACCCTCCCCTATTTCCCCCAATAGACCTCAGTGTGTGGTACTCCCTTCCCTGTGTCTATGTGTTCTTATTGTTCATCACCCACCTATGGGTGAATATATATGGTGTTTCCTTTTCTGTTCTTGTGTCAATTTGCTGAGAATGATGTTCTCCAGTTGCATCCATGTCCCTACAAAGGACACGAACTCATCATTTTTGATCGCTGCATAATATTCCATGGTGTATATGTGCCACATTTTCCCAGTCCAGTCTATCATCGATGGGCATTTGGGTTGTTTCCAGGTCTTTGCCATTGTAAACTGTGCTGCAATAAACATTCGTGTGCATGTGTCCTTATAGTAGAACGATTTATAG
>CM052665.1:13329658-13372246 GCA_028533165.1 Leontopithecus rosalia | reverse complement strand
TCAGTTCCTTCAATTCATTCATATTCCTCTCTAAGTTGTCCATTCTTGTTATCATTTCCTCAAATCTTTTTTCAAATCTTTTTTCAAGGTTCTTAGTTTCTTTGCACTGATTTAGAACATGTTCTTTTAGCTCACAGAAGTTTCTCATTACCCACCTTCTGAAGTCTGATTCCATCATTTCATCACTCTCATTCTCCATTCAGCTCTGTTCCCTTGCTGATGAGGAGTTTTGGTCTTTTGTAGGCAGTGAGTTGTTCTGGTTTCGGGTGTTTTCCTCCTTTTTGCTCTGGTTTCTTCCCATCTTTGTGGATTTATCCACCTGTCGTCTAAGTGGTTGCTGATTTTTTGATTGGGTCTCTGAGTAGAGGCCCAGATTGTTGATGATGAAGTTTTTCTGTTTCTTAATTTTCCTTCTAACAGTCTAGCACCTCTGCTGTAAGACTGCTGAGGGGCACTCCGGGCCCTGCTTCCTGGGGTACACCTGTAGCAGCTGCGGAACAGTGAGGGACGCTACCAGTTTCTTCTATCTTTGTTCCAGAATGATGCCCGCCTAATGTCAGTCTGATCAGTCCTTTTTGAGGTGATTCTTTGGCTATACAGGGGTCAGGGAGCTGCTTGAAGAGACTATCTGTACTTTATAGGAGCTCAAGTGCTGTTCTGTGAGCTCCGTTGTTCATTCAGTGTTGCTAGGCAAGTACATTTAAGTCTGTTGTGGCAGAACTCATGAAACCAGTTTTTTTCCTCAGATGCTCTGTCTCGGGGAGTTAGGGCTTTATTTGTGAGTATCTGTTGCGCTGTCCTGCCCAGCTAAGAGGCAGTCTAGTCACTGTTTGGCTGCCGAGGCTCCGCCCTGCGGGCATGAGGTCCGCCCTTTTGCTGTGGGCTCTGTCCTGCTGTTTTGGGCTTTGCCCTACTGATGTAGGCTCTGCCCTGCTGATGTGGGCTCTGCCCTGTCGTTGGAGTCTCTCTGTTATTGCCGGTTGCCTCCGCAAAGACTGACTGCGTCAGCCGTGGGCGGGTACCTCAGTAGGGGCCAAAGCTCTCAGCAATGGCGGATGCCCCTCCCCCACCGAGCTGCACAGTCATGTGTTCAGCTCTTCCCACAGTGGAACTCTCCGAATCGCCTTATTGCTTGTCTCTGTTGGGGTGGGACCCGTCGAGCCTGATCACTTGGCTTCCTGCCTCCAAGCCTTTTTGCTTTTTTGTTTTTTTTCAGTTGTAGGGTTGACTCTCTCCCAGGTGCCTCAGTCTCCGGCCGAAAGGGCCGGGGATCTGTGTGATTTCCCGTGCAGCCACCCGCTTCACTGGTTCACAATTCACCTCCCAGAAATCTCCTTGTCTAGTTCACCGTCCAAAACCCGTTCAATCAGATGAACATAGCAATCTGCCCTCCCAAGTCTCAAATTGCTGGTTTAACAGGGCACCCAGACCCATGTGTTTCATGCGCTGTGCTGCTGCTGCGGCTTGGCTGCCTGGCCGCGCCAGCGGAGAGTGCTGCGCTTTAGTCCTGCATGCCTCTTACACCTGGGCTTTTCTCCCGCTCTGTGGGCTATAAAGATCCACCTGAAAATGCGATGTTTGCTCACTCTTTGTGTCTTGACTGAGAGCTGCAGTGGTGAGTTGCTTCTAGAGCGCCATCTTCCTCTCGATCCCCCTAAATTTCCTATATGTTTGTCAATTACTAGATTCCCACAATTAGTAAATATTCTTCTTCATTAGAGTGAAAATGTTGGGGTATTTTTCTCTACTGGGTGAGGCATACTATGGTACATATTAAACAAAATATTGAGGAAGTTTGATATAACAAAAAAATACCTTTCATTAGAAATATGGGGCCAGGTATAATTTATTATGGGTCTTAATTTTCTCCTATCACTCTTTGTCTCTTAAACTGATTACATTTATGGATTATAAAAGATCTTTAAAAAAAGGACATATTGCCATTTGTTTATTATCATCAACATAATTATATAATTCCTAGATTTTTATGTTGAGCATTTAAATTTATATTTCTAAACACAATATGATTCCATTCCATATGTGAATACAGTTATTAGTATAATATAAATTACAAAAATACTTGGATATGTCTGGTGAATAATTAAACGTATTCAGGATAATTACTTATTCTGTCCAAAATAAAACAAAACAAAAACAAAGAACAAGAAGTGTTTTTAGATCAGATAGGATTTTCTAAGCTCTAAGTTTCTGCTGTTACCCAGATTTTCTTTCTGGTTCTCAATACATCACAACTCTGTCTCAGAAGACTATAACACAGGAATTGGTAACCAAATGAATCAGAGACATTTTATCCAAATAATAAGCTTAGCATGAGTTCTCCAATAGGTACTAATTGGAAGGGACAAATAAATTTTGAAGCAAAATTATGTTTCACATCTGCCTCCTGCATTTCCTGCTCAATTTTGCTCAAAAGCCAAGTTTCTTTAAACTTGAAATCCAGTTCCCTTGGATAGCACACACTGAGAAACCAGGAAGCATGGGACACAAAATGATCAGTGAATACTAGAGGATCAGAGAACATTTGCCTAAACTATGGAAAAATTTATTTCTAAAACATTGGAATTATATCTCATAAATCTAGGTTCTCCTCTTTTTCTTCTTCTCCCTCTCCTTCTCTTCTTCTTTTTCTTTTCATTTAACTCTGCAGACATTGTCTATCTTATTCGTCTATCTTATTCGAGTGAACAACAACGTCTATCTTATTCGAGTAAAAGCCAGAGGAAACTGTCCAGCTGCGTATCAGTCTCTCCATATGCAAATATAAAGAATCTGATCCCTCTCCTGAAACTTGAGACCCAAAGGCAGCAATAGGATTATTCTGGGACCAATTCTTTCGCCTGACTGACTTGAAATGTATCCTAAAAAGCATGCACATCAGCAAGCCAAATGACTGATGGCACTGGACTCATCCATATTTATCTTCCCAGGATTGGGTAGGCATCCTATTGATTCATACAAGTCATTACACAGAAATGTTTACAATCCAGTACCATCCAATTCAAAAGGAAATGTAAAATTAGTGATGAATCTACTTGCAGGTCTGTGCTTAAGGCACAAGATAGGTAATCAAGCATCACTCTATTTTGGTATCACTATACTCTCCCTCAGTTTAATGTCAGTCAGTCTTACATAGATAACTCTAAAAGGATGGAAAATATTGAGATTCTCTAGTTAGAGAAACAATTTAAAAATGGTAAGCCTTTTCATATAGCCACATATATGCTTGACAGAAAATCATTTCTGGGAAAACTTAAACAAATATATAGGACCTTGTTTTATTCTAGGACAAATGTGTGTATATGTACGTCTTGAGTATATTATATGCATAAAAGGAAAGTTTTACTAGGGTCATCTTGAAAAGAAAATAAACAAAATAAAAGAAAGATAAAAACAAAATGCAGATTTACTGATTAGAAAAATCAAGATTAGACATTATGATAGTCAGGTTTGAAATTCTCACTCGTTAGACAGAAAAAAAGTCTTGACCATTTTTAAAACTAACAAAGCAAAAAAAAGGTTATGAATACCAAATTATATTCAAAATTTTGTCAAACAAAATCTTTACTTTCTAAGTGGGATATTGAGAAGCTAAGAATAGTGAAATAAAGCTTTTCTCTCTTTAACAATTTTCACACTTTTGGAGTCCTGTAGCTTAATTTTTGCAGTTGCAGAAACTGGCACTTAATCTAAGTCTGGGCCTTGACATGCCCAGAGGCACTCAGCTGCAAACTCGGGCTCCTGTCGGGTAACAGCACTGAGCTTTATTTAGTTTTGAAAATTAAACCAAAAGGAGAAAATTCAGTGGGTTATCTGATAGGGAATTAAGTTCTCAAGTGACATCAAAATCATCTTGTAATCCAAAAGTGACCCTGAAATAAAGAGCCCACTTTACAGCGCTCATAGCACCATTGATTCATCCACATGTGTGTTGTGCCCTCTAACCCTGGAGGGTCCCGCATTTATTCCAACAATATATTCATTGATAGAGATATTTTTTGTAACTTCTTTTTTGGAATTATCCTTAGACCCCATTGCATTTTTGTCTATTAGTTTGCATGTGCATGAACTCATTCATTTGGCAATTTTGTTGAACCCTAAGATGTTTCACATGCTGCTCTAGATGGCGGTGATATCACTGCCAATGAAAAAAGATGGATGAAAAGTCTGCCCTCTAGGTCCTCGAATACCAATGTGAGAAGAAAGAGGCAAAAATAAATACATTAATCACATGGAATGCCGGAGGACAGAAGCTGCTGAAGAGGAAGATAAAGCTGGGGAGGAGGATGGCAAGGACTTGGGTGGGAATGACTTTCTGTAGAAGCTCCTCAGAAAGTGCTGGGATTACAGCCATGTGCCACTGCACCTGGCCAAATTTCGGTTCCTTTACTTACAACTTCTCCAACATTTTTGCACCTCCTTTTCTTCCTTCCTGTTACAACAAAAGGGCTTAGTCTATGTCTAAGGCCAATCTTATCTATTCTGCTTTGAATCTTTACCTGTTTCGCCTTCTCAGGGAACTTACATTTGAACCTACCTTCTCAACTTGATTCAACTGGATAAAATCACCAGTATTTTTGATACATACTTTAAAGTTATTTTATTTTTCACACTTAATATCTTTGTCCCTTTTGCAATTTTGACAGTGTTGAATATTTCTAATTCCTTTAAGCACTGTCTTCTCTAGTCTTTCTGACATCCCCCCTCTGGGTTTGCTTCACCTTTTCTGGCTCCCTAGCAGCAGTTTTTCCCAAGCCTCTTTGTAATCTAACCATCCTCAACCAACCATTTTAAGGGAGGAGTTATTCAAAGCTCTGTCCTAAGTTCTCTTTTCTCCACTTGCTCTGGGGTCCTTCTAGGAAGTTTCTTCCATATTCAGTGTTTCTTCTGTCACCTGTATTTAGGAGACTCCCTGAATTGATTTTCTACCTCAGTCTTCCCTACTGAGCTTCAGATGTGACTATCTAATGCAGTACTGTTATTCACATATTTAAGAGAATATGTCCCAGCCAAATTCTTGACTCTCTCTCCACACTACCTGGTTCTCTCCCATCCTTGGCCAGGCCAGGCCATGTCGTCACTGAGTCACATGAGCAAATCTGGAGCTTAAGAGTCATCTCTGGTTCTGACCTCCAGCTCACCCCCCTGTTCAATTCATCTCAGAATCTTGTCAATTTTCCTTCCCAAATTACACTCAAATTAATATCTCTATCTCCACTGCCAACAGCTTAGTCTAAGCTACCATTATCTTGATTAAGTATTTGACCTCTCAGGGTGAATTATATATGCTCAATTCAGGTAATGTCAAAGAAACAAACAGGTCAATATGCTTTATGAGTGAGTAGTTTTAAATAATACACTAATTAATCTATTTATGTATATACTTTAGCATGCTTATTAGAGTAGTCTCAGAGACACAGGAGTTTTCTTATGCTGAGTTGAGGACTTAGATTTAATGGGAAACTGGAAATGTCATGTTCAATAATTGTTTTATTTTCTTAACATATTCTTCTATTTTTCTTAATCAGAATAAATAAATATAGCCTCAACTATTTTGATTACCTTCTTAGAATATCTAGTAAGATTTTCATAGATATTTCTTTCATGTTAAAGTTTTATTTCAGATCTGTTTATTTTAACACAAGCCTCTCAACTAAATTCATTTGTACCAAAAACTTGAGTACCACTGTATTCTTCAAGAATGGTGATGCCATAAAGGCAAAGAAGGAGAATAATAAGAAAAAAAAATAAAAAGAAGAAAAAAGATTTAGGGATATAGAAGAGAGAGAGAGAGAGATGGCTCAATTCAGCTGTAAAATTGGTTAATTTTTGCATGTGATTATAGTTACTCAACCTAGTGAAGGGTCAACTGAGGTTCTACAAATGTAGAGAAAGATTAAAGGTCATTCAAAGCTGTGTGAAACATCAACACCTGCTGAGAGTTTTGTGATTAATGTAAACGTGAAGTCCCTGCACCTTGTGATAAGGACATTCAAAAATGAAAAGCCATCTGACAATACATTTGCAAGATTCAGACTATGAGATCTGACTTTGAGATACCTGAAATTTAGTGCAAGAAATTGGTATAATTTCCAGTTGTCAGGGAGATTTTTTAAAAACCTGTTTATATACAAAGGACACTGATTCCATTGGCATAAGCGATTGCAAATATTTCTCCAAAATTGGAAGGCTGAGGTTTACGTCTGCAGATGGACTGTAATTTATATAGTTCTGTACTGGAGAGGGTTTACTAATACATACTACTCAGGCTAAATATGGAGAGATTTGTTATCCTTAAATTTATTTGAAATAAAACCATATATTCTCTCAAAGACAATTATGCAAAATAACAAATAATAAAATTTGCAAGAAACTGATCATCTGTAGCAGAGATTAGAAACTGCTAATAATGCCAAATAATTTCATTTTCAGAAAAAAATCAGTCAAAAAAAATATCTATTTAGATATTAATCACAGTAAACCCCAAAGCCAATGCAATCTCTTTATTTCTTAAAGTATTTTAACAGTAATATGGTCTAGGTAGTGCTCTATAAAATGTTTTTTCAAAAATCTAATTTATAATGAAAATACTGAAATAGCCATAAGAAAAATGGTTTATAATTCACTATAATAAAATATATATTCTCTGTGCAAAAAGTTAACATATTTAACTTCCTTTCTAAAAACAGCTTGATTGATTACATTACAGAAAATTAAGTATTCAATTTAAACAATTCCAAATGCATTGCTTTATTTTAATAACGTGTGGTAGACAATTCCAAACATTTTTTTATTTTTTTTCAATGAAGAACAATTCTCTGGCTAAAAATTCTAAATAAACTGAACTGACTGACTACCATATAGGAGAAGCATCAGTCATATGAATGACATCAGGAAAGGATAAAACTACCAATTGCAGGAAAATAAATCACTTGGGTTTCACAAGTGAATGAATAAGTTAGGGTGTTAAACTATGTTTATAATAAGCTAACTATCTTTTGTGTTTTTTAGAGATACGATCTTGCTCCGTTGCCCAGGATAGAGTGCAGTAGTGTGATCACAGCTCACTGCAGCCTGGAACTCCGAGGTTGAATTGATCTTCCCAAGCAGCTAGGATTGCAGGCTTGAGCCACAGTGTCCAGCGAATGTATTTATTTATTTATTTACTTCTTTATTTATTTACTTCTTTATTTATTTATTTATTTTTGTAGAGGTGAGGTCTTGTTTTATTGCCCAGGCTGATCTCAAACTCCTCCCCAAATGCTGGGATTTACAGGCATGAGCCACAGTGCCTGGCCACTGCTCATGTTTGAAAGTTATTTTGAAACATGATAAAAATGAGATGAAAAATAAGAGTCAATTTTTAGCTTCTTCTAGTCCCAATAAATCTTAGACTATATTTATTCAAAATATCTATGATGTCCTTAATTCTCAGATCATAATTTTTCTTATCAATGCTATTTCTCACAAACAATTCAGAGTTTTCTTGATTTCAAAAACTATACCTTTGCCATAAGTGACTCATTCATTATACCTAGTATTAAAATGTAATTTCAAGAAAGTCTTCCAATCAGTGTTCTGTGGACTTCCGTAAACTAACCTTAATTTGAATAGCCACCACCATTTCTAGTTGTTTATAGAAATGAATCCTGAAATTTAGCAAAACTCCATGTCCATGTCCATTTTCCCACTCCTCTCCAACCTGCGCACCATCAATCTGTTCCCATGAATGCATGTCACTTTTTGGCCTATCCAAATTCATCCTATATCTTTAATAAACCACTAAAGCTTAGTCTCCCTTATGAAGCTTTCCGAGGATTTCAGACTCTGCTTCTTTTACTGAATTCTCATAGCATATATCATAATAATATAACATGCCATAATTATACATGTTTTACACTGTTTTAGGTTATCACTCCTTCTTATAGAAAACCACATTTCTGGTCTCACATTTTGTCTCTAGTAGATTGCTGTGATGACAGCTTCAGTTTACTCCTGACTCACTCTTATTCACCCTTTGCAGAGTCCCCTCCCAGGTTGACTCTGGGCTTGGTCAAGTGACTTGCTTTGATCAATGTGACAATAGGAAATGTAAAGTAAGCAAAGACTCAAAAAATGCTTACACTTTGGATCTTGGCTTCCAAGCCACTTTTGGAATGCAGTTCCCATCGTGTTAATAAGCCCAAGTGGGTCGCTGAATGATGAGGCAGCAAATGGAGAGAGGCTTCTGCCTTCCCTGCCATTCCAGATATGCCAGCCAATGTCATCAGAAACTAGCCAGCTCCAACCCTCAAACTAACAGAAGATGCTTGAGTGACCTCAGCTGATGTCAACTGAATCCCACCTAGGTTGTCAACACTAGCCAGCTCAAATTTTTGTTTTACAAAATAATAAGCTAAATAAATGGTTATTGTTTTAAGTCACTACGTTTTGGGCAATTAGAGATGCAGCAACAATACGAACTAAATGTTTTCTCAACTAAACTCCAGTGAAGTAGAAATTACATCTTTTTCATTATTGTCAATAGAAATAAGACAATCAGAGAACAGAACATCTCATGAGACACTAGTGTGATTTTCTCTGCCTTCTACCAAATATAAAATTAGTAAAAAAAAAAAAAAAAACAAGGAAATTCTTTATTATTGCCTTCATTTATGGGCTTATTATTGGTCTGTTCAGAGATTCAATTTCTTCCTGGGTTAGTCTTGGAAGGATGTATGTGTCCAGGAATTGATCCATTTCTTCTAGATTTTCTAGTTTATGTGCATAGAGGCATTAGTAGTGGTCTCTGATGTTATTTGTATTTTTCTGGGGGCAGCAGTAAAATCCCTTTTGTCATTTCTAATTGTGTTTATTTGAATCTTCTCTCTTTTCTTATTAGTCTAGCTAGCAGTCTACCTATTTTATTAATGTTTTTCCAAAACCCAGCTCTTGGATTTGGTGATCTTTTGAATAATTTTTCATGTGTCAGTCTCCTTTAGCTCAGTTCTGATTTTGGTTATATTTTTGTCTTCTACTAGCTTTGGGATTTTTTTACTCATGGTTCTCTTGTTCTTTTAGTTGGGATTCTAGGTTGTTAAGTTGAGATCTTTCTAACATATTTTTTTGAGATGGGGTCTCACTCTGTCACCCAGGCTATAGTGCAGTGGCTTGATCTCAGCTTACTGCAACTTCTGCCTCCTAGGTTCAAGTGATTCTTATGCCTCAGCCTCCCGAATAGCTGGGACTACAGGCACACACCACCTAATTTTTGTATTTTTAGTAGAGACAGGGTTTCACCATGCTGGCCAGGCTGGTCTTGAACTCCTTACCTCAGGTGATCCACCCACCTCAGTATCCCAAAGTGCTGGGATTATAGGCATGAGCCACCATGCCCAGCCCTTTCTAACTTTTTAATGTGGGCATTTAGTGCTATAATTTCCCTCTTAACACTGCCTTAGCTGTGTCTTAGAGATTCTGATATGTTGTATCTTTGTTCTCATTAGTATCAAAGAACTTCTTGATTCATGCCTTAATTTCATTATTTACCAGAAAGTCATTAAGGGATAGGGTATTCAATTTCCATATAATTGTATGGTTTTGAGTGAATTTCTTAGTCTTGATGTCTAATTGGATTGTGCTGTGCTCCAAGAGACTGTTTATGATTTCACTTCTTTTGCATTTGCTGAGGAGTGCATTACTTCTGCTTATGTCATTGATTTTAGAGTATGTGCCATGTGGCAATGACAAGAATGTATATTGTGTTGTTTTGGAGTGGAGAGTTCGGTAGATATCTACTATCCGGCCCATTTGATCCAGTTTTGAACATCTTTGTTAAATTTCTATCTCGATAACTGTCTAATATTGTTAGCTGGTGTTAAAGTCTCCTGGTATTAGTGTTTTTGAAGGTCTCTAAGTACTTGCTTTATGAATCTGGGTGCTCCTGTGTTGCATGCATATATATTTAGGATAGTTAAATCTTCTTGTTGAATTGAACCCTTTATCATTATGTAATGCCTTTCTTTGTCTTTTCTAATCTTTGATGGTTTAAAATCTGTATTGTCAGAAACTAGGATTGCAGCCTGTGCTTATTCATGTTTTCCATTTGCTTGATAGGTTTTTCTCCATTTATTTATTTTCAACCTATGTGTGTCACTACATGCGAGAGGGGTCTTCTGAAGAAAGCATACCAATACATTTTTTTTCTTTATGCAGCCTGCCACGCTGTGTCTTTTAATTGGGACATATAGCACATTAATTCAAGATTAGTATTGATATGTTTGGATTTGATTTCATCATCATGATGTTAGCTAGTTACTTTGCAGACTCATTTATATGGTTGCTTCATAGCCTCACTTGTCTGTGTACTTAAGTGTGTTTTTATAGTGGTTGGTGATGGTCTTTAGTGCTTCCTTCAGGAGCTCTTATAAGCAGGTCTACTGCTAACAAATTTCCTCAGCATTTGTTTGTCTGAAAAGGATCTTATTTTTCTTTCTTCTAAGCTTTTGAAGTGCAGTTTGGCTGAATATTAAGTTCTGGGTTGGAACCTCATTCATTTGAGAATGTTAAATATTGTTCCCAAATCTCTTCTGGCATGTAGGGTTTCAGCTAAGAGATCTGCTGTTAGTTTGATGGGCTTCCCTTTATATGTGACCTAGACTTTCTCTCTAGCCATGTAATGTTTTTCTTTCATTTCAACCTTGGAGAATCTGATAATTATGTGTCTTGGGTACAATTTTCTTATGAAATATCTTACTGGGGTTCTCCGAATTTCCTGAATTTGAAAGTTAAACTCTCTAGCTACGTTGGGAAAGTTCACATGAATGATATCCTAAAATGTGTTTTCCAAGTAGGTTTGTTCTGTTCTTCCCATCTCTTTTAGGTACACCAATCAGTCATAGATTTGGTCTCAATGAATGGCTTACCAACCAAAAAAAAAAAGCTCAGGACAGATAGATTCACAGCTGAATTCTACCAGATGTACAAAGAAGAACTGGTACCATTCCTACTGAAACATTCCAAAATATTAAGGAGGGACTCATCCTTAACTCATTTTATACAGCCAGCATTTGACAGATATACAACAAAGAAATAAAACTTCAGGCCAATATTCTTGATGAAGAGTGATACAAAAATCCTCAACAAAATACTGGCAAACTGAATCCAGAAGCACATCAAAAAGCTTATCTGTCACTATCAAGTAGGCTTTATATCTGGAATGCAAGGTTGGTTCAACATACACAAATGAATAAATGTGATTCATCATATAGATAGAACTAAACACAAAAACCACCTGATCATCTCAATAGATGCATAAAACACATTTGATAAAATTCAACATCACTTCATGTTTAAAAAAACTCTCAATAAACTAGAAACGTAACTCAAAATAATAAGATCGATATATGACAAACCCACAGCGAATATCATACCAAATGGGCAAAAGCTGGAAGTAGTCCCCTCAAAAACTTGCATGTGACAAAGATGCCCTCTCTCACTACTCCTGTTCAATGTAATATTGGAAGTCCTGTCCAGGGCAGTCAGGCAAGAGAAAGAAATAAAGGGCATCCAAATAGAAAAAGAAGTTGAACTATCCTGTTTGCAGATGACATCATCCTGTATCTAGAAAACCCTATAGTCTCAGCCTAAAACATTCTTTTAAAAGAAATTTCTGTAAGTTATTGGAGTAAAGGTGTTACTTGGTTACGTAAGTTCTTCAGGGGTGATTTGTGAGATGGTGCACCCATCACCCGAGCAGTATACCCTGTATTATATTTGTAGTCTTGTATCCCTCACTCCCTCCTACTCTTCCCAAATCCCCAAAGTCCTTTGTATCATTCTTATGCCTTTGTGTCCTCATAGCTTAGCACTTACATACCCAAAATAAGCAAGTTACACATAACACAATGTAATCATTACCTAATCATGAGATTTTAGATGTATAATAGAAAGTGTACTCTATCCCATCCTGCCTCTAAAATCCTGAATTTTTAAACTGAAAAATCCACACATCCAAAATTTCTAGAAATGTAATACTCTTCAGATGATTGCCAAAATAATGTGTCTGAAGTCCTCTTCTTATGAGGTCTTCTCTAGCCTGGCTTCTTAATTTTTATATCAAAATTTTAGTGGACAAAACTTTGATATGAGTTCAATATTCTACATGTGCTGGCTTTGTGATCTGGGAAATCACTTCATTTATTTAAGTTCCACTTTCCTTCTTTATAAAGTGGAGATAGTAATAGTTTTTGCTTAAGCATTAACTAATGTAACAAAGGTGAAAAATCAGCCAACTTCCTGACATAGTTTAAGTGCTTGATCAGGTGAGTTATTGTGATGCTATAGTGCTGGCCAAGGCAAGAACCTGGGAATCACACTTGATTTATCCCCATTTTAGGTCCTGATTAGATGTAATTGACTTCCAAGTCTCATTAATTTTTAACAGCTTAGTGTTTCTCAACATTATTTCTCTTTCCCTCTTCAATATCCCTGCTTTGCTTTAGACTCCGTTTTCTCTCACTTGCGCAATCCCAATTGTCCTTTTGTCTCTAGTTTCAAAGCTTCTGCTCCAAATGTATCATATTCCATGCCGTAGATCAGTTATCTAGAATGATTTAGTCATATAGAAGTTAATTTGTATCGCTTGTCTTAAAGATAAAATGTAAAATCCCTAACACAGCCCAGGAGTCCTTTGAGATCAAGTCATTGCACATTCTCCAGCCTCATTTCTTGCCACTCTTTTCTTGGCACTATACAACCTATAGTACTGAATTATGATCAAATCTCAATGAACAAATACTTTTTAATTAGCCATTAATTGTTGTTATTACTTACCTATTCCTAAATGTCACTGTATTTGTGACATTTAGGAATAGGTAAGTAATAACAACAATTAATGGCTAATTAAAAAGTATCAAAAAAGAGCTATAAATTGGACTCAAAATAAACCTATTTAAAATGCTTAGGAACACATTTACAATTAAACAAGTATCATGTAAAAGTTATAAAACAAATAACGTGAAAACAAAGGCATTGCACATCACATGAATGGCTTGGTGAAAAACAACCAAAGAATCACTGTTTGCTGAACCTTGCTCTTGTACTATTTCTTAACTGTTTTTTTGATGACCATATGTTAAAGACTTAATGGAATACTTTTAGTTCTAAACATATGCTTCTAATTTCTTTATTTCCACAGGTTTCCTATAATTGTAGATCATGTAGCTACATGTGGCTTCATTCTGCTTTCCAAGATTATCTGACTTCACTGCCTACATCTGTGAATGGGTTGTCAGTGGTATTATGAATGGACTGTCCATCTATCTGATGAGAGAGGAGATGGAATTGCCTTATAAGATACCTCATTGATGCTGTGAGCACTCTCTGAATTACTATGTATAAATATTGGTAAGTATCAATACATCTCTGTCTCTTTTACATCTATTTGATCTTTTCATGTTCCCAATCTGAATCTGATTGTTTAGCATAGAACCTAGTATAAGGCTTAATATAGAGTATATTCTAATAAATATGTAATTAAAACATGAGTGTATGTGTCCACAAAAGGCTTTCTTTCCCCACCTACATTTTTAAAAATTCACAAATAAAAATTGTGGTGTGCGACATAAGGTTTTGATACAATGTATTGCAGAATGTTACATATATTGTGGCATGACTGAATCAAGCTAAATTAACATATCCATTTCCTCACATAAACATGTTTTTTTCTGGTGAGAACATTAAAAGTATTCTAGCAATTTGAAGTATATAGTATTTGTTATTAACTATAGTCACTGCAGTATTTAATATATAATACATTATAATTAACTATAGTCATTATACAATTTTTTTTAGAGTCCAAATGTAAGTGAAATTGCACAGTATTTGTCTTTCTGTGCTTGGCTTATTTTACTTAGCACAATGTCCTCTAGATTTACCTATGTTGTTGCAAATGACTAGGATTTCCTTCTTTATTATTATTATGCTAGAATAGAATTGTTAAATAGGTAGACACGTGCCATGGTGGTTGGCTGCATCCATCACCGCATCATCTACATTAGGTATTTCTCCTAATGTCTATTCCTCCCCTAGCCCACATCCCCTGACAGGCCCTGGTGTGTGATGTTCCCCTCCATGTGTCCGTGTGTTCTCATTGTTCAACTTCAACTTATGAGTGAGAACATGCAGTGTTTGTTTTTCTGCTCTTGTGTTAGTTTGCTGAGAATGATGGTTTTCAGCTTCATCCATGTCCCTGCAAAGGACATGAAGCAATCCTTTTTTATGGCTGCATAGTATTATGCCATGGTGTATATGTGCCACATTTTCTTTATCCAGTCTATCATTGATGGGCATTTGGGTTGGTTCCAAGTCTCTGTTATTGTGAACAGTGTGTGTGTGCATTGTAAATGCACAGTAAACATATGTGTGCATGTGTTTTTATAGCCGAATGATTTATAATCCTTTGGGTATATACCCTTTAATGGGATTGCTGGGTCAAATGGTATTTATAGTTCTATATCATGCCAATCTTTTTAAAGATTGAATAGTATTCTATCATGTAGCACATTTTTTTGAAGGGGAAAATGGATATGAACATTTACTAACATGTTTATTAAACGCAGAAACAGAATTGTGTTTTTGCAGGATAACGTGTTAAAACATTTAAGTCGTTTGACCATCCAGTTTATTCATACTGAATTTTAATTGTTTTCCCTGGCCTTAAATTTTTCTTATTTTGAAAACTGGGGGAAATAAATATGAAGCCAGACTTTTCAGTGTGTTCCTACACATCAAAGAATGTCTTTGTCTCTGAAAACATTTGTATTGCTATCCCTTACATAAATATAACGTTATTGTAATTAATAAATATTTATTTATTTCACAGAGTACCCTGTCACCCAGGCTGGAGTGTGGTAGCCTGACTAGGACTCACTGAAGCCTTGACTTCCTGAACTCAGGTGATCCTCCAACCTCAGCCTCAGCCTGGGACTACAGGCATGTGCCATAATGCCTGGCTATTTAAAATGTGTTGTAGAGATGGGATTTTTCTCATGTTGGCCAGGATGGTCTCAAACTCCTGGGTTCAAGTGAACCTCCTGCCTCAACTTTCCAAAGTGCTGGCTTTATAGGCATGTTACCTTGCCCAGCCCCATTTTTCTTAAATTTGAAAATTTATTAAAATTTTTATACATAACCCAAATATATTAGAATTATGCAAAAATAATGTTCAACTGCCAAATGAAATATTTTTATTAACTTACAAGAACATTTTATTTTCAACTAAAATTGGTTTCTTCTAGCTTAGTCTTCCAACAGATTTTCTCTAAATGATCCGATTGTTTTCAAATATAAAATTAAATCAAAATTATCCACTAAGAACTGTATTTCTCATTGTTAAACATTTTCAAAAGACTATGCTACAAATTTTCTAGATAGTTGCATAAAAGGAGTGTTAAGAAGTTGTGATTACTAGAAACAGAATAAAGAAAATACTACATTCCAAGGAAGACAATAATTGGAATATCTACCTTCCTATATGTTTAGATTGCCATTTATTTATTATTCATATACCCAGCACCTCATTTATCAAATAAAAGTATTATCTACTTTTAGCATTTATATTCAAAAGAAAAAATACATTATTTTCCTTTTTTGACTTATTCTTTTTTCATCTGCAGAGCCAAGATAATAACAATAACCTATCTCAAAGGGATGTGGTGAAAACGAGTAAGTTAACATGCCTGACACATAACCAGTTCTCATGAACTGTCAGCTATTGCGGACTATTCAATTTCATATATGTTTTGCCTATAATATTGGGTTATTAAACTCACCTTACATAATAGATAGTAATGATTTATATGTATTTTCCCTGAAAATGTGGTATGACAGTGATATGGGGTTATTTAAGAGTCAAGATTTAGAGTAATGATGCAAATTCCATGTAAAAACCCTCTAAATCTCTACTCCTATAGCAGGCACTACTAGCTGTCCTAATATTTTATTTTCCTTCATTCTTTTGGTAGTAAGTCCTGTTACTTCTTAATTTAAGCTTTTCTTTTTGTTTTTTCATGAAAGAAAAAATTCCTAGACTCCCTTGCATCTAGGGTTAATATAGAAATACATTTAGGCATTAGAATGTGAAATGAAAGGTGAGTAAAACCTTGTATCATAGCCTTAAAAGAAGGATCCCTGACCCTTTAGCTCTTTATGTGACTGGAATATAAACATGAGGGTAGGAATTGAAGCAGCTGCTTTAGAACAAGATGTGAAAGTTCTGTGCTTAAGATGGCTGAGAAATAAAATACAAGCAGCCTGTGTCTCTGACCCCATAAAGGCACATCAGACCTGAACTGTTTATGATCACATTGTATATAAAATAAAAATAAATTTCTCTTTTATTGAAGACACTACTGTATAAGGCTGTTGCTACAGTACCTATGTCTGTATTCTCCACTTTAAAAAATCTATTAATGAAGGTCCTGGGCCTCCTACATATAATATTTGCATCCTAGCTGTATAAATATGTTAGGAAATGTCATTGAGTTTCAAATTTAGTGTTTTAAAGTTATATCAATTAATGTCTTTTTAATTAGATTTTCATTTTATTTTAAATACATATAGCTTCCAATGTATGCATTATTTTTGTGCATGACATTAATTTAACCTCAAGAAAAAAATTCTTGTGACTATTGACCTCAAATTTTTAAAGGTAAACTAATGACAGATATAGTTTTTAAAATAGCCTAAATAGACACAATTTTGAAAAACAGTTTTAAAAGGCAAAACATTTAATGACCAGACTCTCAAGATTGCAGATTTATTAAAATTTAAAGATACTTTATTGCTATCTTCTCTAAGTGAGATGCACTGGATGGGTCTAAATGATAGTTTCAAAAGGGACTGAAATGTCAGGAAGGGTAGAATGTGGATTTTATGATTAAGAAATGTACAACATTGCTTTTTAGAATGCAACAAATACAGGTGTTACTGAGCACCTGTTATGAAGCCAGAAAAGCACAAGGATAAATAAATAGCATGTGTTCTTTGCTCAGAGGAAACACCAATTCAAGAAAAGTTACCAACATGTGATGACGTTTTCACATATAGGAGAGTAGGTGCCAATAAAGGCATGCACATGGTGCTGTAGGGGTGCGACACAGGGAGCAATGGATGCTTTAAACCTCAACAAAATTCACAAGCTGCATCACTACATTTGCCATCTATAGTTTTCTTTTTGATCTAAATTTCATTTTTTAATGATTGATAACCTGAAGCTGGTTAGCAGGGGATAAATCTTTCCTATAAAAAAATAGTCTATTCTGTCCAGTGTTCTCATACTAGAGATGGTAATAGCTACTATGCTTTGACTCCCTGTGATGCCCCATGCTTAACTTGACTATTTCTTTTGGTTCTACCAGCAATCCTATGAAGCAGATTGTATTCAGGTAAGCAATTGAATGCATGGTTGTCTGATTCCACTGTTCATGTTCCTTCTATTATATATTCTTTCTCCTTGGTTCATTTCCTTTTTACACCATTGGTCATATTGCATAATGAGAACCATCATTTAGGTTAGCTCTCTCCTCCCTCCCTATCTGCTCCTCAATGGTTGGAGCCATATATTGCCCATACGGGCACTTAATGAATGTTATGCAATGAAAGAATAAGTGAAAGGATGTGACCAAGAAAATTTCACACTGACAGCCCTTAAAAGGAAATGATGTTGCTGCGAATATAATCCATCTTTAATCTCAATCTTAAACATAAATACCCTCAGGATGGTTTTTAAAATATTGTCTTTAGAAAACTCTTTCAAGCACTCAGGAGCTCTCTTGCAAAATTCTCTCTTTGTCTCTAAACTTATTGTGCTTTGCTTTTGTGAAAAACAGTTGTCAAATGTGTTTTTGATAAAAAAATATTTTCTGTGATGGCATCATGTAGCTATACCCACAGGCAGTACACCTGTGGTTAAAGTAGATAGGAAATGGGCAGTTTAGATCAATAAACTGAAAGAGTTCGGTGTCTATGCTCTGATTCTATAATAAATCCAAGCAATATTAAGCTTGTGTTTAAAAATGATCCCTTATTGTATTATGTATTTGAATAAAATATTACATATACATACATAGGCATATATATTTTATAATGTGTTCAAGATAATGCATTATTTTCTGTGTTTTCTTTGCTTGAATATACTTCATTTCATTTTTTCCACTTTATTTTTCTTTTAAGACATAACAACATTCTGAAAATAGAATATTAACAGCTCTAACAGTCCAGTTATAACAATACATAAGCAGCCTGAAATAATATAAGGAGATTTTCCTGTATAGTGACTTTTAAATTGGCTACCACGTATGATTAAAATGTCTGAATTTTGGTACATTGTTTAAGTGTTTGATATTCAAGGCAATTCATCTAGTCACAACATATATGTTTTATGTATATGTATTACGTATATATGTGTGTGTGTATGTATATATATATATATATATATATATATTTAAACCATTGGATCTATTTAACATTGCTTCCAAAAGATCATATAGCCTTTTATTCTTCAGTAAGAAACATTGGTTTTAAATTCATTCATCTGGACAGAATAAGATTTTTGTTTTTATTAACTCCAGATACTCTTCAGTACTGAATTTCAAACAAAACATTTTCATATGGAAAACTACTGAGAAACATCCACATATACTTTCAAACTTATACTTCATATAGGATTTGTAATGGATCCTTTAAAACTGCACTAGGGTTATTGAATGTGGGTAGACATTATAAAGTCTAACATTTGTGTCCTTCCTAGTGCTCATTTGTACATTCATCCACGTGAGCACTGGAGACTTGTCGCTATCATGAACTCTTATTTGGTTAAGCCACCAGCTGGTTAGCGTTGTGGTCTTTCCAGATATGGGTTGGAGATGGTGGGGGAATGTGACCATTGATAAAGATATTACACAGAAAAATGCAGTAAAAATATAAGTCATGATTCCAGCAAAGACCCCCCCCCCCACCCCTCAACAAAATGCAAAGGGAAAAAGACAAAGTTCCGTTGTGGAAGGTAAATGAAACAAAAGAAAAGTTATTAGGAAAACTGCCAGTTCCTTTCACTGGAGACCTTGGGGGAAATGCTTTATCATGCCTAATGACAGGTAACCTACACAGAGTCAAATCTAAATGGGAACGGTTTATCCTAAATGGATTGAAACAATAATGAAAAAAATCTTACGTTTTATTACAAGTAATATGTTCCCTACAGAGCACAGACTGACTTACAAAACTGTAATCCCACTAGGGATCACATTTAAATACACTTTTCCCTTTAGTGGGGGAACAGCTGTATCTCTGACTGAAATGGTCCCAAGTCAAGTGTGACCCCATAATGAGCTGAAAATAAAATGTTTAGTTGAACTGTCTCTCTGGTACCAGACATTTAAAGTCTGTACACTGTACTCCTTTAAAACTGATGATTAAAGTTGCCGACACTAATTTGTGTATGTATATAGATGTGGTATTTTATTTTGGATATATTATCATTTTAAACTGGTAAACAGACTTTAGATGTGATAACATAACTAAAACATAGCTTATGAATGTGCCATTTGGTATTCTGCGCAATGTAATTTTCATGACAACCCCAGGAGATAGGTATTAATATCATCCCAGTCTATAGGTGAGAAAATGAAGCCAAACTTAGATATTTTGGCTGATTGGCTGTAGAGTTAGCTGGTGAATGAACTTGAACAGTCTTGCCCCTGTGTCTAAATAATAATGGAAATAGGCTTTGCTGTTGCAAATATTTGCTTTTATGCTGATAAATACTGAAGCAGTTCTTACCACTCTTGGTACCGAACTCAAGTTCATACAAGTCTTGGAAAACCTGCTCAAAAGTGTTTCTACTAATAACCTCTACACTGTCTTAATCGGACAACAGTTGAATATCCAAGTCTTTTACTCACGTATCATGCAGGTCTGGAACACTCTGCCTATGTTCATATTCTGGTTTTGTCCCTTATTATTTGTGTGACCTTGACCTATTGCTCATGTTCTTTTGGCCTAATTTCTTCAGGTGTAAAATAAATAACAATATTTCTTGTCTAACTGGAACTCGTGGAGTTATCTCATCTATAACTAGAACCCGTGGAGAGATTCCATATATAATGAGAACCTAGGTGATTCTAGGGAGAATTCAACTAGTTAATCCACAGAAAGTCCTTACATAAATTAAAGCTAAATATAAATATTTATTGGATGCCCACTGAGTGCCAGACACCTGAGGTAAACCCTAAGGTACAAGGGCAAAGATGACAGAGTTAATCCATATAAAGCACTTTGTGCCTGGCATGAAGTAAGCACTAAATAAATGCCAGTTAGTAACAGCCATTATTGTCAGACAGTCTTTGGCTCATCTTATCATTTTTTCTTCTCATGTTCTGTGGATGTTGAATGTGTTATTGCATAACGTTCTGGAGAAAAGCATTTAGGCTTCTGTTTTTTCTTTGTTTCTTTATTTGTTTTTATTATCAAGTATAATAGAGACAATGAAGAGAAAGCTGTAAACACAGATAGAATTTTAAATTACTGCAACTGTGATATCTTTTCCTCTCTCTGAACGAACAGCTAAATTGTTGCAAAGTGCACATAATATAAAATAGTCACCATTAAAAACAACAACATAAACTACTACCACTGTCTTAACTGCCAGATGCCATACCAGAATCACCAATGGCAGCTTATTAACTTCATCCCGTTCATCTTGTTTGAAAGGTTTAAAGCAATAGAACAAAGGAATAGTCCATTTATTTGGAACAAAGAAATTTGGACTTGGCAGTAATTCATCTTGAAAAGGTATCTAGAGAGTTCATTTGCTAAGAGAATCTTGTTTAAGCAACAGAAAATAAACATGTTTTAAGGCAGCGAGAGAAGGAAAAGCAGTAACGGAATCTCCCCAAGTTGCTTTGAGCTTTGCTGACAACAGAAGCTTTTCAGCTGCTGATCATAAATAGCCTAAAATCTTATTTCAAGCTTCAGTCCATAAAAAGAAAAATTATTTAATACTTTGTGCTACAATGCTCACAGGCACCTTGGAACTTCTCTGAGCTGTAAGACATACTCCTCAAGTCATAGGCCACAGCATAGAATCAATGAGAAAATAATTTGTCCAGCAAATACAAGCAGACGCAGTAATGAGGCAGAAGACTTATTTAAACTGGAAAGTCCCAGACACAGAATAAATAAGCATCCTGGCAGTGGAGCCTGGGACAGACATGAGTGCATGTGGATTTGGGAATGTGCTTCCCTGCCGGAAATCATTCAATTATCAAAATTCTTTCCCCCTGAGACTTACAAACAGAAACCTTGGCCTGTGCTCAAATATTAAACATTAATGATGTTCTCCTGATGTTTAAAGAAGAGAGGGAAAGCTGTGGTCTGCTGCAGTTGTTAAAAAAGCAATTGGGAGGAAACTTTGGATAGATTTTGGGGAAAAATGATATTGTCGTCAGCTTCCAGCTTTATTTTTCTAGTAAGAAGGAAAGTTTTTATAGCCACTCTTAATTATATTTTGAGATAGGTGATCCCTTGTTTGCTTTTATGATGGCTAGTAAATTTATTCATTTAATAAATATTTATTAGATGCTCATTGTGTGCCAGACATCATGGAAAACCTGCGTACAAGGTAAAGATGATAGAGTTTATGCCTAACAGATGTAAGGTCCTAGATGGGAAGACAGACAAAAAAAGAGAATAAAACAGAAAAATGATTTCAAGTTTCAGTTAGGGAAGAGAAATAAAAGACTGACAGAAAGGATAAGAGAATAATGCTTCATGTAGAGGAAATACATGGTGTTGCATTTGGATTTTATTCTAAGTCTTACAGGAAGTTATTGAAAGGTTTTTTAAAAAAGCAATATTGTTGTGGCAATTCCTCAAGGCCTTAGAAATAGAAATTGCATTTGACCCAGCAATCCCATTACTGGGTATATATCCAAAGGACTATAAATCGTTCTACTATAAGGACACATGCACACGAATGTTCATTGCAGCACTGTTTACAATAGCAAAGACCTTGGAACCAACCCAAATGCCCATCGATGATAGACTGGACTGGGAAAATGTGGCACGTATACACCATGGAATATTACGCAGCAATCAAAAATGATGAGTTTGTGTCCTTTGTGGGGACATGGATGAATCTGGAGAACATCATTCTCAGCAAACTGACACAAGAACAGAAAATGAAACACCACATGTTCTCGCTCATAGGCGGGTGATGAAAAATGAGAACACATGGACACAGGGAAGGGAGTACTACACACTGGGGTCTATTGGGGGGAATAGGAAAGGGACAGCAGGGGGGAGCTGGGGAGGGATAGCCTGGGGAGAAATGCCAAATGTGGGTGAAGGGGAGGAAGGCAGCAAAACACACTGCCACGTGTGTACCTATGCAACTATCTTGCATGTTCTGCACATGTACCCCAAAACCTAAAATACAATAAAAAAATAAAAAATTAAAAAAGCAATATTGTAATTCAATATAAAGTTAATATTGCTACATATAGTAAGGATTGGGAGGCAGCGTTGGAAGCAGGGAGACAAGTTAAGCTTTTGTTTTCATGTTGTAGGCAAAAAATTGAGGGTGGTTTGCTCTAAGGAGGTGACAAAATACAGTGTCATAAAACTTCAAATTTAAGCAGTGTTTTGAAGAGTAAATAGGACTTGCCAAGGATTGGGTGTTGGGGGTTGATAGAAAGGATGGATCTTAGAGCATCCCTAGATTTCCAGGTTCCGTAAGAAGACATATAGTATTCTGTTTAATTCACTGAGGATGCAAGATTTTAATGGGCTCAGGTTTGGGAGAAATGGGAAGAGAAAGGGTTTGATGTTAAACAATACTGCATTTTAGACTCTAATGAGACACCATAGCAGAGAGTAAGGAGGTTTACGTGTATATCAATATCAAGCACTTTTAGAAATCTACCTGTTATCCTGTCTTCTTTTCTTTCTATCAGAACTCTCATTTTGTTGCAATTGGCATTTATCTAATTTTATAAATGTATCTAATTTAAAAACAAACAGACTACTTTGTCCCTGCTTTCAAAGTGAGAAGTAGTCATCTGATACAGTTTTGAGCAATACATTGTATCTTGCAGCTGCTGGGTGGGCATTTTGGGAAAACCCTTTAAAAAGTGGGTGACAGCTGGCACTTGACCTGTTCCCTAGCACGAAGGGGACTATATTTCCTGACTTTTCTGAGAAAGACAGAGTATATGTCTAATTCCCCACTTAATTATGAACACCTTACTTTTTGCTTTCAAAACTCTTTCAATTTAGGCAATAACTTTCATGGTCATCTTACTTTCTCTGGCCTGTGGAGGCTTTGCTGGATCTTCAACAATTATTTTGTGCCCAATCATAAGAAAAATTACAAGATAATGCTAAGGAATTTAGTTATGTTATGTTTCATTCACTACACTAGGTTTGTATTTTGTATCTTACTAGAACAAGGAAAACTGAAACTCCTATATGGCTTAATCAAATATATCTGAGTTTTCTCCTTTAGGTGACTAAATGCAATTTTCAACTAATATAGAATACCAGTTTGTAACGCAGAAGATGGTTCTTAAAAAAAATGTAAGTGTGAGTCCCATCAGCATAAATAAAGCTGTGTTTAATTACATGGGCATAGAGGTATTTAGGCTGTGTAAGGTCCCAAACCTCAGTAACATACAGACTTTGGATATAAAACAGTAACTGGTAAAGACAATTAAGGAATGACTCATAAACTGGATAGAAATGAAGAAAGAGGGGTGCCAAAGAAGCCACAAAAATAGACTTTTTGTTTTTGAGACGGAGTCTTGCTCTGTCACCCAGACGGGAGTGCAGTGGCATGATCTCAGCTGACTATATTACCGCAACCTCCACCTCCCAAGTTCAAGCAATTCTCCTGCCCCAGCCTCCTGAGTATCTGGGGTTACAGGTGTGCACCACCACACCCAGCCAATTTTTGTATTTTAGTAGAGATGGGGTTTCACCACGTTGGCCAGGCTGGTCTCTAACTCCTGACCTCAAGGGATCCACCCAACTCGGCCTCCCATTGTGCTGGGATTACAGGTGTGAGCCACTGTGCCTGGTCAACAGAATGTTTTAAGAAGGAGCAAGTGGTTGGTTGTTGGAATAATAAGTGTTCAAGTAAGAGAAGACAAGAAAAGTAATTACTAGTTTTTGCCATGACAGTTGTTGCAGGCTTTGAAAAGAACTCTTTCAGTGTTGTGGCAGGTAGAAGCCAGGCCGATATGGATTGAGGGTAAATTGCAGAATGTTAGAACACATCAACAGAAATGCCTGTCTCATTTTCAAATACTGTTTGAGCTTTGAATGCAAACACTCACTATCCTAAGGAGAGGAAATATTAAGGAGCACATTAATGGTCACTAGTTTTAAAGAATTCACAATATAATTATGTATTCTTCTCTGGATATCCTAATTGTACTGCTCAGGTAGATAAATGGATTTTTCTAATGAAGACATTAGACATTAAAAAAACTTTTTTGCTGGATGAAGCAGTCACATTGAAGGTAATATTAGTATTTCAAAAATATGGCTGAGAACCTTGGTGAAACACCAAAAGGACTTTTCATATATATAGATTTTTTATATCTAAATTTAAAATTGATTCTTAGAAGTTGCCAAATGCAGTCAGAAATGTCTAGTTTCAAGGTATGTTTTTGGGCTGTATGTTTGAAAATTTATAACGTGTGTGTGTGGCGGGGGTTGTATCTCAGTTTTAAAGAATATCTTATAAAACAGTCTATACTGCAATAGTTTTTGTACAATGATTATATCGGGAAAATAATATAAAAATGATAAAATAACCAAAATAATAAACTAGTTAATTCATTATACTAAAAAGCTAATATGTTATAATATATGAACCCTATGGGATACTTTTTAGTTATTGAAAATGAAATGAGGGCTGTGTGCAGTGGCTCACACCTGTAATCCCAGCACTTTGGGAGGTCGATGTGGGAGGATGACTTGAGGACAGGAGTATGAGACCAGTCTCGTCAACATGGAGAAACCACGTCTACACTAAAAATATAAAAATTAGCCAGGTGTGGTGGCTCAAGCCTGTAGTTTCAGCTACTCCAGAGGCTTAGGCCCAAGAATAACTTGAAGTTGGAAGGTGGAGGTTGCAGTGAGCTGAGATCCTGCCACTGCACTCCAGCATGGGCGACATAACCAGAGCCAGACTCTGTTTCAAAATAAATAAATGAAAAAAGAAAAAGAAAGAAAGAAGAAAAGAATCATAAGATTTGTTCATATCAATATGAATGTCTGTTAGTAACATATATACAAAAATGATAGACATAATTGTATGTATATAATGATCCAGTTAAAAAGAGCAAGTAACATTTATTTAAGTGGTTAATAATCATAGAGAAAAGATGCAAAAGCAACACACCAAACCATTCATGCTTAATTTCTTAAGACGGGAGGGATAAAGAGGGCAAACAAGCAGGCAAGTATTTCTTCACTGTCTTGTTTGTTTGCATGCATAAGTAGTACTTTTGGAAATATTTTCTAAATTCAGAAAAGTAATTTATTTGTTAATGAAAAAAGAAATTCCGGACAATCGGTATAAAATACTATAGTTCAACAAATCGGGTAATAACATATTGCATTAAAAATTCAGGTGACCAGCCTGGGAGTGGTGGCTCACAACTATAATCCCAGCACTTTGGGAGGCCAAGGCAGGTGAATCACCTGAGATCAGGAGTTCGAGACCACCTGGCCAAACTGGTGAAACCCCATCTCTCCTAAAAATACAAGAATTAGCCAGGTGTGGTGGTGCGTACCTATAATCCCAGGTACTTGAGAGGCTGAGGCAGGAGAATCCCTTGAACCCAGGAGGTGGAGGTTGCAGTGAGCCAAGATCATGCCATTGCACTCTAGCCTGGGCAACAGAGCAAGACTCGGTTTTCCTTGTTCACAATATTTTTATCAATATATACGCATGCTATCTGCCCATTTTAACCCTATGTGCTGTTTTGCATAGTAGGAACTTATAAGTACTTTGACTTTTTCTTTCATTTGTACTACATAATAGTTACTTAGGCTTTTTAGTGTTTTGCGTACTTCTCAATCTCTTTTCACTTCTTCCAGTTCTTTTCTTTTTTTTTTTTTTTTGAGACAGAATTTTGCTCTTGTTACCCAGGCTGGAGTGCAATGGTACAATCACAGCTCACCGCAACCTCCGCCTCCTGGGTTCAGGCAATTCTGCCTCAGCCTCCTGAGTAGCTGGGATTACAGGCACATGCCACCACGCCCAGCTAATTTTTTGTATTTTTAGTAGAGACAGGGTTTCACCATTTTGACCATGATGGTCTCGAACTCTTGACCTCATGATCCACCCGCCTCGGCCTCCCAAAGTGCTGGGATTACAGGCTTGAGCCACCACGCTTGACTAATATATCCTTTCTGTCAGAGAAAGAAAACACACACACACACTCATACACACACAAAATATGAGACTATTAATATGGCTGCTGTGGCACAAATGAATGACAGAAACAAGATAAGAACTAATAAAGATAATATCTTCCCAATGAACCTGCAAAATCAGGAGGGACATTCATTTTTCTAACATAAACTACAGTACCATGTTATGAAAATAGCCATACACTTGGAGAAAGAAGACTTAATCTGAAGTATCAGCTCTCCTGGAAATATGTAATCTCTGGAAGTCTCTCTCATTGTTTTGATGCCCTTTATTGGATGTAAAATTCTCCAAATAGGAAGTAAAGTTCATAGTCACCAAGATTATAGTATGTTTACTCCACGACGCTCCTCAACTCTCAGAGTTGTGTCTAGCATATGCTGGTAACTTTATAAATGTTTGACGCATCAGTAGATGGGTTATACTTCAGTCTCTTGATCTGCAGGTGGACGTTGTGTTTATGCACAGGGGTGCATGATCAAATGGTCATCAAATAACATAAAGGAAAATGTATGAAACAATAACTGGTACAACAGATAAAACTTCCATATATTCTTTAAAATAGAAGTTGAAAAAAATCTTCCTCATTTGTTGGGTAAAACTGTCATCTATCTCATCTATCAAACTAAAAAAACCAGCCCACTTCGATTTATGTGTCTACTATCCATATAAAGCTACGATGAAAAATCAGACTTAGGCAGCATGATAAGACCCCATCTCTATAAAACAAATAAACAGAAAAATTAGCCGGGCATGGTGGCATGCCTGTAGTCCCAGCTATTTGGGAGGCTGAGGCTGGAGGATAGCTTGAGCCCAGGAGTTTCGAGCTGAAATGACCTCTTATTGTGCCACTGCCCTGTAGCCTAGACAATAGAGCAAGGCTATCCCTAAAAAAACAAAAACAACAACAAAAATAGAAACCTCAGTTTATCCTACATCACCGTTCTTTTCATATCCCCAAATGCAGTTTTGTCTTAAGACAAAATGGTATTGTTCTTGTAGCTGATTTGGCGGCTGAGCTGAGGAATTTTCTGAATCAACATGTAATGGCTACATTAGACAACCTATTTGGATTGTCAGTAAGGTAGTACTGATAAAAGCAAAATAAAATTATTCTGCATTTTGATCATTAGTGTCACTGTGTTTTCTCACTTAGTAGCAACAAACTACTGCTCTGGAAGTATAGGTAAGCCCACATTCACACACACACATAATATTTTGTAGTGGTAATATATGAAGGGAGATTTCAGGAGTCAGAACTTAGACTCAAAACTGCATAATGTCAAATATTAATCATTTGTCAACCTCCCACTTCACATCTTCCCCTCCACCACACTGACAGCAGGAAGAAGTGCATTAAGAGAATTTCTTCCCCGTAAGTGAGGTAACATCTGCCTCAAAGCTGGGTCAGGATGGAGGCTGGATCATCTCCTCAGCAAAGAGCTGTTCATGTGGAATAAGACAGGCATATAGTTTAGCCGGAGGCCTTTTCAGGATTTAGAATGCATAATTTGGTAGAAATTGTAATAAGGAAAGCATCCTTGGCACACTAGTAATCTGCATTGAATACAAACTTATGAGTACAAAATTCACACGCACACAATTTTCATTCTAATAGTTTTTGTTTGGTTGGTTGTTTTTTTTCCCTCTGACTCTATGATTCAAGATAACAAACCTTTAAGAACAGGGATTCTTCCATACACCCACTTACATAATGGCTTTCTGGATTTTCTATTGGAACTCTGTATAAAAGCCAAATAATGCTTTCTAAGTCTCCTCTTCTTTGGTTCTAATTAGGAAGAATTCCCCATTCTTCCAAGCCTGTAGACACGTGGTACACATGTTCATTACCAACCTCACATTTCTAAGCACTTTCAATAGACAGCACTGAGAGTATAGTTCATGGAAACAGCCTGACCATGTCAAACTAGTTGATTAAAAACAGTAGAACTAGTTAAAAGTTAGTATTAATAAACTTTGTATACAGGGTCATAGAAAGAAGATCTTCAATAAATATGGAATGAGGAAAAATAAGAATTTCAATAACATTTTGTCAATAATTGGGATACAATACAATGTTCAATAATAAGACTGTTAAAAGAGTAAAAACTAAGATCATAGTATTAGGATCTAGAACACATTCTAAATGTGTGGACTCATCTAAATTCTGTCATCAGGATATTTGATGAACTCATCAGACTTGAGTTTACAAAATGCCTTAAAAGTTATGAAGTACTTTACATCTACTCACTTTTATGTGATTTAAAAAAATTCATATGACAACTTAATAATGAAGGTAAAGTAGAGATATCTTAACTTTTAAAAGCAAAAATAGAGATGTCCTATTTTTAATGAACATTAAGGTTATTTTGGTACAGGAGCTCCAGGTGTATTTTTGCTGTGCACTATACTAGTCAACAAGCTGCTGCATTCTTTTTTTTTTTTTTTTGAGACAGAGTCTTGCTCTGTTGCCCAGACTAGAGTGGAGTGGCACAATCTGCTCACTGCAACCTCTGCCTGCTGGGTTCAAGCAATTTTTCTGCCTCAGCCTCCTAAGGAGCTGGAACTACAGGCTCATGCCACTATGTGTGCTAATTTTTTTTTTTTTAAGTAGAGATATGGTTTTACCATATTGGCCATGCTGGTCTCGAACTCCTGCCCTCATGAACTGCCTGCCTTGGCCTCCCAAAGTGCTGAGATTACAGGTGTGAGTCACCATACCCAGCCACCAATGAACTTCTTAGTGACTGAATGTGCCTTAGTTACCTCTAAATTTCTAAACTTTAACTTGTAGTATGGTGTGTAGTATTCTGTAGTTTTGGTTAAATCAGTTTATATTCCTCAACAGTCTTACTGTGTTGACACAACTGGTCTTTCCATAAATATGTACATCTTCACAGATTAAAAATATTAAGGCTTATGGAATAACTAGCTCTGTCACTTTCCAGAAAATAACTTCGAAGTTGTAGTCTTTGTGAAATGTTTCTAGAGGAAAACACCCATTACCAAACGAATGCTAAAAGTGAATTAAATTGTGTTTATTTAGGCATATTTTTAACTGTCACACTGAGAATCTTGTCAACTGGTAAACTAGGGTATAAACTTCATTTTTATATTCGTGATTGATTTCTACTAAATCTAGTTCATAACAGAAAAGAGGAATTTGTCATGTTTGCAGGGAACAAAATTATATAAAGCCCTTCTCACCTGCTAAAAATGTCAAGTGGAACTCTAAAGTAAAAATTGAAGTTGACGCTCTGGGACAGAAGTGGAGTAAATTAAATCTTGAAATAATCATCTAAACTGGAACTCCCACTCATTTAGCCAGCCCATTAATTAGTCCACAATGAAGCTGTGGTTTGTTTCATTTCATCATGGAAGCATCTCCATGTTTTGGTCTAAGTGTGGCTGGCCTGGCACAGATTAATACATTTCATTTGTTAAACAACCTAGAGTTGGAGTTGTTCACATTCCATTAGCTCATTTTATACCATAATGAGTGCTTGAAGTAAGCAGGAAAGGGGGAACATTGCTTTCATTTTATAAAAAAGAAAGGAGCTCAGAAAGATCAGGTTGACTTCTCCGAGATCATCCGGCAAGGCGGTAGTTAAAATGATGTTAGAACAGTGGTTTAATATGCTCTTCCTGCTACACCGTAGTATACTGAAATGTTCCTTTTCACCTTAGGATGATAGTGAGAGTCACTCTCCTAAACCAAAAATGATGATTAGAACAAGAAGTTAGGGCAGAGAAGCAACCATAGCAGATTCAGGTTTGTGTCTTACTGGGGTTTAAAATTCCAACAGGAATTAATATTTTGGTTAGTAATAAATCTATAACCCAAACTCCAGCCTGATCCTAGATGATTTTCAGCCCTTGGGATGTGTCCCATTCCAATTAAGCTGTTTCTTTTCCTGTCTTGAAATGTGCTAACCATCTTTAAACATTTAGCTACAATGACTTAAGCCAGATGCTAAATTAAATGGAAAAAATTTGGAATTTGGTATTCCCCTTTCTCCACATGTCTAATTTTACACCGCTGCTACATTTCTTACACCTTCAATCTACTTCATTTTGTATTTCCTCTTTGTTGTTGTTGCCAGATTAACCACACAATGTTTACTTCTATGCTATCAATTAAACATGTTTTCTCAGAAAATAGTGTACACATGTGAAATATGTTCTAATTCATAAACATACAAGCAAATACACATTGACATTCTAAAATTAGTACAAATGATAAAAATATGACTGTGATATTTATAGATTTACTTGGTAATTTCTCCTTTTAGAAACTTAAAATTTTATTTTGTGTTCTGTTTTTTTTCCTTCACACTATGTTAACCTTCTTTATGCATATTGTAAATATTTCAGTTTGTTTTCAACAGCAAAGATCACAGTAGCATTTTTATCTAATGCTATGCAAATATTAATATTTTGTGTGTCATGTCATAGCAGCACTGAGAAAGAAATGGACCTTCAGTGTGAATTTCCCCAGAATTTAATCACCACCTTGGCCTGAAGTACCATTTGGGATTCAGTTACTCAACTCTCTAGCTAATGTTTAATCTCTTAAATATTCTGTTTCCACTGGGAGACACAAACACAGAGGAGCACAGAATTTGTCATTTCAAATTGTCAGACTGATCCCAAAACTCAAACCCTTCTTCCAATATTGTATAAGTTCAGGAATGATCTTACAATATTGGGCAATCCTATTAGGCAATTGCCTAGAAACCATTTTAAAAACATCATTTGTCATGGAAAAACTTGCTGTAACATTCATGCTACTATGTGTCATTTTAAAGATGTGATGCCATATAGAGATGCTTCTATCGAAGAGCAGAGCAAACACTACATGTATAATTTATTAACTTTGGATCTTGACCCTAAACATTTATACTCAAAGGACAAATTGCTCTACAATTTCCTACTTTTTTTCCCATTTCCTCAATCATTTAAATAATTTATCCTTTGAGTTACAAACATTCAAAATACACTTTTTATTTTGTTGTGTGGTGGGGGGCAGGAAACAGGGTCTCATTCTGTCATCCAGGCTGCAGGGCAGTGGCCCAGTCTTGGCTTATAACTTCCTCCTCCCAAGCTCAAGGGATCCTCTAACTTCAGCCTCCCGAGTAGCTGGGACTACAGGCACACACCACCATGCACAGCTAAGTTTTGTAATTTTTCTTTTGTAGATATGGGGTTTTGCCACGTTGTTCAGGCTGATATTGAACTCCTCGGCTCAAGTTATCTGCCCACCTTGACCTCCCATAGTGCTGGAATTACAGGTATGAGCCACCATGCCTGGCCCAGATACACTCTTTATGTACAATTAAGTTATTACTGACTATAGTTATCCTAGTGTGCTATCAAATAGCAGGTCTTACCCTTTCTATTTATTTTTTTGTGTGTGTGTATGTGTGCATTAACCATTCCCACTCTCCTCAGCCCCCACTAGCCTTCCCAACCTCTGGTGACCATCCTTCTACTCTGTGTATCCATCACAGAATGGGAGAAAATACTTGTAAACTACTAATCTGACAAGAGATTAATAAACAGAATACATAAGAAGCTCAAACAACTTTATAGGAAAAAAATCTAGTATTTCCATCAAAAAACGGGCAAAAGATTTAAATAGACATTTCTCAAATGACACAGTGTGTGTACTCACCTTCACTTTTATCAATAAAACATGATAATCTGCTACACCCAGTCTCTGATAACGACAATCGATAGGACAAAAGTGTTCAAAAGAACTTTTTCCGTTGTAAAATGCATTTGTAATTCTTGCTTCATCAGCAGGTACTGAGGCCCCTGAGACCAGAGGCAAATGTAACTTTCCCTCCCTTCACCAGTTTATCAAGTTTTAAAGAAATGTTACAATATGTAATTAGAAAAAAGGGAACAAAAAATTAATGTAATGTCCTGAGCTTACCTAAACACACACACACACACACACACACACACACACACACACACAGTTTGTATTCCCATGTTATTGAAAGTCAGCTAACTTAGTTAAAATCTAATTTAAACCTGTCCTAATTATATAACCAAAAATCCCCTGAGAACTTATGTATAAAATTACCTCAGCTTCTTTATCATAAATATCATACTATTTAAAGTGTGCTTTGGAAATATTCTGCTGTGTGTTTTGTGAAGCTCAGAGTCACCGTCCTAGAGATAAAAGAATCTAGGGCCGGGCGCGGTGGCTCAAGTCTGTAATCCCAGCACTTTGGGAGGAGGAGGCGGGTGGATCGCAAGGTCAAGAGAACGAGACCTTCCTGGACAACATGGTGAAACCCCGTCTCTACTAAAAATATAAAAAATTAGCTGGGCATAGTGGCGGTGCCTGTAATCCCAGCTACTCGGGAGGCTGAGGCAGGAGAATAATTGCCTGAACCCAGGAGGTGGAGGTTGCGGTGAGACGAGATCGCGCCATTGCACTCCAGCCTGGGTAACAAGAGCGAAACTCCATCTCAAAAAAAAAAAAAAAATCTAGTGTTTGTATTTTTAATGTATTCTAAATAGATATATATCTGTATTGTAGATCTGCATGTGTATGTATATTATCTGGAACCTCCACAATTACGGAAAATAAAATTTTCGAATACCTTTTAGAGATACAACCTCAGAATTCAAGTGTTACTGATAAAAAATACGTAAACTATGCTTTATAAAGAATGTTCTTCTCACTACAAGTTTTGATTAAGTTTAGCTTAGACCTTACTTAAAGTAGTTTAGTTATTATTGTGTTGTCCTTATTCTTCTGGTTATTACAGAGGTTTTTTTTTTTTTTTTTTTTTTTTTTTGGAGATGGAGTCTTGCTCTTTCGCTCAGGCTAGAGTGCAATGGCACAATCTCCACTCACTCAGCCTCTGCTTCCTAGGTTCAAGCAATTCTCCTGCCTCAGTCTTGGGAGTAGCTGGGACTACAGGCATGCATCACCACGCCCAGCTACTTCTGTATTTTTAGTAGAGACAGGGTTTCACCATGTTGGCTAGGCTGGTCTTGAACTCCTGAGCTCAGGTGATCCACCTGCAGCTGCTTCCCAAAGTGCTGGAATTACAGACATGAGCCACCAGACCTGGCTGCTCTTACAAAGGTTTAAAAAAGTCTCACAACATTGAATCAAAGAACAGAGCTGTTCAATGGGATGAGTCTGTCACTTGAGCAGGATAAAAGCCAATGCTGTCTTCTGCTTAATTGTAAATAGTATTAGTGAAAAGTTATAGAGAACTTCAACTTCTGATGGGAGCAATCACAATTTTTTTAAAAAAGCATAATGAATTATCTGTGACCCAAAATCATGATATCTAATTTTCCATGTAACTTAATTTAAATATTCCCATAATTATTCATCTATAATCTGCTAAATTAAGACTAAACTCTGCTCAATTCTATATTTAATTTAGTATGGATTTTCTCTTACAGAAAACAAAAGAAACCACAGAAAAGCTCTATTCACAATACTTGTAAATCTTGTCCACTAAAATTACCATTTTTATTGTTTTTAGCCATTACATACAGATGATGCTATCATGTTTCCCTATAGAAAAGACCCTGGTAAATATCAGATTGATCTGTTTCACTTACAATTGATTTTAAGAATTACGTGACTTTCAAGGAACACAGTATTTTATTTTTTGTATCTATTACCTTACTAATTTGGCTGCATTTAAAACTAAAGGAAAAACAGCGTGAATATCTCTTTGCAGATTCCATTTTCATATCATGTAGAAGAATAGCTGTAAAAACATTCATTCTATTTTGCTTTTATTTTAAAGACTAAACAGCCAGTGGGTGTAAAAGCCGGATAGTATCAGGGACTGTAAAAATGGGTTGTATGGCCAGGCGCAGTGGCTCAAGCCTGTAATCCCAGCACTTTGGGAGGATGAGGCGGGTGGATCACGAGGTCAAGAGATCGAGACCATCCTGGGCAACATGGTGAAACCCCGTCTCTACTAAAAACACGCAAAAAATTAGCTGGACACGGTGGCGCATGCCTGTAATCCTAGCCACTCGGGAGGCTGAGGCAGGAGAGTTGCCTGAACCCGGGAGGCGAAGGTTGCAGTGAGCCGAGATCGTGCCATTGCACTCCAGCCTGGGTAACAAGAGCGAAATTCTGTCTCAAAAAAAAAAAAATGGGTTGTATATATTCAGTATAATGATTCTCAAACATATTGTGAAATTAAATTGTGAGTATAGAAATAAAAAATATGTTTTTATTCCGCCATGCATTTGTAAGGCTATCTCCTTTAGAGCTTCCATTAAATCTGTTTTATAGTATTTTCCACTTTCCTGACCAAATGTAGTAAGCTATCTGATGTAAGTTACTTATATAGTTGGTCAGGCTTCCCTGATACACATATTTTTAATTTACTTGCAAAAGATATTTATGACTCCTTTTGTAGAAGACACTAAGGATACTGTTGCAGATCTAAAAAAGAATTCAATGTAAGTCAAGTCAAAATACTATATAATTTTATCAATATGTTACTGAAAAAGAAATACGCTTCTACCCAGTTTGAGAATAATCAGAAATCAACTGGTTTGCCTACAGTTGCTCTACATTGTAATTGAGCTACAGAAATTAGTGCTATGGTTTACTCAAGGTTGGAAAAGACCTTTCTGGACAAATGTAAAATTTATACTTTATCTGAGAGAATTATGGGAGTCAAAATTGATCAAAGATATTTTCTAATTATTTAGGCTTGTACAGATCCAAGAAGAACGTGCTCTTGGTTAACAGACCGGGCTATCTCTTACCTGGGACTGAGCAAAACAAGTAAAACAAAACAAAAACACAAATCCTTGATGGAATTCCCTAGGTAACTCATTTGACATTTACCAAATAGTATGGCCTTTGAAGTTTTTCCTCTGAGGGATCTCTCTCAAACACTGACTCAAGTCATTTTCCTCTAGAAAATTTGCAGGAAATGGGACTCTTTACTTTGGCTTCACTTTCTCATTGATTCTTTCTCCAAGCCCACCTAAGTCAAGTGTGGGGATAAAACTGAAATACACATATTTTGGTAGATAACTTTAAGTGCCAGAATCTTACCTAATCAGCATGAATCCTTTAGAGATTGAAATGTTCAGAGTGACCTTGCTGATCTGTATTTGATATTTAGAGTGCAAGAAAAGAAACTTTTGTTGTTTTAAGACTTTTAATGCTATCTGTTACTGCATCAGCTAAGCTATCTTTCCCGGAAAATTTTTTTTCTAGGCAAGGAATGAAGGAAGCATAAATTTGGATTGAAGCAATAGGAAAGGAAAAGATAAGACAAAGTAAGAAAACATTTTAAATGGAATAAACATAGCTTACACTACTAAAAGTACAAAGAGAAATTGCTTTTAAAAGTGTCTTACATAAAAAATGTATTTCAATTTTACTATAAAAACCAATATTATATTACATGTATTTTATATTTAAACGATAAAACAATGTAAGTATTGACAGACTATACAATGTAAAGTTGTTTGACAAATTGGGAATTCCATGGTATACTCAACAAATTTTCATTGATTTTATTTTAAAGAGTCCTGGTAGCTCTCAAGTCTTACAGAAATGTTTGAGATGGAGAAAGCCTAATATAAGATTGAGTCAACCGTCCTCTAAGTTCAAACATGAACCACAATTGTTCACTGATGATATAAAAGATTATAGAGTTTTACCAACTGGTTTTAATTAAAACCCAAGATTTCACATAGGCACTCAACTTTGTCAAGCAATTGCATTTCATTTTTCCAAAAGGATTGTTTTCACACCCTTTACTACCATACTTTTTATATATTCTCTTTCTTCAATTTTCTTGCAACTATTTTAATCTGAACTCTCAATCCAGGAGATCATTTTCAACTTTTTGAGAAAATAGAAGCTATCAACTGAATAACACCTTCAATTTCTTGAAACTAAATCCTCTAACTAAATCCACTTTTTTTCATCTTTCTTCCTGTTATGACAAACACAGGATCTCCTGATAACAAAGACCAGTCTTTACATACACTTACTTAATCACATTCTTCTTGCTTTCTGAAGGTCAGGGCTGGGTGCAGTGGCTCATGCCTATAATCCCAGTGTTTTAAGAGTCCAGGGCAGAAAAACAGCATGAGGACAGGAGTTTCAGACTAGTCTGGTCAACATAGCAAGACTCTGTCTCTACAAATTTATTTTTAAAAAATTAGCTAAGCATTGTGGCATACACCTATAGTCATAGCTACTCAGGAGTTTGAGATAGAAGGATTGCGTGAGCCCAGGAGTTTGCAACTACAGTAAGCTATGATCATGCAACTGCACTCCAGCCTATGAGACAGAGTGAAACCCTGTCTCAAAAATAAGAACAAAATACCAAAAAACAAAATTGAGGGCATTGCTTTTTAATCTTTCACTCTGTCTCCTCCATCACCAGTCTTCCTCTTTTGTATCTTGCTTCTTGATTGCCTTATTTCTTCTCTGCTTCTTCTATTTTTTTCCTTCTTTTCCCTCCCACTTAAAACATTACAAATAATGTACAAACAGCCTCTAATATATAGTGGGAATAATAACTAATGGTATGGCAACTGCTAAAGACAAAAGCCTGTGTGTCATTTTTAGTTCTTTTACTTATTTGACTCCTTCTATCCTATTCATCACCAAGTTATTGAATTTCTACCTCCAAAATCTATCACAAATCCTTGTGCGTCTTCCCATTCTTACACCAGCTTTTCCCCAGACAACAACTAAGCACTTAACTGGTATTTAAGCTTTCACAGATGCTCTCTTGGAAATAATAGTTTTAAATGGAACAATGGCAAACATCAGATGACGTTAGTCCAAGCTTGTACCATGGCCTTATTTGAACATACAGAACCTATTCATCCTGCTTTTTCAACTCAATGGGTTCCGGCCATCCTACAGTAATTGGACATGGTTTAACATGCCAAATATTTCCCAGTACAATTCTTTTGCACATGTGGTTCTTCCTGACGGAAACAGTATCTTGCTTCACCTCAACCTCTCGCAAAGCTAGTCTTTCTGAATTTAAAATCTATATAATTATATAGATATATAAAATATATATTATATTTATAAGTACATGTATATGGTATATATAATATATAATATCTATAATATATATCTATATATTATATAGGTATATGTTATTCATATATTTATATAGATTTATATTATATAATATATAGACATATTTTATACTACATAGTATTATATGGATATGTATTATATATCTACATTACACCATATAGATATGTATATATATCTATATTACACAATATAGATATATATGTATTTATACATTTTATATATATATATATACATTTATACATTTATATATATATATATATAAAATCAATCACTTTTTCTTCCCGCTTAAGTCTATCTTCTTATTTCATATGTTAATGTTCTTCATCACAATTTATCTTTGCTTAGTCTCTCTTTCTCTTCACACATTCAACTATTTGTAAATTAACATTTTATCTGGCTCCCATTACATTTTAACGTTTCCAAAAGATAGAAAGTGTCTTTTAATTTAGCATTCTATACTCATACCTATTGTCATGCATGGTAAGATGAAACATACTAAATGTGTGTTGAAACAATTACTCTTAAAAATATGTTCCTCACCTCAGGAATAGGATACTGGACTAAACTCAGAAAGCAAAGTTATAGACATGTAAATTTCTGGTCAAAGTTTTCTTAAAACATTTTGAGGCTTCATATAGAAGGCATTGAATTACTACTAGCTGATAGGTTGGACAGCAATAAGTAGGCACAAACATGTCACCACACCAAAAATCAATCTTTAGAGATATTCAGTATTTAGCAATAATCTCAGTTGTATTTTAAGATAAAAGGATCATAATTTATTTTTGTCTCTGCCAGAAACTTATTTTTTTTCAGGTTGATTAGTTTATTTCAAACAGCTGGATTTTAGGTTATAGTGGCAGCAGAGCCTGGAGGAGGAAAGAACCAGAGAATCAGAACGCTTTGGTTTGAATCTTGGTGCTTCTACATTTTAACCACTAGGTCTGTAAAAGTTATTTCTTATTAGAAACACATATGTATATACATGTATGTTATGTTTTAAACCATGGAATGCAAAGATAACATAGGTAACATATAACTGTTTCTGTTATCTTTCTCATCAGGGTAGAAATGAGTATCTCTATTTTCTTTTAGAGATAGGATTAGGATTTAATTTTCAAATTGGTAAAGCAGATTCTTTTGCTGAGGTTTTTAGGTCAGAACTTAGCAAATGGTAGTTCTCTATTTATTTATAAATTCTAACCCCATTCATGCATTTAAAAAATTATATTTGGGAATTTACCATAAGCTAAGTACTAAGTAAAACATAATCATACAATGTGAATAAAGCAGGCAGAAATTTTCACTAATGGAATTTAATATCAGAGAAGAGAGTGATATTAAGTAGATAAAATTACACCCAAACAATTATTTGAAAATTTTTTAAGTTGTATAAAGAAAAATAATGAGGGATTATAAATAATAGATAAAAAATTACAATGGGTAAGAAGAGCTTTCATAGTTACTATGTTGTGATATTAATAATAAAAATATTAAAAAATAATTATTTTCTTTATTTTTCAATCAAATATTCTTGATAATTGAAGAAACCAATACATAATAAAAGTTTGTATGCTGTAGATGTTACTATAAATGTTACCTTTTGGAATAATCACATCATATTTTTCATTTTGACATAATAATAAAAATACTTGAGGAACGATCCAAGATGGCCCATGGCTAACATCTCAGGATTGCAGCTCGCAGTGAAAGCGCACAGAACTAGAGGACACCACACTTTCAGACAAATTCTGGTCACTCAGGAGCAGAAGATTCCCAGTGGAGGAGCCACCGGAGTCGCCGGTGCGACTCTTGTGGCTGGCACAGCGGTTTCGCTGGCACTGCGGCACAGCGGTTTTGCAGGCACCTCCGCACAGCAGCTCCTGGAGCTGAGTAGGCGGGGCTGGCTCCCCTTCTGACCGAGGTTTGGAGGAGCGACGCGGGTCCCCAGCGCGACTCCTGAGGCCGGCACAGCAGTTGTGCCGGCACCTCGGTGCAGAGTGAATGCTACTGGTTCCCCTTCTGACCGAGGTTTGGAGCTCCGGGAAGGCAGAGTCGCCTATTACAGACACAAGAAGGAAGCCAGACAGGAGAAGCCTGGGCAGAAAAACACCATCAGTTTTAAAGCCGCTGTTCTGGCCCTGGGAACTAACAACTTGGACGTCCACTCAAGAGACCTAATCTGAAAGCTGGTAATTTCAAAGACGACAGGAGGATAAATTTACAATGATGGGAAGAAACCAGCATAAAAAGGCTGAGAATACTCAAAATCACAATGCCTCTCCCTCTGAAGATGATCACAGTTCCTCATCAACAATGGAACAAGGCTTGATGGAGAATGAGTGCATCCCAATAACAGAATCAGGCTTCAGGGTATGGATAATAAGAAACTTCCGTGACTTAAAAGAACATGTTGTAGCGCAACATAAAGAAACCAAGAACTTTGAAAAAAGGTTTGATGAAATCCTAATGAGAATAGACAACTTAGAGCAGAATATAAGGGAATTAATGGAAATGAAGAATACAATACAGGAACTCCGAGAAGTATGTAAAGGTTTAAACACTGGAATTGTTCAATCAGAAGAAAGGATATCAGAGGTCAAAGTCCAACTTAATGAAATAAAAGAAGAAGACAAGATTAGAGAAAAAATGATAAAAAGGAATGAGCAAAGTCTCCAAGAAATGTGGGACTATGTGAAAAGATCTAATTTACATTTGATAGGTGTACCTGAATGCAACGGAGAGAATGAATCCAAGCTGTAAAATACCCTTCAGGATATTATTCAGGAAAATTTTCCTAAACTAGCAAAGCAGGTCAATATTCAACCCCAGGTAATACAGAGAACACTACAAAGATATTCCTCAAGAAGAGCAACCCCAAGGCACATAATCGTTAGATTCACCAGGGTTGAAACAAAGGAGAAAATACTAAAGGCAGCCAGAGAGAAAGGTCAGGTTACCCACAAAGGCAAGCCTGTCAGACTTACAGCAGATCTCTCAGCAGAAACTCTACAAGCCAGAAGAGAGTGGGGACCAATATTCAACATCCTCAAAGAACAGAACCTTCAGCCCAGAATTTCATATCCAGCCAAACTAAGCTTCACAACTGAAGGAAAAATAAAATCTTTTATGAACAAGCAAGAACTCAGAGATTTTATTACCACCAGGCCTGCTTTGCAAGAGCTTCTGAAAGAAGCATTACACATAGAAAGAAACAACCAGTATTAGCCTTTCTAGAATTATACCAAAAAGTAAAGAGCACCAACATAAAGAAGAATTTTCACCAACGAATGGATAAAACAGCTAGTTAACAACAATGGCAGTAACCCTAAATTTAAATAGACTAAATCCCCCATTCAAAAGACAAAGCCAACACCCAACGGCATGTTACATCCAGACCCATTTCACATGCAAGGATACACAAAGACTCAAAACAAAGGGATGGAGAAAGATTTACCAACCAAATGGAGAGCAAAAATAAATAAATAAATAAATAAAAAGCAGGAGTTGCAATTTTTGTATTGGATAAAATAGATTTTAAAGCGACAAAGATATACTGGTAAAAGGATCTATGCAACAACAAGAGCTAACGATTCTAACACCCAGATACATAGAAACTTAGATTCAATGAGACAGAAAATTAATAAGGATATCAAGGCCTCGAACTCAGATCCGGAACAAGTAAACTTAACAAATATTTATAGAGCTCTCCACTTCAAATACACAAAATATACATTCTTGTCAATACCACATCACACCTACTCATAGGTTTAAATGAAACATTGATTGGTCATTTTTAATACCCATTTTTTTTTTCAGAATAAAGCAATATTTCTGTTCACCCTCCCTCTTTTTCTTCCTCTTTCTTCCTCTCCTTTACTCATTTTTATTTCTTTTCTTATCTCAAAAAAAGAAAGAAATCAACTTGTAAACCTCTAGATCCAGGTCGGCAATGTCTCTCTCATTGCTTGATTTCCTTCCATCCCTTCTCTCCCTCCCTTCCTCCCTCCCTTCCTCCCTTCCTTCCTTCCTTCATCCCTTCCTTCTTCCCTCCCTTCTTCCTTCCCTCCCTTCCTGCCTTCCTCCCTTCCTCCAAAATAAATAAATAAATAAATAAAATAATAAAAATACTTTGAGGTTATTTTTTTCTGTGTAATTTTACTGCATTAAAAATGTTATATGACACAATGATACTGAAGATTAATATTTTAAAGTATTTAAATTTTATATCACTTTATATATGTATTTTTTTATTTATATAATTTTTAATTAATTTAATTATATAATTTTATATCATTTTATAAATGATATAACAAAATGTACAACAAGACCAGTTCACAACAAGAAAGCAAAATATTAAAAAATTCAATTTAAAAGTAATGAGTGACAAACATTAGTAATCAGTACATAAAATTTTTACTTTTTTCTCCCTAAAGTTTAGAATAGATTTGTAAAAGTTAATGGCATTGAGGGAGGGGGAGGAAGATGGCGCTCTAGAAGCAACTCACCACTGCAGCTCTCAGTCAAGACGCAGAGGGTAAGCAAACACCACATTTTCAGATGGATCCTTATAGCCCACAGAGCGGGGAAAAAGCCCAGGTGTAAAAGGCATGCAGGACTCAAGCGCAGCGCTCTCTGCTGGCGTGGCCAGGCAGCCAGCGCAGCCGCAGTGGCTGGCACACAAAACACATGGGTCTGGGTGCCCTGTTAAACCGACAATTTGAGACTTGGGAGGGCAGATTGCTATGTTCATCTGACTGAACGGGTTTTGGATGGTGAACTAGACCAGGAGATTTCTGGGAGGTGAATTGTGAACCAGCGCAGCGGGTGGCTGCACGGGAAATCACACAGATCCCGGAGCCCTTTCGGCCAGCGACTGAGGCACCTGGGAGATAGTCAACCCTACAACTTAAAAAGAAAAAAAGAAAAAGGCTCGGAGGCAGGGAGCCAAGTGATCAGGCTCGACAGGTCCCACCCCCACAGGGACAAGCAATAAGTC
>CM052665.1:13233438-13326739 GCA_028533165.1 Leontopithecus rosalia | reverse complement strand
GGGAAATAGGGGAGGGACAGTGGGGGGTGAGCGGGGGAGGGATGGCATGGGGAGAAATGTCAAATATGGGTGAGGGTGCAGAAGGCAGCAAAACACACTGCCACGTGTGTACCTATGCAACTATCTTGCATGTTCTGCACATGTACCCCAAAACCTAAAATGTAATAAAAATTTTAAAAAAAGAAAAAAAAAAGTTAATGGCATTGTAAATCAATGCATTCACCCATAAGCAATTATATGCACATGCATATAAATAAATCTTTTGTCCCTTTTCTTAAAAGATTCCCATACACATTCCCATACACATCTGCTTTTTTCCATAGATATTCTTTAAGATGATGAATGATTTAAGTTGCATGTCAATCAGAAGAAAATCCAGTGAGAACTCAAATACATGCAATTTCTATAAATAGCAATTTTGATTTAGGTGTTTTAATTAAATGATTTTTATTTACACAAGACTTAAAGGGCAGCAAAATGGAAAGGAATGTCAATTAAAATCTATTTGTGAACATTACAAATATTCAAAGTTTTAAGCTTTCCAAAAATGAAAATATTCTTCTCAGCTACAGAATACTGACCTGTGGATCTGTTTTCTTCTCTGTAGATGGTGGTTGCTATAGTTCCTTCAAGAATCCCAAACATTTCATGGTATATAGGAACATAGATGAGGTATATAAGCAATATAGACTTCACATTTTAACTAGAGGATCATTTTTATTAATAAAGATATTGGGTCATAATATAAATATTAACAAAAACTGTTACCCAATAGAAAAAAATTGATAGCCAAACCCTGAGTAGGTCTATTTGGTTGGTGTCCAATGAAAAAGGATGGTTACAGCTGCACGCAGTTGTTATAAATAACTGGTTTATAACCATCTGTTTGAAAAGGTACCCAACTCATTTTACACCAAAGTGAACATAAACTTTCCGCTTATTCGGCTTGACATTGAAACTTTAAAAAATCTCATTTAGACAATTATACAAGGAATAACTATTTAGAAATTTGCTCTCTCATGTTATATAGAATAAACTAACTTTAATATATTTTGAAGTTTCTCCCATTATACTCCTTTCACTTATATCCTTTTTGTTTGCTTATTTAGTCCCTCCTGGTGTTGGCAGAGAAATATGTGAACTCTATATACACAAATGGCATGCTATTCAATATGGCAGCCACTATCCATATGTGGATAGTTAAATTTATGAATATAAAATGTAAAAATCAGTTTATTAGTAACACCAGATATATTTCAAGGGCATGAAGGGTACAATAGAACACTGCCATCTTCATTAAAACTTCTATAGGACTCTGCTTTTCTCAAAGGCTAAATATAAAAGAGAGGAATATATAATAAAAATATGTGTGGTCTATTACTTATAGTCCTGGGTCCAGCTTGCATGACCATTCTTGGGAGTACTCTGAACTAATCTTGCCACTTCATTCTCAGAGTTGAACTCATTTTAGAACAGCTTCAGAAGTGACTTCTAAAAATAAACTGACTTAAATCCAATCAAGGTGACTGTCTAGGTTTTCATAGGTGTTAAATTTGTCCCTAGTTATGTGATGCTTTACTTCTCCCATCAGTCTATGTAGGTAAAGTAGTCTAGACTGATGGAGGAGTGAGACAATATTGGTGGGAATCTTGTGCTTTAAATCTATCTCTTTTCTTTTTAATCACTTCAATGTTGAAGCTACAAAAAATTTGAAAACTTAGAAAGACCCATCTCATTTATAAGTACTTTAGGTAAAATAAATCTATTTGAAGTTTTCTTTTCCCACTTTCCACAGTTCTGATGCAAAACAACAGGCTGACTGTAAGTATTATGACTTTAAAGGATTTCTGTCAGTGATCTAGTTTTGCTGTTATTTTAAGTCTTATTTCTGATTTATAGCAACTCCTCCTATAACTTCATCATCTTTATGCAACTGCTTATTATTTTGAATATAATTTTCAATTTAGTTTAACTTTGTATGTTTCTTGTTTGGCATGATATAAGAACACCATAATTAGCAAACACAGAAATTTGATGAAAGCCATCCAGTCATTTAGAGATTTAAGCAAATTATAAGATTCATTCATCATCCAGGGAAAAATTGTATTTCAGGCTAAATTAGGAGAGTAATATATTTCTAATCATTCACTGACCATAAACTGGAAAGAAAAACAGAAAAATTTATTGCCATGTTTTTCTCTTGCAAATGGTTGTGTGTAGAAACAATGGTCACACAGGTACATTTTGGTAAGGCTAATTCCTAGTGATTTGGAGTTCTGAAACAGATGTCATTCTTCACTTCGTTGGAGGTGAGCCTTAAAAATTATTGCATCAGCCGGGCGCTCTGGCTCACGCCTATAATCCCAGCACTTTGGGAGGCCGAGGTGGGTGGATCACGAGGTCAAGAGATCGAGACCATCCTGGTCAACAATCTTGAATTGTTTTGAAACAATTTTGAATTGGTCAATTGAATTACATTGTTTTACTTCCCCTTTTACACACCATGTTGGTTTAAAATGTACTGTTTTATCTCAAGCTGGTACTTGATTCCAGGTTAACGCTCTTTCTTGTTTTGATTCACTGCAGTATATCCTGGTAAGACATTGCATTGATCACTTGACTTCACATCCTTTCGGTGGATTTTGATCACATAGCCTACTTATCTCACTAATCCCTTGGTTCCTAACCTTGCATCATTGTAGTTGACTGACATAGCTGTACTAGTCTTCTAACCATCATTGCAGAAAGATTTGGATTGACATGGGTTTTGCATATAGATCACATGGATGCTATTATGATACAAAAAATTCTGGATTAATTATGGTTAATACAATGGTTTGTCCACACAACTGTCTGTTATATTATTTTCTGGACATTCTATGTATTTAAAATATTTCATAATAAGTAGGACATTAACCCTTATCATTATAAAATGACTCACAACATCTCCAGTCAATTTACTGGAAAACCAATCCCTTTCAAGGGGGTTGCATTTATTCAATAATACTCTAGACAGTCAGTGGGAGATTAATTTCTTTTTTCTGACTAGAGAGTGCAAATGCGGTACAGAGACTGGTAAACAGAATTAACCTCTAAATATGTGTGTTTATAGTATTTAAATTTTCTTGGCCTCATATTTACTCATAGGAAAATATGATATGATGAAAATATGAGGGAAAATAATATGAAAGTAAACTAGGTTACAATGTTTTTCGTAAAAGACAGGATCAATGCCATATTCATTTTAGTATTTCAAGTATTTAGCCCAGTGACTTTCTCAGAGTAAGCATAATATCTCAATGAATGAATGAATGCTGTTGGTTTTACTTATGTCATATAACTATTTGTCACTTCCCTTTTCACTTCCTTTGTGCAAGACAGTCACACAAAATAACTAGTGTAGTTTTTACTAGCTGGGAACAATGGGAAGAGACTTATTTATATATGTAGCAGTCTAATTTAGTTAGAATGACTTTATGAGAAATTCTTGTCGATAATGAAATGACATTGTGAACATTGATTCCTCATACATTTGGGAAGGCAGGTTTTTTGTTTTTTCACCCTTCCAGTTTACTTAAAGTGAGCTTCAAGATTTTACTGAAAATTAATAATGTGTCTGTGAATTCTCAAAGGAATACATCTAAACTAAAAATGTAATTAGCACTGTATTTTAACAAAATTCGAGACTGTTCTTTCCCCAAATACTTGGGAATATGAGCTGCAGATGTGTTTACTCTGGCAAAAGATTCAAGTCTAAAACAGCTCCCATCAACAAAGACTGAAAGATCCATTTCCACCCTAAAATCCTATATTGCATATCTCACATCACTTTACAAATATCTCAGTGTATCATTCTGTATAAGTGTTTCCAGTGTTGTTTTAAGTGTTTCCAAATTATTTCCCCAAAGAGGAAAATCTGAAAATCACTTGCAGTAAAGATCACTGTTGAAGAAACAAATTAATCACGATACAAAGTGTCTGGTCCTGCATAGATAACATATGGTAGCTCAGTTTTCGTTTTGCTTCTTCACAGGTTAACAACCATCTATTAGGACATGAAAAGAAACATGTAAGAGCGGTTGATGTCCTTTGGGGAATTTGGATAGGTTACATACGTAAGGTTCTCTCTCTCTCTCTCTCTCTCTCTCTCTCTCTCTCTCTCACACACACACACACACACACACACACACAGAGGCACGCATGCACGCACACACACACATACATACAATTTCATAGAATTTGAAGGTTATGAAAGAGGTTTTTCTCGCTTGTTGTATTTTATAAGGGGATTTTAACATACTAAATTATGGCATTATCTTACTGCCTGAACACCAATAACAATGGTATCTTCCATTGCTATGCCTGGGGAAGAACGTATTTGTCAACATTTATACTGTTAACATTAAGACAAATGCCAACTTAAAAAACAACCAAATAAACTAATGTCGTGGCTCAATAAGAACTGTGTAAATCTTATGCATGCACTATCTAAAAGCAGTTTTTTTTCTCCTAAGCTGCACCTGAATTTTTGCCATGAAGCAAGGGAGGCCAGCATTATCATATTGCAAGAAAATCCAAATCTCAGAATTTTAGCTTGACATCTGCCAATTGTTAAGTTCTTGCTATTTCTTTCATTCATAAATGTTTCAGGCAAAAAGAAAAAAAAATCTGCCATCCACATTCAGCTCCAGGGTTGCCAATTTATGACTTCTGTTGAAGCTGGTTACTTTGATCCATTCGTGATGTTGTATAATTGGATCTCTTTCTATACATTGCTCGGGCCACAGTGTTTCCAGATAACAGCTTTTGGCTTGACAAATAGTTGAATTGTGCTTCCCAAACTCTCATATAATGTAATCGTATTTATCTTATATAAATACTCATTCTTTATTATAAAATAAATAATATTCATAATAGCAAATAGCTAGTGTTTTTTTTAAAAAAATTACTTTGTAAGTATTTGGCACTACCATTGTAATATGATTCTTTACATTAACCTTGAAAATGGCTGTGGAAATAATAGTTTTAGATTCACAAGAAATAGTATTATCATGTCATAGCCACTTAACTGATCAACTGTATCTTTAACAGAGGTAGAAAAGTAAGATGTAAAAGATATGCTTTCAAAACAAGCTGCTCACCTATTGAGCATCATGCATTCTTTACTTCTCATCTCTGAAGACAAATCAACATGGGTAAAAAAAAAACATTACCAGAAGTTTTTATTAGGAGGCAAATAAGTGACTGAATCCTTCATTTATTTTTATTTTCCAAGTCCCCTCAGTGTCTGTTTAAAATTATTATTATAGTCACTGGTTCTGCTTCAAGTGATGTAACACTGGGAATGTGTTTTTTCATCTTGGTCCTTACACAGCAGCTGCCTTTGATACAGAATTGACCAAACCAAGAGTCCACTAGTGGTTGAAGCTTTTTGCCTTAAGTAGTTTACATATATTTTTATACTAGAAAATATTAGAATATTCAAAAAAAAGCTTATGTTGAGAAAAAGGAAAAGAAGGTCTTCTAGGCAGAAGGAAATTTAGCAATATGCCTTATTCCTGCTCTTTTTCTGCCAGGTACACTTATTGATCTTTCCAGTTACTGACTGTCTTCTACACACAATCTTGAACTCTAGTGTAATTAATCTCTTCCTCCTCAGTAGATAATGGTATATTTATATATGTGTATACATATACATTTGTGGATCTTTTACTATTCTCCCACTTTCATCTTGGCCTGGAAAGGTTTATAGAAGATTCCCATAGAGTCTACAGTGACATCTGGCATATTTGAGTTACCGAATTAATGTTTGGTAAGTAAATGAATGATTGATTTAATAAATACAACTTAAGCTATTCATTATTGATCTTTAAAATTCAGTCAATTTATTTTCTAAATTATTTTAAAATGTGGATTCTGGAATACATTACCGAATAAAACTGGTGACATGGAAATCTAATTGTGATACAGACAAAAAATGGATACAGAGTAAAATACAGAGTAAATATAGAGTGAAATACAGAGTAAATAAATGAGTGTGTGTGGGGGGCTTATTGTATTCCCCTCTAACTCCTGTCAACATGTTAACAATGTAAGAGGAAATACAGAGCTAAACCTATTTTTAAAAGGTCAGTGTCTCAGCATTCATAAGCATTCACTGAGCACCTGCAATGGGCCAGGCACTTTAATATATATTGGAGAAAGAAGGATAAAAATATTGAAAGCATGGAAAAACAAAATTTATAATGGATAAAGGTAAAGAAACAACACCAGGAATATATAGAATTAGCTAATGAGAAAGACACTGAAAGTAATGAATATAGTTCTATTATTACTTAGTCATAATATACATGTACATATTAGATCTAACACAGTTGCGGGATGATGGAGCAAGATGGCCAAGTAGAAGCCTTCACTAATTGTCCTCCCTGCAGAAACATCACATTTAACAACTATCCACACAGGTAAAACACTTTCAGAAGAACCAAAAATTAGGTAAGAAATCACAGCAACTGGTTTTAATGTCATATTAAGGAAAGAGGCACAGAAGAGGGCAGAAAAGACAGTCTTGAATTGCCTGCCCTATGCTTCCCCCATCTTCCAGCAGCAGACACATGGCAAAGAGAGAGAACTTGTGTGTTTGCGGGAGGGAGAGTACAGTTATTGTGGAACTTTGCATTGGAACCCAGTGCTGTCCTATCACAGTGGAAAGGAACACCAGGCAGAACTCAGCTGGTACCCATGGAGGGAGCACTCAGACCAATCCTAGCCAGAAGTGAATCAATCATCCCCCACTTCTGCCCACAGGGCTGACGTAACCCAAAGAAGACTACCTCAACATTTAATAACCAAACTCCCAAATGTCAAAAACAAAGGATCCTAAAAGCAACAAGAGAAAAGAAACAAGTAACAAACCATAGAACTCAATACACTTGGCAGTGGATTTATCAGTGGAAATTTTACAGGCCAGGGGAGAGTGGAATGCATATTTAAATTGCTGAAGGAAAAGAACTTTAACCCTTGAATAGTATATTTGGTGAAACTATTCTTCAAACATGAAGGAGAAATAAAGACCTTCCCAGGCAAACAAAAGCTGAGTGATTTCATCAACACCACATCTATCCTATAAGAAATGGTAAATGAAGCACTTCAACCTAAAAGAAAAGGACATTAATGAGTTCTAAGAAATCATTTGAAAGTACAAAACTTACTGGTAGCAGTAAATAAACAGAAAACTGCATAATATTGCAACAGTGGTTGTGTGTGTGTAAACTCATATCTTGAGAAGAAAGACTGATGAACATATCAAAAATAATAACTACAACAACTTTTCCAGACGTATTATAAGATATAAAGAGAAATAACAAAAAGCTAAAAAGCAAGGGGATGAAGTTAGACTGCAGAGTTTTTATTAGTTTTCTCTCTGCTTCTTTGTTACTTTGTTCATGCAATAAATGTTAAGTGACATAAGTTTTTAATAATGGGTTATAAGATGTTATTTGCAAACCTCTTGGTAACCTAAAATCATAAAACCTATGACAGATACACAAAAAGTAAAAGTCAAGGAATTAAAAAATACCACAAGAGAAAATCACCTTCATAAAATGAAAGAGGAGAAGACCACAAAACAGAATACAAATAACAAAATACATATGAAAGGCATGTAAATGGTCAAGAATTGCTTAACTGACATCACAGATGTGTTGTTGTAGATGTCTAACAATGAACGCATAATGCAAATGTGATATATGGATCACATCACAGTGGAATATTATTTAGCCATGAAAAGAATGAAGTACTGTCATTCATGGCAACATGGATGGAACTGGAGGGCATTATGTTAAGTGAAGTATGACAGAAATAGAAATTTAAACACTGCAAACTCTCACTCATGTATGAAAACTAAAAATAAAAGTTAATCTCCTAGAAGTATTATAGAAGAGAGACTACCAGAGGCTGGGAAGGGTAGGCAGAAGTGAAGGTAGGCAGAAGAGGCAGGGAGAGATTTGTTCAAAGACACAAAACTAAAGTTAGACAGGAGGAATAAATTCTAGTGTTCTACATCCCTATAGTATCACTACAGTTAACAATATTATGTCGTTTAAAACAGCTAGAAGGAGGATATTGAAGGTTCCCAGCAAAAAACAAAATGATAAATATTTTAGATGAGGAATATGCTAATTATCCTAATTTGATCACTATCTATTACATGTTTTGAAATATCTCTATGTATCTGAGAATATGTACAAGCATTATTTTTAATTAAAAAATCAAAATCTAAGTATGAAAGTTTATGTTGTATATACACAACTTGGTAGAAAAAAAACTTATTATCTACTTTCCCCACAGGACAAACAGAGCAGATATAATACACTAACTACAGCTGTTTGGAAACAGGAATCATAATTTAAACTAAGATTAATGTGGAAATGGAGAGTTAAGAATTTCTTTTACACTAACATTACATTTTCTTTACTTTCATTTTAACCTGACATTTGGATTGCTGTGGTCCCCAACCTTTTGGCACCAGGGACCAGTTTTGTAGAAGACAAATTTTCCACTGACAAGGGGCAGGAGAATGGTTTCAGAATGAAACTGTTCCAACTCAGACCATCAAGCATTAGATTCTGATAAGGAGCATGCAGCCTACATTGCTTGGATGTGCACTTCATGTAGGGTTTGCATTCCTATGAGAAGCTACTGTCTCCACAGATCTGACAGGAGGCAGAGCTCAGTCGGTAATGCTGCTGGCTGGCCACCCACCACCTGGCATGGGACTGCTTCCTAACAGGTCAGGGGCTGGTATGGGTCCATGACCCAGGGGGTTTGGGCCCCCTGTGGTAGACAATACTACAAATAACAAAAATGACAAATCAAAAAATAAGGTACTTAATTGCTCTTTCCTTAGTATTAAGTTTCTATGTTTAGAAAGCTGAAATCAATGCTATCTGATAAAATGTGTCCTGATTTAGAGTAGTAAATCCTTGATTGAATTAAAATAGAAGGAATCCGTATTAGGACTAAAATTTTCAGCAAATTCACTTAAAGCAAAGCAGGTATTTGAAAATAAATTTTTATTTCTTTATTTTGTTAAAATGTTTTTCTCCATTTCACATCTTCCATATCACATGATGGGAATAGTTTTTATCTTTATCAAATTAGGAGACATCTATAAGACACAATAAGTGAAGTGACTGTGAAAAAGGTTAAACTTAGAAAAATATAAACAGTTTACAGAATGTTTATTCTGTGCTCAATATTATATTAGTTTACATTTACACTAAAATTAATTAGAGTTATTGATTTAGTCAGTAACATCAGGAATATTGCTAGAGAATATCTTACGTTGTTGTGTATTCAATTTAAGTTAATGAAAACTGGATTTATTCAACTTTCTATAGTTGAGAAGAAAGTTATTGCAATCATTCATATTCATAACTTTGTGCTGTCATCAGAGGAAACAAATTTCCTATTTTGCAAATGAGGCAACCAAGGATTAGACATATGAAAAAAGAGGCTCAAAGTAATATGGCTCAAGGAAATCCAGTTTAATATTTTTGACAGATTTCTTTGTGTATGGCACTGTTCTAGGTATCAAAATGAGAAAGTATTTTTTGCAACCATTTCTTCATTTGTTAACACATTATTTATTCAAGATATATTGAGCACTGAGTGTGTGTTTGACCCTGAACGAGTGCTGGAAATACAAAGATGAAGAAGAAAGAATATTTTCAAGGAGTTAGTGTCTACAGGTAGGAACAGGCATATGAAGTGAAAAATTTCAATAGAATTTGATACATGCTATGGGAAAAATAATTAAGATGTGCTATGTAAATATGGACGTTTAGACCAATGTAGTTATTTACAGAGAAATTTCTGTAGGTGATGAAAATTAAGCTTTGAAGATACCGTAAAGGTGAAGAACAGAGTAACGGACATTCAAGATAGAGCACAGAATGAACACGAAGTATATGAGCACCAAAAAAGAACACTCCTCTTTATCAAATTGTTTATTCAACTAACATTTTTTGAGCATCTAATACATACCAGTGACTGATCTAAGAGAACGGGTCTGATAAGGTCCTGCTGTTCCAGGACTTTCATGGTGGGAAACAATGAGAACAATGTCTAAGCAAGACTTGACAAGGGCGTGAACAAGAGAAGTGACAGAAGTGGAAGATAGCGAATGAATTTGTAAAACATTGAGAAGGTAAAACATATGCAGGCCTCTTGAATGATTCAACCCGTGGAACAAGGGAGAACAAGAAGTCTAAGCAGGGTCCCAGATTTTTGGCTTGGAGAATTGGGTAGATGTTTTACCATTAGCTGAGATGTAGCATAGGAAAGAGGAGAACAATTTTACACATGTTGAGTTCTTGTGCCTCAGAGGACACGTCTGTCAGGAAAGGGACATATATTTGAACTACTAATGGGAGAACCATGTCTTAAATACAGACGTTTGGAAACAGTCAGTGTGGCCTTTATATAATTTTAAGCCATAAAACCAGAGACAGTACTCCTGAGCAAAGGATAATATTATTGAAGAAAAGATAAGAGTTTGCTAATAAGTAAAATGCCAAAAATGTACTATATACATCTAACACAGTTCAGGTTGATTAGAATGTTTTAATATTATTTCTAAAGAGAAGTTGCTACACATCTAACCCAGAAAATAATAAAAATGGTCTTGTGAAAGTTGAAAATCTTGAACATGTGTCTATTTGTACCTATGTAAATTCAATGTCATGTTTAAATGAGTTCTAGGGTAATTCTGAATAATTCGTCACGCTTAATTAGTCAGCACATTCCTCAATCATGCCATCCATAATTTCTTTTTAGCCATAGATGGGGACACTGTATACTGAGTACTACCAGCTGAGAGAGGGATGAAGGAGGGCATAGGCTGTAAAACTACCTATGGGGTACTATGCTCGCTACCTGGGTGATGGGATCATTCATACCCCCAAACTCAGCATCATGCAATATACCCACATAACAAGTCTGTACATGTAGCACTTGAATCTAGAATAAAACTTGAAATTATCACAGGAATTATATTTCCTTCAATGGGTATCAAGAATTTATACTGTATTTGTCACATAACTTCATCTCAGTGTGCTGACATTATTGCTTAAATAAAATAATACAGGTTAATATAGTAAATAGTTTTAGGCCTGACCCAGTTACCCTTTGAATATGAAGAAAAATTTAGATTTAATAGTTGAAGCAATCATCAGAATTGTTTATTTAATCTCTCCCATATTCCTACTCAATCTGCCAACTCTGTGTAAGCCTATTCACTTTCAAACAAAGTGAGTATCAATGGACATCAATGAGGGTCCATATTTATCCATGAGTTATTAAAAATGTTTTTGTTTTGTAAGTTCTGGATTACTAGTGGATTTCTTTCCTATGATATGCCCATATGTATATCTATGCCTATACCTACATATGATGGTCTTATCAGGAATAAATATTTCACTTTCCTTTATCCAATTTGCTCCCTGGCTAAGTGGATACTTTTCATTTTCTGATTGGTGATGAATTGAGGGACTGAGAATTGAGAACAGTGAAAGAGGGAGACCTTAAATAATATTCAATATACATGCCCATTTCTTCTTGGTACAAATAATCATTGCTCAAAGGTTACATGATAACATAAAGTATTTCTTAAGTTTCTTTCAGGAAACATAGGTTAATTATAAAGAAACTATTCTCAGTTTTAAGACGGGTTGCTAGGTGTAGCAAACCATCATGCCACATGTATACCTATGTAAAAACCTGGCACATTCTGCACATGTATCCTGAAACTTAAATCAAAATTAAAAAACAAACAAACAAAAAAGAAACTATTATCTATAGCTTTTTAAAGAAAACTATATAGGAAAAATACTTTGTAGTATACAATGTTAACTTATGTCTTAATTTTGGTAATTGTGGTAAAATGGTTATTATGAAAAGGAGCATTGAGAAAAGAATAGTAATTACATTTCAACAGTATAATCTTGAGCTGGAATTGACATAAAAATATTAAGCTAAATGGAAAATTAGCCCAGTCTAACATCTCACTTAGCTACACTTAGAAGACTTTCTATATTTGATTGAAGTGAGATTGCATCTAAAGCAAATGTAATAATACAGCTATTGATGAATCATCTTAATTCATTAATCTTTACTTGTAATAGAAATAAAGATAAAATGCCACTTCAAGTTAATTTAATTATTATGCAAAACATTTAGAACAGGTGAAAATAGGTTGAAAGAAAAAGAACTCTTTAGTCAAACATTTTAACCATAACAGTTTGTTCATGTTATTCCAGGTTTTTAAAGTTTTTCATTCGCACTCATACCTATCAACCAATTTCTGTCCTTCAGTTGATTTTTATAATTATATTAGGTTTTGTTGAAGAACTTAACATATTGATAATTGTATTTTGACATTCTCAGTGATTTATAAATCAATATCTTCTTAAAAAGCATTTGTTCAAGAGTTTATATATGGCTAACTGATTAGAGCTATTCAGAGGTCATGTTTTGGCTATAAAAAACAGCAGCAAGAAAGTGTTATTAAATCTCACACTCACTTAACTTAAAGTCTATAGCCCCCATGGAAGAATGTGAAATTGTTAAAAGCAAACCAACCTCTGCAATGTTTTCCTTCATGTATTGCTTGCATCTGTATATAACTGTAATTTCCCAAAGCATTACTGAATAGGTCAAAGGTTATAAAGTTATTAACATAGAATAGCCCTTTAAACCCAGAATACTAGTGTCTCATTTTAACCATACACTACTCAGTCTGTGCCTATAATTAGCAATGCAAGGAATGTTAGCTGGCCCGTCATGGTCATGTCTTGCCTGGTATCCAGAGGCCTGAAAGCAGTCTCGATCATGGAACCTTTCAAGGAAGCTGTGCAATAAAACAGAAAGCAGGGCCAAGGAGACATATCAAAGCCCTGGAATTTTCCTTAACTCTGCAGAAGTTTTGTGAAATTCATCCTAAGGGAGAGGATACAGGAAATTGGGTAATATTTTGCAAAAACCTTTAAACCCTTGTATCTCTCAATAACTCAACACATATAAGGCCTAGAATTCCAAGAAATCAGATGATGTAAACCTAACATATTGGATTTTTGAGAGAAATAGATGAATACATTTATTTTACATTCATAACAGCTTACACTTAAAATGTTAACGTTTTAAAATATAACTGCATGAAATAAATAATGAAGAAAAGATGAGGTGAAGAAAAGATGAGACACAATAACAAAGTATGACAAGAGGGTGGAATAAATGCCAATTTTATTTGCATTATTTGAAGTCTGTTCTGGCAAGTGAATTAAATGTGAGCTATGTATAAACTTGTAAGACATTAATACTGTAGCATAAAGCCAATGCCCCAAAATATAAGCAAGGCTGTCAAAGATAAGGGTTGAATCAGTAAACATGCCCCAAAGTAAGAGCTATAAACAACTACAGCTAATGAATGTATCAGATGTTCACTAATTTTTTTTCTGAAAAATCTAACTGGCATCTATCTTAAAAGAAGTTCACACTTATTTCTTTATGGGAATTCAAACAGCTAATTTCAACATTTCTCTAAAATCCTTTGTAAAAATTGATGTTACACTTTGTATGCATTCGACACTGAAGTTCAAGAAGCATATTTGTCCCATACGTCCTAATAACACCGTGTTTCGAATGTCCAATCATTCTTTACTTTTTTCACATTTTGAAGAGACAGTCTGCGGAAATGCAGTCTTAGTCAATTTGACTAAAAGATGCCAATGTTTCCCCTGTATTAAATGCCACAGAGAAACAAACTGAAATCCAGTCCAACAACAAAGGACAACTGGAAGCTTATTTCTACGCAGAGTGAACTCCTTCAGTCCCCTGTGCCCACCAAACTTAATTACTCAACTACATTTAAACTCTTACGTGTTCACTCTGATATTGTGGAGAAATGGAATGGCAGTATGAGAAATGAACAGATTTTAAATTCCTGAGAGGCATTTCCTAAAGCCTGTCCAAGGATGAAGTGAGATATCTCAAAATGAATTTTGAATGAATATATATATATATATATATATATATATATATATATATATATAATTGGAATAATAATATCACAACTCATACTTCAACAGAAAATAATTACAACTGATTTTCATTTTATAAATCCCATATAAACATAAGGAATTAATTATAGGGTATATTATTTTTCAAATCCACATGACTTTTAAAGATGGGTATAAACCATTTTATACTCTGATATGTAACACTCAGTCACAATAAAATCAAAACACAAGATACTTTTCCAAACATTTCTGCATCATCTTTTGCAACTGGTGACATCATTGTTCATACATGTCCTTTTGCATGTCCATTTTGGGAAGATCTCCAGAGCACAATGAGTCACTCAATCTTATAAAAAATTTAGGATTATGACATCATGCAATAGTAACATTAAATTCTTCCATTTGTTGGAGAGGGTCCATAACAGACTAGTTCAACATCTGAAATAAATTATATACATAAAAATCTTAAGTTTGGAAATATTTGTTTTCATGTAGTTTTGCTCTTTGCTTTGGATGTAACTGTCCTCTGTCTTGTGTCCAGAAGGCTGACAGTTAATCTGATAGCATAACCAATCAATCTCTCTGCTTTGGTGACTGCCTGGCTAACAAACCTGGTTTGAGTCACAGATGGCACAGGAGATGAAGTTCCTAGTCACTTCCAACGTTATGCAAACCCTGTAATTCTCCTTTACTTTCTCTCACTGCGTATTCTCATGTTGATGAAGATATATAAAAGTGCTAACCCAAATATATTGAAAGTATACACTATTTAGTTACCTGCAATTCCCTTCACAAGTGTGTTTTATAGGTGCTAGACAAATGAGAAACACAATGACTATTTATCCCCATCTTCCAGATGGTTCCTCTTCTGTGAATATGATGATGGTGATACCACCAACCTTCCATATTAACGTATCTTATTCCAAAGTTTACGACCTACGATCCTGTTTATTTTATTTCCTTACCTGCTTCAGTTTTCCCCAGATCCCTCCTACACAACTTTTTATTCCCACATTGTACTTGCTGAATTTCAAAGGACAGAGAAAAATTTAAATTACTAATACTTGATTTTGATACAAATGTTTCCATTTTTTTGATTGGGTTGTAATTCCTAGTGCAGTGACTTATATCCCTTTGCAGTTATATACTTTTTTCGTTTTTATGTAGTCATATTTTTTACATATTGCGGATATAAATTGAATTCAGATGGACATAAATGAGAACATCCTGGTCGTTTGAAATGCAACAAAAGAATGCCCATCTGTATGTTTTTGTATTTTTGTATGTAATACAATGCAGCTTAAACAGTAATTTTCTTAAAGATTTAGTTAGCTCTGTATAATAAATTAATTGAATTTATTTTTAAGATTTCTAAGTATTTTCCCTCGAAAGCAAAACAGCCAATCTTCCTCAGTTTTCAAACTTTGCACCTGATAATAATAGGGGAAAAAAACCCAGTATTTCCTTTTCCTAGTGAAAGGTTTAAAAGTCCTGGAAGTACATGCCCCTGATACTTGTAATTTACTATTATTACTGCACTTCTGAAACTAAGGAAATCCTTTGGAATGACCTCAGTTTTTGTTATTTTTTGAATTACCAGCTTTGATGGGATATCACAACTGGCAATGTTAAGTTTAAAGAGAGAACTTTCAACGTTAAAACATAAGCCATAGTTATCGAGATGAAAGAAAAAACAGAACATTGCCACTCAATTTTCAACATTCTTACTTGAGAACACTCTAAACTTATGAATTTCTTTTGATGTGTATGCATGTGTGTTGTTGTGTGTTTGTGTTTTCTTAATTGCAAACTTGAGTACAGAATTTGCTCAGTTGCAATGTTGGATAAAAATCTGGAAATGTTTGAAATCAAGGAGGCCAGATGCAGAAACCCAGTTGAACAATCAATCTTTCCTTCCATTCAAAACCTGTTATTGGACCCGCTTCCTTTAGTATTCTACAGCTGCCCAGTAAAATGACCTTTAGCCTTCTGTGCCTATATATTGCTATTATTAACACTGAGTATTTTATTTCTCCTCACCTGTTATTGTCCTTTTATATTTCGACCCTTTTTTCCCAATTTTTACACATTTTAGATAGCACTCAAAATGTGTAGAACCCAAATAAAAGTAATGTGTGTTATTCTTCTCATTTACATAGTAGAACCATCTTATTAAACCCCTAAAATGCTTCAGTAGTCTTTTTAGCACATCAGGAAATATAAAACTTTGACAAGGATATTTAATGTTGTTGTAAGGAAGTAACAAATGACATGTGCCTTTTAATGAAATGCAAGAGACTACGAAGATTTCAGAAGAAAAGAAAAATGTAGAACTATCTAAATATTTAATCTAAGTCCAGGTAAAATCAGTTTTTTAGATAAAAAAGCCCCTAGAATGTTCAAGGGCCACCATGGTAGAAGTGCAAAGATACATTCAAAACTTTCTTTCTTATTAAAATAATAAAAACCTTAAAAATCACAAGTTTTGGTGACAGTATCATTAGTCTCAATTTCAAGACTCTATCCTCAAGCAGATAAACTTATATATTTTGTGTTTTGGTCTGGAATTTAATGAAGGCCATAGTAATTCGCATTAAACCAGTAAAATCGTACACCACGTGCCAGAATATCTGGGGGTTGTATGTGAGAGAGAGAGGGAGGGAAGGAGGAAGAGATGTCTGAAATCAGACTTGCTTTGAGAATTTCATCAGCGGAGGCAAAGTAAAAATTTGAACCATGGATGTCTCTTTATTTTCCTTTAGGTGAAATGTTTACCACTTATACTGTCTCCCTCTTGACATTAAGGCACAGCTGTAGCTCCTTCCACCTAGAGAGATGTAAGCTTGGGCTTGATCTGGGTGCTATAAGTACCGTAAATAATTCTCAACAGCTGAGCTGCCTGATTTATCTTTTATCATTTTCTCAAATATTTTGGTTAAATAATATACATTTTATCGAAGACAAAAATACAAGAAATTACTATTGTGACTGCAGAGAGAACATTTCCAGAACCACAACTTGAACTTTTGTTTTATGATGTGTTAACCCAGTAACATACTTTGTTAGGGTGAAAATGCTTCCTGTTACTAAAAATATTGTAATAAACAGGTTACCATGTCACACAGGCTAAGATTTTTTTCTTCTACCTATGTCCATCAACAGAAAGAGATGCAGTTTCATTGTTAAATGGTCTCTCTGAAGATACATATTAATAGAAGGACCAAAAAAAACTTGTCCCTGAAATTCTAATGGAATACCCAATCATCCAAATTTCTTCTTTTGTCTCTCCTTTTCATATCTAACCACTTTCCCCCTTTATGTTTGTGGTCTTATAAGGAGACAGGTGTTTCAAATCTGATCTCTAATATGCCTAAGTCCCTCTCTTTTATTTCATCCACATCAGGTCTGTTTAATCTCAATAGTATTCTCTTGATATAGAACCTAGTCTTTTCTTGGTTACTTGCTTATTTGGGAAGCTGACCTACTAACCAGTCTTAAAGCTCTCCTATATTGTACTCCTAACACCTCTCCTACTGTGAACCCACTCACTTACAAATATACTCAGACTGTCCCTAGAATGCCATCTTTATTTTATCATTTACTAAAACCTGCCTCTATTCCAACAACAAATCCCACAACCTTCTTAAAGAGTGATTAATTTTTTATATTCCTTGTTCTTTTGGACTGAGAACTATGGTCCACATCCTTTTTGTTCTGTGCCTCTACCTCTAGAACATTATGTTGCCACCTTTTTTCAAGGTTATTTTTCTTTTCTGAGCCATATCCCATTCAGTTATACTATTTTTCCCCATGCTGTCATTTCATTCTCTCCAGCTTACTCCCCACATGAGAATACACTGAACTATTCTATATTTTCTTATATACTAGCTCTTGCCATTATAAACCTGTCCTCAGAGTACTAAAAATGGATGCCTAAAACTACATTTGAACCTTGACATTAGCTTTTAACTCCACCTTAACTAAATTAAGTGTCCTCAATATATCAGTTCATTATTCCATATTGGTAACTATTTTTATCCACAATGAAAATTGAAGCCCTGACTGCTCAAATCTCTATTCTCCCAATCACTTAAGCTCAAAATTTGACTGAACTCAACACTGATTAGCAATGCTTTGAACTGTTCTATTTTGCCTCCATTGAATTTCCCATGATATTAATAGAAACGTTCATCATTTGGCCCCTAATTGGCATCTAATCATAGTCAACTTAATATTTTACGATGTAACTGAATGAGTCTCATCTTCTACCTCCCTCTCCCCACCTTTCAATGATATTTTCCAGCTTCTGTCCTATTTTTGAAATAACACTCTTTCTCTTCTTCACCTCATAATTCCAAAAATCATCTTTCAGAATCTACCTTAAGCCCATACTTTTTATTATGTTTTTCATTGCTCTCCCAAAGATTTGATACTTCTTCAACAAAGTGTTATAACACTTATCAGATATGGTAATTTTTCAAATTATATACTTCTCCGTCATGCTCCCAAACTCCCCCAGTGGAGTGTGAGATTTAAACAAGGGCTATTTCAATCACATTTACATCCCCAATGCCTAGCATGATATCAGCCTTACAGCACGTTGTAAATAGATTACTGCTACATAAATGTTTATGAATTCTGATTACTTTTGGACACACTACCAAATGCCTTAAGAAATATTATCGTAGTGTGAAATTGTCTAGACTCTCCATAATGATACATATTCCTGTGATAGCCCACCATAAATGGCCCCAAGTTTTTCAAACATAGAATCAAAAAATTTAATTACTTATGCCAAATATTTAGAAGGAGAATATATGTATCTACCTTGAAAAGTTGGTTTTGAGAAATTAAGACTAGTTAATTTTAAGTTCTTAATTTTTTATTCAGAATTGCAGAAACAATAACATAATCTTTTAAATTGAAATATAACAAAAGAGTTCAGATAATTTTGGACTGAATACCACTGCATATCCTAGTGTTTTGAAAATTGTCTCATATCCCTTGTAAATTGCATTTCTAGGTATTTCATTCTCTTTATAGCAATTGTACATGGGAGTTCATTCACGATTTGGCTCTCTGACTATAACTGGTGTATAAGAATGTCTGTGATTTTTGCACATTGATTTCGTATCCTGATATTTTGCTGAAGTTACTTATCAGCTTCAGGAAATTTTGGGCTGAGATGACAGGGTTTTCTAAATATACAATCATGTCATCTGCAAACAGAGACAATTTGACTTCCTCTCTTCCTATTTGGATATCTTTTATTTCTTTATCTTGCCTGATTGCCCTGGCCAGAATATCCAATACCATGTTGAAGAGGAGTGATGAGAGATGGCATCTTTGTCTTGTACTGGTTTTCAAAGGGAATGCTTCCAGCTTTTGCCCATTCAGTAAGATATTGGCTGTGGGTTTGTCATAAATAGCTCTTATTGTTTTAAGATACGTTTCATTAATACCTAGTTCATTGAGAGGTTTTGGCATGAAGGGGTGTTGAATTTTATCAAATGCCTTTTCTTTATTTATTGAGATAATTATGTGATTTTTTTCACTGGTTCTGTTTATGGTATGGATTATGTTTATTGATTTGCATATATTGAACCAGCCTTGCATGCCAGGGATGAAGCCAATTTAATTGTCATGGATAAGCTTTTTGATGTGCTGCCAGTTTTGGTTTTCCAGTATTTTATTGAGAATTTTGGCATTGATGTTCATCAGGGATATTGTCCTGAAATTTTCTTTTTTTGTTGTGTCTCTGCCAGGTTTTGGAATCAGAATGATCCCAGCCTCATAAAATGAGTTATGGAGGAGTCCCTCTTTTCCTATTGTTTGGAATAGTTTCAGAAGGAATGGTTCTCTGAATGGCTCCTCTTTGTACCTCTGGTAGACTTCAGCTGTGAATCCATCTGGTCCTGGGCTTTGATTCTTGGTAGGCTATTAATTACTCCCTCAATTTCAGAACTTGTTATTGGTCTATTCAGATTCAGCTTCTTCCTAGTTTAGTCTTGGGAGGGTGTATGTGTCCAGGAACTTATCCATTTCTTCTAGTTTGTCTAGTTTATTTGCATAGAGATGTTTATAGTATTCTCTGATGGTAGTTAGCATTTCTGTGGGATCAGTGGTGATATTCCCTTTATCATTTTTTATCACATATATTTGATTCTTCTCTCTTTTCTTATTAGTCTAGTTAGCAGTCTATTTTGTTAATGATTTTTTAAAAATTCCTGGATTCATGATTTTTGAAGAGTTTTTCATGTCTCTTTCTCCTTCAGTTCTGCTCTGACCTTAGTTATTTCTTGTCTTCTGCTAGCTTTTGAATTTGTTTGCCCTTGCTTCTCTAGTTCTTTTAATTGTTATGTTAGGATGTTGAAGTTAGATGTTTATGCTTTCTCCTGTGGGCATTCAGTGCTATAAATTTTTCTCTGAACGTTGCCTTAGTTGTGTCCCATAGATTCTTGTATGTTGTGTATCTGTTTTTCAAGGAGAACTACAAACCACTGCACAAGGAAATAAGAGAGAACACAAATAAATGGAAAAATAATCCACACTCATGAATAGGAGAATCAGTATCTTGAAAATGGCCATCTGTACAAAGTAATTTATAGATTCAATGCTATCCCCATCCAGCTACCATTAAATTTCTTCACAGAATTAGAAAAATCAACTTTGAATTCCATATGGAACAAAAATGAGCCCATCTAGCCAAGACATCCTGGAGGCATCACACTACCTGACTTCAAACTAAACTATAGCTAAACCAAAACAGCATAGTACTGGTACCAAAACAGATATATAGACCAATGGAACAGAACAGAGGCCTCAGAAATAATGTCACACATCTACAATCATCTGATCTTTGACGAACCTGACAAAAACAAGCAATGGGTAAAGGATTCCATATTTAAAAGTAGTTTTGGGAAAACTGGTTAGCAATAGGCAGAAAACTGAAACTGGACCCCTTCCTTACATCTTATACAAAAGAAAATTAACTCAAGATTGACTAAAGACTTAAATGTAGGACCTAAAACCATACAACCCTAGAAGAAAACAGTCAATATAATTCAGGACATAGGCATGGGCAAAGACTTCGTGACTAAAAAACCAAAAGCAATGGTGACAAAAGCCAAAATTGACAAATGGAATGTAATTAAACTGAAGATCTTCTGCACAGCAAAAGAAACTATCATCAACATGAACAGGCAACCAACAGAATGGGAGAAAATTTTTGCCATCTATCCATCTGACAAAGGGCTAATGTCCAGAATCTACAAGGAACTTAAACAAATTTACAAGAAAAAGCAAACAACGCCATCAAAAAGTAGGTGAAGGATATGGAGAGAAACTTCTCAAGAGAAGACATTTATGAGTCCAACAAATGTGAAAAAAAGCTCATCATCACTGGTCATTAGAGAAATGCAAATCAAACCACAATGAGATACCTACTCACACCAGTTAGACTGGCCGTCATCAAAAAGTCGGGAAACAACAGATGTTGGAGATGATGTGGAGAAACAGGAATGCTTTTATACTATTGGTGGGAGTGTAAGTTAGTTCGACCATTATGGAAGACAGTGTGGTGATACCTCAAGGATTTAGAACCAGGAATGCCATTTGACTCAGCAATCCCATTACTAGGTATATACCTGAAGGATTATTAATCATTCTATTATAAACATGTACATGTATGTTTATTGCAGCACTGTTCACAATAGCCAGACTTGGTACTAACCCAAATGTCCATCAATGTTAGACTGGTGAAGAAAATGTGACAGTATACCCCATGGAATACTATGTAGCCATAAAAGTGGATGACTTAATGTTCTTTGCAGGAACGTGGTTGAAGCTGGAAACCATCATTCTCAGCAAACTAACACAGCAACAGAAAACCAAAAACTGCATGTTCTCACTCATAAATGGGAGTTGAAAAATGAGAACACATGGACACAGGGAGGGCAATATTACATACCAGGGCCTGTCAGGGGACAGGGGGCTAGGGGAGGGATAGCACTAGGAGAAATACCTAAAGTAGATGATGGGTTGATTGGTGCAGCAAACCACCATGGTACATGTATACCTATGTAACAAACCTGCAGATTCTGTGCATGTACCCCAGAACTTAAAGTATACTGAAAAAAAAAGTCATTGTCTCACAAATAATTCTTGAAAAAGAAGGTAAAACAGATGAATCAATGAATAGTTAATACCTTGCTTTAAGAAAATCACCTCCTTGAAATTTTGTGCTTATTGGAGAGAGATCCAAGATGGCTGATCACTAGCAGTTCGGGATTGTAGCTCCCAGTGAAAGCGCAGAGAAAGAGAGGATGCCACACTTTCAGACGAATTTTTGTTGCTCACGGACCAGGAGATTCCCAGCAGAGGAGCCCCGCGGGTTGCCAGCATGACTCTTGTGGCCAGCACAGCGGTTTTGCAGGTGCCTCAGTGTGGTGGTTCTTGGTGCAGAGTAAACGGGACTGGGACCCCTTTTGGTCAACGTTTGGAGCTCCGGGAAGGCAGAGTCACCTATTCAGCTTATTGAAAAGGGACTCAAGAAGGAAGCCAGACCAGAGATTCCTGGGCAGAAAAGCACCATCAATCTTAATGTTGCTGTTTTAGCTGGTGCAGTGGGTTGCTCAGATTCTGGTTCTGGGAATCAGCAAGTTGGGTGTCCACTCAGAGACCTAATTAGAAAGTCGGTAATTACAAAGATGATAGATGAATAAATACATAATGATGGGTAGAAACCAGCCTAAAAAGGCTGAGAATACCCAAAATCAGAATGCCTCTCCCTCTACAGGGGATCACAGTTCCCCATCAGCAACTGAACAAGGCCTGATGGAGAATGAATGCATTCCATTAATAGAAGTAGGCTTCAGAAGGTGGATGATAAGAAACTTCTGTGAGTTAAAAGTACAATGCAATTCTAACCCAATGCAAAGAAACTAAGAACTTTGAAAAAAGGTTTGATAAAATCCTAATGAAAATAGACAATTTAGAGAGGAATATAAGTGAATTAATGGAACTGAAGAATACAATGTGAGAACTCCATGAAGTATGCACAGGTTTTAACAGTTGAATTGATCAAGCAGAATAAAGGATATCAGAGGTTGAAAACCAACTTAACGAAATGAAATAAGACAAGATTAGAGAAGAAAGAGTAAAAAGGAATGAGCAAAGTCTCTAAGAAATATGGGACTATGTGAAAAAACCTAATTTACGTTTGATAGGTGTACTTGAATGTTATGAAGAGAATGAATCCAAGCTGGAAAATACTCTTCAGGGTATTATTAAGGAAAACTTTCCTAACCTAGTAAGGCAGGACAATATTCAACTCCAGGTAATACAGAGAACACCACAAAGATATTCCTCAAGTAGAGCAACTCCAGGACACATAATCTTTAGATTCACCAGGGTTGAAATAAAGGAGAAAATTCTAAGGGCAGCTAGAGAGAAGGGTAAGCTTACCCATAAAGGGAAGCCTATCAGACTCACAGCAGACCTCTCAGCAGACACCCCACAAACTAGAAGAGAGTGGGGGTCAATATTCAATATCCTCAAAGAAAAGAATTTTCAACCCAGAATCTCATATCCAGCCAAATTGAGCTTTATAAATGAAGAAAAATAAAATTTTTCATGAACAAGCAAGAACTCAGAGATTTCACCACCACCAGGCCTGCTTTACAAGAGCTTCTGAAAGAAGCGCTACACACAGAATGGAACAACCCGTATCAGTCATCCCCAAAACTTACTAAAAGGTAAAGAGTATCTCTATAACGAAGAATCTATAGAAACTAATGGGCAAAATAGCCAGCTAGCATTAAATGGCAATATTAAACTCATAAATATCGATATTAATCCTATATTTAAATGGATTAAATGCCCCAATCAAAGACATAGAAAGGAAAATTGAATAAAAGGTCAAAACCCATTGGTATGGTGTAGATCCATCTCATAAGCAAGGACACAAAAAGACTCCAAACAAAGCTTTGGTGGAAGACTTACTAATCAAATGGAGAGGAAAAAAAAAATCAAGAGTTGTAACTTTTGTCTCTGACAAAATAGACTTTAATAGTAACAAAGACTAAAAGAAACAAAGAAGGATATTACATAATGGTAAAAGGATCAATACAACAATAGGAGTCAATGATCATAAATATATATGCACCCAATATAGGAACACCCAGATACATAAGACAAGTTCTCAATGACTTATATAGAGACTTGGACTCCGGCACAATAATAGCATGAGACTTTGACACCACATTGTTAATAGTCGACGAATCAATGAGATAGAAAATTAACAGGGACATCTATGATTTGATCTCAGACCTGCAACAAGTAAATTCAGTGAATATCCATAGAATTCTTCACCTCAGGTCCAAAGATCATACATTTTTCTCAGTATCACATTACATCTATTTTGAAAGTGACCACATAATTGAAAGTAAATCACTCTTCAGCATTTGCATAGCATTTCACAGACCCAAATGAAATATTGGTTGGCTGTTTGTTATTTTCTTTCCTTATTCCTTCCTGTCTCTGCTGATGAGTACAATTATCGCCATAAAAGAGGTTTTTAATATCTATTTTTAGATTGCATTCCAGACTGGGCAATAAAGCAAGATTCCTGTTCTCTCTCCCACTTTCTTTTTTTTCCCTAAAAAACAAACAAACAAATAAACAAACAAACAAACAAAACAGTTGTCCTGCTCTCCTGGCCTTTCCCTAACTGGGGCGGCAAGCTGCAGCTCGGCTCCTACCTTGACCAAAAAAAAAAAAAAAAAAAAAGAAATTTTGTGCTTATTTTGTTTCAGTGTTATATAGTTATTATTTATAACCAATAAGATAACAAACATGCCAATCTATTTCAGTAGAAAAAAGAAATACAGCCAGTTTGACTCTTTTAATGAAGTGAAATTTTTTTTAATGAAGTGGAATTATTTGTATGCCATTCTCCCAAACAAATAATAAAAGAAGAACAAAATAGCTGAACCCTGAGGATTATGGATTTGGTGGATTTAGATAAAGATGAAACTAAAATTGCCTATGTATAAATATCAAGTTTTTAAAAAAATTAAAATGCTTTTGGTCACATATAAATACATAGAACTATAAGTTGAAGGAGGAGATAGAAAAAAGACACAAGCAAGTATGAAATCCATGTATGTAAACTTGAAAGCTACAAATAAACATAAACTCTAATTTTGGGCAATCCATTTGAAGAATGGAATTATGATACTTTCAAACTCAATCTATGGCGATGTGGAAATGTCCCTCTTATCAAACTGTGTCAAACAATTTCTTATGAGAACCATTACATAAGGCACATAAGTGCTAACACAGATACATTTATTTATTACCTTGAGTTAAAATGAACAAATAATGCATTAATACTTAATTGTCCTTAGCACAGAGAGTACAAAATATGCAAATTCACCATATTTTACATCATTTCAATTTATAACATCATAGAGGATCAATCAGCAGATATGCAAACCTTAAATAATTAATGATAATATTCTACCTGTAGACTCTGGCATAGAATGACAACCTCAAGATGCCATTTCATTTCTAGAAAGAAATTTTAAAAATTTCATTGACTGGGGTGACCTGAGGGCTATCACGTGCTAACCCAAACCTTTATGTTGTATCTAACTTGCCTGATTATAGACAGGTTTTGTGAGATGTATCAGAAGCATACGTTACATAGATTTCCTATTGAAATGGATTTGTCTTATCTTAAAGAAATTTAAGGACACTAGTTTAGTTCCAGATCAAATTTTAACATGGAATTTCAGTTATACTGAAACAGACCATGGACTTTGGGAGTCAGAATAGTCTCCTTTGAAAGAGGCCTTATTTTATTTTATTTGAGAGGGAGTCTCAAAAATAAATAAATAAATAAATAAATAAATAAATAAATAAATAAATAAATAAAGTCTGTTGCCAGGCTGGGAGTACAGTGGCTCCATCTCAACCTCAGCCTCCTGAGTAGCTGGGACTACAGGCGCATCATGCCAAGCTAATTTTTGTATTTTTAGTAGAGATGGGGTTTCAGCATGTTGGCCAGGATGGTCTCTATCTCTTGACCTTGTGATCTGCCAACTCTGGTCTCCCAAAGTACTGGGATTACAGACCTGAGACACCATGCCTGGCCAAGAGACCTTAAATTTCAAAGGAACTCAGAAACCAGTGCAAAGGCTAAAAATTATTGACTTCTATTCAGAACCAAATGTGCCGTCATCTTTTATTTCCCATCTTTTTTGGCTATTAAAAAAGGTGTTCAAACTGTAAAATGTAAAACACAACACATTCTTTTTGGTATATTTAATCTTATGAAAACAATTTTTAAAACTATGAATTTGCATTAGGGCAATTGAAAATGTTATGTTACAGTTTTTGAAACCAAACATAATTCTTAAGACTCATAAAATCCTGAAGCCTAATTCTCAATTCTGTTTTTGTTTTAATGTTTGTTTTTGATTCCTTTATTTTCATATACAAAATGTAGTTGGTATTCTGAAGAACCTCTTGAATTCTCTTTCCTCTGGAAGGCTAAACAGATAGCTTAATTACACATTTTTTAGGAACTGCATAAAGTATAAACATTAAAAATAAACTGTTGGAAATATTCACTTGAACTCAATTTCCTTTTAAGTAGTCTAGTTGAGCCCAGTGCTCTTCAATGGGTCATTTGTTATGTCAACCCACTATAGAGTACATCAAAAGAACTTGTCACTAATTGATTACATTTCTCTACCACCATGATTCACAGTGCTATAGGGACAATTACATAACTGTTTGACTTTTGCAGAACTGTGAGTTTAAGTAAACACAATTCTTTGTTATTATGATCTCTAGTGGGCATATGCACAGTCAGTATCATGGTATGTAACTAGATCTTGCTACATGTCTATCTGACTTGTGACTCACACAAAAAATCCCTCTTTTGCAGCAACTGGAGTTCTGGGGAACAGCTGCCGATCTCACACTGAAATTAAAAACATTTGCGTTGTTTTGATTTATGTTAGCTCCCATGGGAAGAGAGAAATGAAAAATGGATGCTTCATGTAAACAAAATACCATTTCTCCAAACTGTAAAAGAAATTGTTCTAAATATTCTGACATATTTCTTTTATTGAAATATGGTGAGATCATGTTACTACTATATATTTAGAAGGGAAGATGTCTAACAATATTCTAAATAGCCAACTGCTAGGATTTTCCTTTAATCAACACTATTCTGAAGGTACAACTTTGCCATCTCACTTCTGAAATTCAAATCTATGTAATATAGCATCATGTTGTAATGGAATGCAACTAGAAATGAAGATCATTAAAGTGATACCCTCTTTTGAAAACGCATGCAAAGGACTTTCTCTTTTCTAAAGAGAAAGTTCAATTCAGGGATTTTAATGTTTCACTATATGTGAAATAATTTGAGCAGGAATTAGTGAAATAGAGGAATATTATTCTCAAAGTGATAATGAATTTACTATATATTTTCTGATATGGATTTTTAAAGAAATATCAGTTTATTTTCTGTACCTCTGGGTAAACAGGGGCAGGTTCTTTAATTTAGAATTCTCTTAGGATCTAATGAAAACAGATTATCAGGAGTAACATATAACCAGGCCAGCTGGCATGATTGATTGGCAACACACAAACAAAAAGCCTTTGGGTTTAAAGGTACGATTCTCTCCCCACCCCACCTAGCTCATTCTGTACTCTTCATTGCATTTTTTTTTCTTTTAAAAAATGGTCTGTGACCCTGCTGAGCTTGTGAGGAATGAGATACATTAAAGATGATAATATGCCTCCCCTCAGGAAGCCGGGTTTAAGAAGTCAGACTTTTTCAGTAGTCCTTGCTGTCTATTTCTCTATTTTATGGTGCCTTTGAAAAGACCATTCTTTTTAGCAAGTAGCAATGAAATATTACTTTAGCATAGGGGTAGAATTTCTTTTTCTTATTTTGGGATATTCTGAAACAGAATGCCAGCTTATCTTAAAAAATCTTTTAAAACAGTTGTAGATTCACCAGCCTATAAAGTTGTTCTGGGGTTTAATGGGTTAAAGGTAGAAAAAACAAGTTTTAAATAATTTCAAATGAAGATATTACAAGTGCAAGTTCTTCATGAAAAGATACTCAATTATTTTTAATAAGTGGAAAAATAATTTGGATTTCATTTATATTACTGAAGGGATTTTACTAATTGTGTAATCTATGAAGAATTTCATTTGACATTTTCCATTTTCAACTTTTTTGAAGAAGAAAATTACCGATTAAATTCTGTCACTGCCAAAATGTCTAAATACTATGAAGGTTTCAAACACATTTAAAATAATGAAAATTTAATGGTTACATAGGATATGAAGTTTCTTTGAGATCATTGTATTGAGAATACCTCTATGTTTAAATTGAACAGATATAAACAATATACACTTCCAAAAAGGCTAAATAATTTTTTGGCACAATGGAACCTTCTATTTCTGTGCATTACGACAACATGGAAGGTCATTTGAAGTAACGTAGCCCTACTTGTTTTATCAAGAAATACCTAACATCAGATATACCGAAGTTTACATTGCATTAGCAGAGACCAGTATTTCAAATCATTTCTATAAATAAAATAAAATTTAGAGAAAGGAGCAGGAGTTTTGGAGTTATACAGACATAGTTTGAATCGTGGTTTCAACATTGAATAAAGTGCAATGTTGAGTAAATGAAATTCTCTGATGCCCAAATTCCTCACCAGGAAAGGGATTAACATGTGGCTTATTGGGAACTATGAAGATATTTAAAGTCAAATCAGGAACTTGACTGAATTCCTGACACATGTTGAAGGTGGGTAGTGTCATTTTCATTTATTATATAAATAAGCTATGCATGCTGTAATATATGCTCTTCCAGTTATACAAATAAATTTAAAAAATTAATACTATTACCATTGCTTGCTTCATATGATTCAAATAAATTAATTAAATATACTATATAAAGTGTTTACCAATTAATATATTCATTTTGGAGGAAATATTCTACTTGAGGTAAAATATTAATTTTTAATTGAGAGAATTTATGAGAAAACAAGAATTTTTAAAGCATTTGTACACGAATTCTTGCCAATTCAATGAAAACCATTGAAAAGTTTAAGGGAGAGTTTAGAATTGAACACAAAAATAGTTCACTGTAGTTAGTTAACCAAGGAATAAAAATGAAATGTTGTTTTAAATATCAACTCAAGAAACATGATAAAAACAAACAAACAAAAAAATTGGCTCCAGAAAGTCTATTAAATTCTCACAAGGGTATTCAAACTTTCAGAATATTAACTATATAAGAAAGGAAATAGAATCAAAGTAATACCTTTGAAATATTTATTTAACACCTGAAATATTCAATACATATTTATTTTGAAAAGAGATAAATGCCTCACCAAGAATATGTAGTACTGTGAAATGTGAATGAGTATATAGATTTTCAATTTATAAACTGTGTTTATTATAGACAACCTCATATGATGAAACATACGCTCATACTTTCCTCTATGCCAGTAAATACCCTTTGTTTGTAACAATTTGAAGTTCTAGACCCAAAAGTGAATACCTATTTCCAGTGTTTCAGCCTCTGTAGGAGTCTTATTCTGTGAGTTGATATTTCTCATTGCTATGTTTAATTAGCTCACTTAAAACCTTTATGCATTCCAATAGATGGAAACTTCTAATACATGTTCCAGAAAAACAATAAAAAACAAAGAATTATTCCAATGGGGGAAAATATATAGTAAATACTCAATACCAACAATAAAAATAAAAGGCATTTTTGCTTTCCCCTTTCAAAAGCTGAAAGTTATTCTTTAAACATACCAAATAAGAGTACACCTAAAGACATCAGGGATTGGGCAATATTTGTCTGTGGAGCTGGCCTTGGAAACTGCTTTGGAAAATAAAATATTTCTGACTTCATAAAACCAACATAATAAATTCCTAGTAAACAAGCATAGTGTTGCAAAATGGATACATAGAATATAGAATATGCCGTCTCTCTTGCATGTGTTCTAGTCCCTCACACACCATCTACAATACTGTCTTTGTATAAGCTGCATTCCACAAGACTCCAATCAGAAGATAAGTAAAATGGTAAATGAGAACAGATACACCACATAGGGTTTATTATTGGCTAAAGTAAAATGAAGGCATCAGACAAAATTCCAGGAACTGAATGTTAGTACAGGAACTATACACGCTATCCACATGTCTGGGTAATCTAATCAACCTCTGCTCTCCTTTGCATACAGGACTCTGGCTTCTTAGGAGTGTTTCCACATTTATACTGCTCGCCACCTGATACAGTTCACCAAGTCGAGGTAATGCGGGGAGAGTTGAGAATGATATTCTCTCCATTTTATACTCCACTTTCGAGCACAACTTTGAAATAAATCAAGACTCTTGGAAATATCAGATTATAACATTTATCTCTATTCGGTTCAGGATGATTTTAGAGACAGATGTGTCATAAGTGGATTTGTTTTTTGAAATTGTTTTACTAAATTGAAATATCTCATATCTCCCTAATTCTCTCATTTGGAATGCGGTTATTTTATATTTTCTGTGTAGAGCTAGCCCTTTTAATCAAATTGTGATCAGTTGCTCAGAGGAGTCAGTTTGGTCATTCTTCCTCTTTAAATTCATTTTGACTGAATTGATAAAACAAGTGAAGTATTATACTAAAGCACTAAGAAATCATTGTTTTAAATTAGAAATATTGCAAGACAAATTTTCCATATTCTTTTAATTTGTTTCTACAACATTATGTAATTATGTGTAATAAAAATTAAGTTCTCAGAAAAAGAGAAGAGAGTATATCATTCATTATTGCCTAAGTTGACATCATATAAAAAATGACAGAGAAACTTGGGAAATTTAGTATGATTAATTAAGTGTGGTGTTCAATTTGATTTGAAATTCTCCTTTTGTATTAACTATAGAAAAATTTTAAAACTAATAATGAGTATCCTTTGTGTTGGCCATATTTACAAAGAATAATATTTTATTTTGTTGAGTGTGAACAAAACTACCTAAGAAAGTACATAGCTCAACTTTTAAATATTTATTCATTTGTTTATTTTTTAATTGATAGATACAATTGTATGTATTTATAATATACAACATGTTTTAAAATTTATATACATTGTGGACTTACTAACTCTAGCCAATAAATGGATTATCTTATATAATTGTGGTTTTGTTGGTTTGTTTGTTTTTTTCTTGAGATGGAGTCTTGTTCTGTCACCCAGGCTGGAATGCAGTGGTGCCATCTTGGCTCACTGCAATCTTAGCCTCCTGGGTTCAAGCGATTCTCCCACCTCAGCCTCTGGAGTAGGTGGAACTCCAGGCATGAGCCACCGTGCCTGGTTAATGTTTATGTTTTTAGTAGAGATGGGGTTTTGTCATGTTGGCCAGGATGGTCTTGAACTCCTGACCACAGGTGATCCACCCACCTTGGCCTCCCAAAGTGCTGGGATTAAAGACGTGAGCCACTGTGCCCAGCCTAGTTATTATTTTTGTGGTGAGAATACTTGACATAGATTATTTTAGCATTTTTCAGAAATAAAATATAGTGTTATTAACTATAGTGACCATATTGTAGAATTCTCAAACTTATTCCTGCTCTCTAACTGAAATTTTGTAGCCTTTGATCAATGAATAAAGAACATGTAGTGTATAAACACAGCAGAATACTACTCAGAGATTAAAGAAGTGGAAAACCTTATCATTTGCAACAACATGGATAAACCTAGAGAATGTCAGCATTTAGAATTACATTAAACTATGCTTTGACCACCATCTCCCCAAATACCTGGCCACCATGCCAGCCTCTGATAACCACCATTCTATACTCTCCACTTCTTTAGATTCCACATATGAGTGAGATCATGCAGTACTTCTATTTCTGTGTCTGGTCAGCTATTGGTCAAAACGTAGTTTAATGTAATTCTGAATGTTAGGGATAGGACCTGTTAAAAAAAAAAGAAGAAAACTACTGTCAAATGTTCTTATGAAAACCACACAATGCTTCAAAAAAAAAATAGTGAACAAACATTTCTTGATACCCTGCAGTTTTCAATTTTTAAAAATGTCCCATTTGTCTTAAACAACAAAATGCAATTTTAGATGGAAAATCTTTTGATACTATTAAGCAGTATCAAGCATTAAACAGATACAAGGGATTATTAGTTAATAAAATCCAAAGAAGCTTAAATAAGTAATCCAAGTTAAACTTTTTTTGGTATAATTTTATTCTATCCATACAGTGGAGTATTATCAAATGAGTAACTTACTGGGTTAGAGACTGAATTAATTAGGAAATACATTTAATTTAGAAAGAATAATAAAAGTATGCACATATTAAAGAAAAATGTCAGGAATTCATGTAAAAATTCTACCTTTCAGTATCTATCTATCTATCTATCTATCTATCTATCTATCTATCTATCTATATACACACACACTATATTGACATATAATTGACCTGGAATTAACGGTGCATATATAAAGTATGTAATCTGATAGGTTAATATATCTGTGGAATCCTCACAATCATCAACATAATGAATATATCTACCATCCACAAATCTTTCTTATGCCCCTTGGCATTTATTATTTCCCATCTCTCACTCTCTCCACCCCAAGCAAATATCAGTGTACTTTCTGTCACTATACATTAGTTTGCCTTTCCTAGAATGTCATGTAAATTAAATTAAACAACATACATTTATTATTTACATTAGAAGTTTCAACCATAATGAGGTGTGTAATTTTTTTTTTTTTTGAGGCGGAGTTTCGCTCTTGTTACCCAGGCTGGAGTGCAATGGCGCGATCTCGGCTCACCACAACCTCCGCCTCCTGGGTTCAGGCAATTCTCCTGCCTCAGCCTCCTGAGTAGCTGGGATTACAGGCACGTGCCACCATGCCCAGCTAATTTTTTGCATTTTTAGTAGAGACGGGGTTTCACCATGTTGATCAGGATGGTCTCGATCTCTTGATCTCGTGATCCACCCTCCTCGGCCTCCCAAAGTGCTGGGATTACAGGCTTGAGTCACCACGCCCGGCCCATATGAGGTGTGTACTTAGAAGTCATTCCTTTTAATGGTTATTACTCCATTTTATACACACACACACACACACACGTATACCATGTTTACTCCATTCTTAAGTTGATGGACATTTGAGTTGTTTTTAGATTTGGATTATGATAATTAAAGCTGCTATGAGCATTTGTGTATATTTGTAAACATTCTTTATATGGACATATGCTTTAATTTCTCTTGGATGAATACTTAGATGTGGAATGACTGGGTCATATAATACCAAATATTTCACTTGTGGAACTATCAAACCGTTTTTCTAAAGTTTCAATTTTCCTCTGAAATGTATGCAAGTTCCATTTCTTTCTCATCTTAGCCAATACCAGCTATGGTTACTGTTTGTAGTTTTAGCCATTTTATTAGGAGTGTCACTACTTAAATTTCTTCTGACATTTTCAATTTTCTTCAACATTTTTAACAAGTCTCACTGATAACAATCACTCACCTACAAATTCTAACTCACACATTGAGGTAGGTTGAGCTTTAATCCTTCCTTTATGTTTAAGAATTACAAAAGTAGCTCATGCCTGTAATCCTAGCACTTTGGGAGGCTGAGGCAAGTTGATCTCCTGAGGTCAGGAGTTTGAGACCAGACTGGCCAACATGGTGAAATCCCATCTCTGCTAAAAATAAAAAAGTTAGCCAGGCATGGTAGCATATGCCTGTGATCACAGCTACTTGGGGGACTGAGGCAGGAGAATCACTTGAATCTGGGAGGCGGAGGTTGCAGTAAGCATAGATCACACCACTGTACTCCAGCCTGGGTGACAAGAGTGAAACTCCATCTCAAAATAAAAAAGAAAAAAAATTACAAAAGTCTTACTTTTGAAAAAATCAAGACATTTTAGAACATATTTTTAGAAGTGTGATTCGACAAATAAAAATAAGCCGCATTATTTCTTTAAAATTCAAGGCTTGCAATGCATTTCATTCTGATATGTAAAATGTCTGAAAAGAGCGATATCATTATCAGAAGATAATAAGGAAGTTGTGACTAAGAAGGATTAAAAACTTGCCCAAAGTTTCAGTAGTAAGTGACAGAAGAGTAAAAACCAAACTGTTCTACTATTACTGTGAACATACAAGAACAACACTCAAAGTTATGAAAAGAACATTATGCGCTATTGGAGTATAAGAAACAGAAATAATTTCCTTTATCTAATAGATATTAAATTTTAAATGTATGTAACTGAAGGTTGAAAAAAATGGAAAAACTATAAGATAGCTATGGAAAGAGAGTGTTAAAATCAGAATCCACTTTGCAGAGTATTTAATCTCCAAAAAGCAACTGAAACAGATATGCAGATGCTTAAAATTAGTAACAGGATATAAATCCAAGATAGTTTTTCTCAGAGGAATAAGCAAGCTCATACTTACTGTATAAATCTTTTGAACAGCAAAATATACAGAAGTAATACAGAGTGTATTTATAATGTCTTCTTTTAATTTATTTTATAAATGCAGCCTTTTAAAGTTTATAATTTTCTATTTTTAAATTATAAGTTCTGGGGTACATGTGCAGAATGTGCAGGTTTGATACATAGGTATACAGGTGCCATGGTGGTTTGCTGCATCCATCAACCCATCATCTACATTAGGTGTTCTTTCTAATGCTATCTCTCCCCAGTCCCCTAACCGCTGATAGGCCCTGGTGTATGATGTTTCCCTCCCTGTGTTCATGTGTTCTCATTTTTCAACTCCCACTTATGAGTGAGAGCATGAAGTTAGTTCGGCGTCTTTCACAACAGTTGTAAAGTTCTACTACATATACTTAACAGAGTGTGGTGCCAGAAGTGGAGGAATATAGGTGATAAAGAATAAATAAATAAAGTTGACCTCAGAAGTCAGGAGCTCAGATTTCAATCTCCAAGAGTGATTATTTGAGTTCTTTCCTTCTCAAGATATCAATATATAGTATTCTTTTATTTCTAGGACAATCACAGCATTTAACAACATTTTTCATATATATGACAAGGTAGTTTGAAATTCTTAAAAAATATTTATATATATTTAAATATATATAAATATAAATTTATATATATTTAAATATATATAAATATAAATTTATATATATTTATATATATAATTAAAAATATATATATATAATATATATATAATATATATATATGATTTTATGTATGCATGATAAGGTAGTTTGAAATTCCAGAAAGGATGGAAAACTAGTTAAATAATAAAGCACTTTTCACTTACTACAACTAATTCAAGAGTAAAGCAGAGTCAATATTGTTTGCATTTTAAATTTTGAATTAATTATAATTCCTCAATAAAAATATAAAAGAAATATTTACACATTTGCTTAGATTTGGGAGACAACTCAATATTTATGATGATAGATTATTCAAGGGAAATTTGTTAAATGGTTCAATCAATTGTTCTTTTTTCTGATGTAGAAATGTATAGAAAAGAAAAACTAGAAAAACTTCCTAAAGCAAATGAAAGAGAATGCTTATTCTCTTAGCTCTTAGTTCTTCAGGAAAAGAAGGTAGGGGGTCTGGGAAGCTCAGAATTCAAGGAAGTGTTTGCAGAAGTCATTCCCTAGCCTCCTCAAGACATTTCCTGCTGGAGAGATGGGAAGCATCGATCAGCCAGTGTTATCTGAGCCAATCTGTTTACCTCAGATTGTAAATCATCTCAGTGTATCTGAGCCCTGGACCCCTCTGAGATGTTCAGCTCAAACTACAGACTCCATTTACAGGCTTTTATTTTTTTTTAAACGAAATAAAAACCCTATGCATTTCAAAAAGAAAAAAAATGTGTTTACATAACCAAATGATTTCACATCTGGTGAAATTTAAGCTGCCATTCTGTAAAAACAATCCTAAAGTGTACTGCTCAGAAAATAGTGCAATGCCTTTTAAACGATCACTGGAGTATAAACTGAAATAAATTGCACATTTCAGGGTTTTAATGGATGGTTGAATTCCTTAACACTTCTTTCTATTTGTGTCTTTGATAAATAAGCTTGTTACAGTTAGTTTTGTGAGATGAAATTATAAAATTTCTATGAAATATTTATAATTTATTAAATCTACCAAACGTTATGGTTCTTATAATTTTTGATAATTATTGCAATGATTATTTAGAAAGAATAGGAATCTCGTGGTAATATGTCAATTAGATATCTGGGAAGATAGCAAACAGTAGAAATAAAATAGATTTGTTTGTGAATTTGGGTTAATTTCATTAGGAGAAATCCAGTTAGAAAACTGATTCACTTTGGAAGTAATGTCTATTTGTTATAAATAAATAACATCACAGTGACAACAACAAAACAGAACAAAATAGAAAGTATGTCATATGTATTCATAAATCTCAGAGGAAAATCTTTATATTTGGAATCAGTGAGCCTGATTTAAATTGGTTTCCTTTTATTCTCTTAACAACATTGAGTGTCCTGCTTATAGGTAAAATATTTCTAGAATCTGTGGCAAATTTCACACCTATAAATTCCCACAAGCTGACAGCTACATGGAAGAAACCATCTTTATATCAGGTTACAAGAGCAACAAATGTTTTGTCTCTTTAAACATGTTAGATTATTGTATTGCAAACTTGTAAGAAGTTGTTTTGTGCCCATTAAAAATGTATGTACTCATTAATTGGTAAGAAATGGCATAATTTTTGTTGTCAATGCAAAGAGCATTGTACTAGGAAAAATAAGAATTCTAAGGATAAATAAAATTGAACAAATGAAATAACTCCACCTTTTAAAAAAGTTAGGGACTTCTACTAGGACAAAATCAAATCATTCATCCAGGAAAAAATTGCACACTTACTTTTGGGAAAAATATGCATAAATTTTAGTCTATAAAATGAAAATTTAATTTTCAGAATGAGCCACCAAAAGACTTTCAGTTTACATGTCTTTAACTCATTCATTCATTTATTCATACAACAAATTCTTCTCGATGCCTACAATGTGCTTAGTACCATGCAAGTTAGTGTGGAAACAGCAGTAAGCAAAAAAAGTTACATTACTTACGGAGAGAAATGAATATTACGGTAATAAATTACTAACATATATGTCATATAGTGAAAAGTTCCATAAAAAGGAAGGAAGTGGGGTCAGGTAAGGTATTGAAGTGTTCTGGGAGGTCCTCTCTGATAAAATGAGGCATGAGAGGAAACGGAAGTGAGGTGGAAAAGTAAGCATGCTATTACATTTGTCTCTGAATCTATTATTAATATTTAACGTCTTGGACTTATCTTCTGCAAGATTAAATTGCAAATTGATAAGATGGTAAAATAATGAAATTCCATAGCTATTCCATGCTATCCTGCACTTTCCACTAGAATTGTCATATAGCAATCAGGTCTATGCCCAACCCTCAGTAGGGAAAATAATTGAACAATATTTAAAGTTAGCTGTTTGTACTGCATTTTAGAGAAGAACAGTGTTTAAATCAAAGAGGTATATCTCTAGGAGATATTTCCTGATGAATATGAAGCTAAAACTTGTCATAGGGACATTGTTCCAAATTTAAGTTCGTAAAGTCGATGGAAAATTGAAAAAAAAAAAAGCTACAGTTATTACTTAGTAAGCAGTGGTTTAAGAATCACCCGAAGGTTTGTGAAGGGGAAAATTCATATCTACTTGGTTATTTGATATGTGTCTGTATATGTGCCAGGAAGGATGAAAGGGGCATCTCAGAACTACCTGCTTATAATAAACTTAAATTCTGAGTTATACTCTACACATACTAAATACTTTTTAGAAGTAAGCCCTGTGAGGCTGGGTGCAGTGGCTCACAGCTATAAATCAAGCACTTTGGGAGGCCAAGGTGTGCAGATTGCTTGAGCTCAGGAGTTTGAGACCAGTCTGGACAACACCATGGAAACCCCATCTCTATAAAAAAATACAAAAAAAAAATAGCCAAGCATGGTGACTTGTGTCTGTAGTTCCAGCTACTTGGGAGGCTGAAGTGGGAGGATTGCTTTTAGCCTAGAAGGTTGAGCTGCAATGAGCCATGTTGGCACCACTGCACTCCAACTTGGGTCACAGAATGAGACCCTGCCTCAAAAAATTAAAAAAATAAAAACAAATTAAGCACCATAATTAAGGCAGTCCTAATAGTGAAGTTTGTGGAAATCTGCATGAGACAAATATAATTTTTAAGTGTATATTGAGAAATATGTCTCTTTTTACACATTTATTAGACAACTATTTAAATTAGCATACCATTTTCAAATTCTAGATAGCAGAAGCATTTAAAGAAACAGATTGTGCCAAGAAAACTCAAATTTTTTATTTTGGCTATATATAATAATGACCACAACACAATAGTAGTAATAAAGATAAATTCTAAATTTAAAATTTAGATACAACTCTGAATCATGTCTAAACTGATTTAAATTTAAATAGTGCTCCTTTGAACCATATTTAACTGTTGTTGAACTTGCTTAATTTTTTTTTATAACTGTCTAATTGAGCATCCACAATCTAATATGGTTAGGACCCAAACAGGACACCAGGACCCAAACAGTCCTTGTCTTAGGTCCTGAAGGGTAAAGGTTTTGTATCACATCCAGATCTTCAATTAGATCCTGATTATAACATGCCTCATTTAAAGCTACAGGACTCCCAACCCTGTCAACACTACTGGACCGTAACATGTCGGTCTTAATTAGATCTGATTAGTTCTGGGCCCAGCTCATATTGTGTACCCTGACTCTGTTAAAAGCTGCTCATCTGTGTGGCAGCTGCCAGTATGCAAGAACCTTATTTATCATGCTACAAGAAAGTGTGCGCCCTCACCTTCCTCTCCTGGGATATTGGGCCTTTTGATATTCCATAGCTCCATATGATTGACCAAACAATGCAGCTCACTTATCACTGGCAGTAGAATAAAGCTGAGAACGGAAGCCTAAGCTGCTCAGGGCTACTTCTTAAAGTGCTGTGAGCTTCTTCTATTCTGCCCTCCAATACAGCTCTACATGGCTATTTTAAGTTTTTCAGAGATGATTTATTCATTCCTTACTTTCTGTAAGTAGGGTGGTTATAGTTCACAACTTATTGTATATCTCAAAATAGCTAGAAAATATTTGAGATGTTCCCCAAACAAATAAATGATAAATGTGTGAGTTGATGTATATCCTTAAATACCCTGATTTGATCATTACACACTGCATGCATCAAAACACACAAGTATCCCCATATATCATAATTTTACATTAAAAATAATTTTAAAAGAAAAAAATTAAAAAGTTAGCCTGTATTTCAAGAAGGCTATATGAAACAATGGTTGTAATGCATCTTCTGAAATTTATTTTCAAATATAACTAGTAAGTGTTATCAATTTCATTAGCATGAAAAAACAAACTTTGAAACACTTGCCCAAGTGTATGGTGACAGCCATCGTGGTTTTCTCTCTTTGCCATTTGCATTTGTGTCCAGAAGCCTCCAGATAAAAATATCAGTATTGATTTTCTTTATTCTTTATTTGATACACCAAGCTTGCTTCATGACTAATGGCTAACAAGCCATCAGGACATCCTCATTTACTTTGCTTTGTAGCTAGACAGCATTTTGATAATGGTTGAATTAATACTGGGCATTGACATCTTTATCTACAGTTAATGGAACTTTTCATTTAGTTGTGAGCAGTAGCTAAGGGATATCTGATTTACTAGGATCAACAAAAAGACTTGTCTTCACATTTTACCCTCTTCTAAGCTAGTAAACTGGGAGGTATGAGGAGGTATTCCAGAAAGGGCTTAAACTATTCCATAAGGTATGAAACAATATCTTATATCATAATATTAAAAAGTATATAATATATTGTATATGTAAAGAAAACAAAATGTGGAATTTTAAATTCCATTGTACATTTATTACTATGAATTTTTAATTTAAATTATTTTAAACTTAGAAATAAAACGTTTGGTTATTTCCATAAAATGAAATTAAATTCTTTCTTTTTGTAAAACTATATTCTCCACTAGTAATATTATAAGCATGCTGTCAGGTTAATCATGCAGATAAGCAGACATAGAGCTATAGGTCCTATAGACATATTATCTAAATAGCTTGTTGAGGAAGACAACTCAAATAGAGCATTAATATTCTATTATCTGTATGCTTTTTTCCCCCAGAGATGTGGCTGCCAGTAATAATACTAGCAACATATAATGTATATTTGCTAGATTTAGTTAAAGTGTTTCACATACATTAACTCAATGAGCATAGACAATCTACAAGCTATAGTCCTACTTGATATTTAAATATTGCTATACTCCAGTACTACATAGCTAGCCAAGTGTTCTTTATACGATCTCAATAGATACTCTCTCTTAATCCTATGTTTTTTTTTTTAAAAAAAAAACAAAATGTATACAGATCTCTATAACCATCCAAGACCCTTTACCTTCCTTCCAGATCCATTTATCCATAACTGAACTCACCTCACATAATTAAATCAAATTCCAAACATATTTGTTACCTTGGCCCTTCGCTAGCACTCACCCCCCAAAACTCCAGCCCCACCAAGCTTGATTTGGAAAATGTAAATGTTACCAGTGTGTTCTGTAAAATTTGTTTACAAAATATTTCTCAAATCCACCTACTTCTCACTGTTTTCATTGATACAATGAAGGTTCAAACAATCTTCACTGCCCATTGGACTAATGCAATACCCTTCTCAACATCCTGCTCTCCAGTCCATTGTGACCTCCTGAAAGAGGTGTTTTCTGATATCCACATCTAGATGGAGAGCTCCACATCATGACCCTTTTCAACAGGGATTATGTCATTTATTTACTAGTATACATGCTCATTGTCAATCTTCCCAAAGGAATATCAAATTTTGAGGTCAATTCCAGAGCCCAGAACAACTACTGAGAGACAATAATTGCTTAAGCATGATTTGTTGAATAAATATATGAATGAAGAGATGTTATAGTGAAAGGTATAACCCTCCTCCCAAGATAAGATACTATGCTTGCCCCAAGCCTCTTCCTGCAAGTAGACTTATACCGGGGGGAATTTGGACCCACCCCTCAAGTAACCTTTAGATGTCTGCAGGCCTCTCTGAACTTGAAGTCAGAGTAATTTAGATTCATGTTGATACACTGAAAACTCAACCAGTTCTGAGGTTCACCACATATGGGTTTGTAAAATTACATCCATTCATTCATTCATTTATACATTTAACATGTTTTTATAGCTGCGATGACTTGGATGAAAAAAATAACAGGATGCTTGCCCTTAAGTCTTATCCTCTTTGAGTCTCCAATTCAGCATATGATATTAAAATGAATGTAAACATGCACACATACACCTATGTACATGCATAATAGAGATGAAAAGTAAGTCATTATTAGCTCAATGTTGACATTTACATCCCCCCAAAATCTTGCTTAATTTAAAAAAATTATGATATATCCTAAAAATTCCAGTGTATTTCAAATGTAGTCATTGAAAAAAAAATCATTTTAAAGAGTTAAGAACATTATAGAGAGATTCAAAAATTTGGCAGAAAAATATCCCAATCCTGCTAATGCCTTCTCCATGGATAATCCAACAAGGACCCAGATTTAAAAGCCTCAACCTATTACCCAAACATTTATCCCTACTTTTAGTGTGAAATCCCTTTCACAATTAAGACTCATGAATTGTCTACAGAAAGGGATTTACTGTATGAAGACAAGATAATTGTTACTATTTCCTTCAATGCTTTTAGAAGCTCTCTTCTAGGCCAGGCGCGGTGGCTCAAGCCTGTAATCCCAGCACTTTGGGAGGCTGAGGCGGGTGGATCACAAGGTCAGAAGATCGAGACCATCCTGGGGTCAACATGGTGAAACCCCATCTCTACTAAAAAAATACAAAAAATTAGCTGGGCATGGTGGCATGTGCCTGTAATCCCAGCTACTCAGGAGGCTGAGGCAGGAGAATTGCCTGAACCCAGGAGGCGGAGGTTGCGGTGAGCCGAGATCGCGCCATTGCACTCCAGCCTGGGTAACAAGAGCAAAACTCCGTCTCAAAAAAAAAAAAAAAAAAAGCTCTCTTCTAAAACTTTAGAAATCCCTTCCTTATGTTGTTCAAATAGAAAAGGCTGTCAGATTCCAGTATTTCTTAATATCTGATCTCATCATCAACAGAATAAATATATACTGATCTTTCAATTATGAGTTATGTGCAAAGAGACAGAAACAATCCTATGGTCATTATGTAAATGAAACATTCCTCTCCTTTAGCCCTATTTTGCTAAATTCTGACAACTAAATTCATATATAGGTGGGAAACAGGCCCCTGAGAAAACTCATTTCACCTGTTGCTGAGTAACTACACAGTTGAAAGAGATGAATAAGAATGATTTTTAAACAATTTTTATGTTATATCATCTGCAATATGCATTTATGAATCATATAGTAGCAATTTAAAGTGCTTCAGAAAACTAGACACTTGAGGCAAACAATAAAGATAAATGAAGATATACATGAGGGCATAGAGTTGTGTTAAACTCAGCAGCTTAGGCATCACTTATAAAAATGTTATCCCTTTTGTCTTTTTTTGACCAAAAATTAGGATAAGATACAGCCTGAAGTTCAGGTTTTAGGCTGACACTCTAGAGATTGTCCTTCTGTGATTTCCTCCTTTAAAGATTGAACAGGAAGCCATATCATCTTTACTTAGATTTTGTTCTTCTCCCACCTCAAACATACATTTTATATTTTATTTTTAATTTTCAAAATAAAAGTATGAATTTTCAATAAAAAATCTGAGAAATGCCAAATATGGGTGAGGGGGCAGAAAGCAGCAAAACACACTGCCACGTGTGTACCTATGCAACTATCTTGCATGTTTTGCACATGTACCCCAAAACCTAAAATGCAATAAAAATTAAAAAAAAATCTGATATAAGACTGATATGGTTTCTCTGTGTCCCCACGAAAATCACGTCTTGAACTGTAGTTCCCATAATCCCCATGTGTCATGGGAGAGACCCAGTGGGAGGTAATAGAATCATGGGGGAGGTTGCCCTCAGGCTGTTCTGGTGATAGTGAGTTTTCATGAGATCTAATGGTTTTCTAATGGACTTTTTCTGCTTTCGCTCAGTACTTCTCTTTGCTGCCACATGTGAAGAAGGACATGTTTGCTTCTCATTCTGCCATGATTGTAAGTTTCTGGAGACCCCCTCAGCCATGCTGAACTGTGAGTCAATTAAGGCTCTTCTCAATTATCCAGTCTTGGGCATGTCTTTATTAGCAGCAGGAGAATGAGCTAATTCAAAGACTAAAAATTCTGTTTATTCTTTCAACACATACTCACTGTGCAGCATGAGTTGTTATTCTTTCTTTTACAGTATACACTTTTCTAGGTGCCGTAGCAGAGCATTCCAGAAAACATGAAGTTCCTGTCCTCAAAAAGTATATGTTTCAGTAGAGGCAACTGTCATAAGGCAAGCAAGTTAGTATTCAGTATGTTAGATAATGATAGATGTTAGGGAGCAAGGTAAAATTAAACAGGAAAGAAGAATAGGAAATAATAGAGATGGAGAATGCAGTTTAAGAGTAGATGGTTAAGAAATTTCTTACCGAAATGTCTTTGAATAAAAATGAGGACAGAAATGAAATGGAAAGCTGTCATATAGGACCTTTTGGTCATTGTAAGACTTTGATTTCTAATCTGGAATGATGGACAATTACAGGGTGGGTTTTTTTGAACAGAAGGATGATAGTAGTGACACACACTTAAACTAGATATTTTAGGCCAAGTACAGGGGTTCACACCTCTAATCCCAGCACTTTAGAAGGCTGACGTGGGGGATCCCTTGAGGCCAGGAGTTCAATATTAGCCTGGGCCACAGAGGGTAATCCTATCTTTACAAGAAAAATAAATGCATTAAAAAGTTTTTGTTAGACTAGATATTCCAGACAACTGTATTGAGGATATATTGAACTGTAAGGATGAAAGCAGAAGACCATTTAGGAGACTGATGAAATAAACCAGGAAGAGATTATTGTGAAACAAATTAGAATAGTAGAAGTGGTCGTAGAGAAAATATTCACACTCTGGATCGATTTTCAAGGTTAAGTAGACATACTGACAGAAAGTACAGTATGAGAGAATGGGAAATAAAGGAGAGCAAAAATACTGGGAATGAAATTAAGGGTGACTCCTTGATTTTTTTTTCTCAGTGAAAAGGAGAAAGGAATTTCAAGTTCTGAGATGAGAAAGTACAGGGAGGGCAATTTAAAGAAACATTTTTTTTTTTATATATTAGGTTCAAAGTATCTATCAGACTGCAAGTATAGATTTCAAGCAGATAGTTAGATATGAGAGTCTGGAGTTTTAAAGAGAGATTCAGGCAAAAGATACACTTTTGGTAATTGCCAACATACACGTAGTCTACATTTCCAATTATGAGTCTAGATTAGATAACCAGCAGAGTAAAGATAGAGTGAGCAGAGATCCGTGGAATGAACCTGAAATACTCAAAGCTATGAAAGGCTGGGGTAAAGTCCGAGATACGGTTGTGAGAGTGTTGGAGAAAACCAGAGTCAAGTGGAACAAGCTTGCCCTGGAAATCCAATGGAAAAACTGTACTTTACACACACTTTACACACAAATAGGGACAGGGATCTTAGACCCTATGGTGATTCAGAAGCAACAATATATAAAGGAATTGTCGTCTAAGTATTTCAAGTAAAATGATGACAGAGACAAGTCTTTAGATAAACTCTAAGCTGAGACAACCTAGCAAAAAGATCATTGGTTTTCGTGAATGCAGCAAATGTGTTACAATCGTAGGGCAAACTCTGAGTGGAGTAGGCTCAAGAATGGAAATACATTACTTAGAAACAACAATGTACCACCCTTTCAAGGAGGTTAGCGAAAAGTGACAGCAGCTAGAGAGATGTGGGTTTGGAGCAAGATTTTCGTTTAAGACGTAGGAAAAATATGATTGAAGCATATATTTAATGGAAATGATTTTCAGAGTATTCCCAGAAAGGGAGTGCAATCTGCTGTAAAGGACAGCTTTAGTGAGAAACATTAAAATTTCATATTTAATTATAGGAGAGTCATTCAATTATGATGGATGAGAGGTAGGCAGATATGTGGATGACGTGAGGGGAACTTGTGGAAGTTATTTTCTGGTTGTTGCTATGTTCTTAGATACAAAGATTGAGGATGGCATAAAGTAATGTAATCGTAAGGGGGGAGAACTTCTTAAGAAGTTGTCTGGAAGGTGGAGAAAGTAAATGGATTAAGAAAATATGATATAAATGTCAGACAGCACCAAGGGCCCACCTGGGGCCTTTTAAGCATTTTACTCTTCTACTTATTTCATTTTTTTTTTTGTATTTTGATTATTCTTTGCAAGATTATGCCACTCTGAAATTAAATATATAAATGGCCATAAAGATTATCAAGAAGGCATCAGCTGTCCTCTAGATCATAGCACATTGCCATTATTTCAGAATATTAAACATTGCCATTGTCATCACTTCAGAATATTAAAGAAAAAAACAAGGGAAAAATAGTCACGCACTGTCATTGCATGTTGCAAAACCAAATGCATCTAAACATACACATTTTTTTTTCACACACAAAAACAACTTAGGACCCAAGTTTCTAAAAATGTCTTCTGTCTCTATAATTGAATCAGAAAATTTTTCCATATAGATTAACTCTTCTCTTCATAGAGAATTGAACAAAGAAGAATTCCCATTTCCTAATGGCCAGAAGGCACATTCTCTACACGTGTGTATTTATATTCATTTATTTTTGTTAAGGATGCCACCAATCTCTAATTTAAGCCAAAAATATAATTGGTATTTCCAGAGTCTCTCATTTTTTTCTTTTTTGATTTTTGTGTTTTGTTTTTTTGTGACAGAGTCTCACTCTCTCGCCCAAGCTGGAGTGCAGTGGCGGTTCGTGGCTCACTGCAACCTTCAACTACTGGGTTTAAGCCAGTCTTCTCCCTCAGCCTCTGAAGTAGCTGGGACTACAGGTGCGTGCCACCATGACTGGCTAATTTTTTTGTATTTTTAGTAGATACGGGGTTTCACCATGTTAGTCAGGATGATCTCGATCTCCTGACCTTGTGATCCACTCACCTTGGCCTCCCAAAGTGTTGGGATATCAGGTGTGAGCCACCACACCCAGCTGACTCCCTCTTCTTTTTAGTTTTTCTCAAGCAGTATTACATCAGTTTTCTTCCTATTTTCATAGCCTTCTCCCATCTGACCCCCATTTTCCTGTTTTAGTAATTATCTCTTATGTAGATTTTGTAGTAGTCTCTTTGCTCACTTCCCCAGCTTCCATAGCTTCATATTTTATTAAATTTTGCTTAACATTACAAAATTTATTACCTAAAACTCATCAATCACATCATGATAATCTACTAATACTGGTTCCAATTGCCTACAAGATAAAATGAAAAAATAATTTTTCTTTTTTGTCCTTTAGGTTCTGGGGTGCATGTGCAGATCATGCAAGATTGCTGCATAGGTACACACATGGCAATGTGGTTTGCTGCCTCCATCCCCCTGTCACCTACATCTGGCATTTCTCCCCATGTTATCCTTTCCCAACCTCCCCAACCCCCCTGCAGATGCTCCCTTGGCCCCCCAACAGACCCCAATGTGTGATGCTCCCCTCCCTGTGTCCATGTGTTCTCATTGTTCAACACCTACTTATGGGTGAGAATGTATGGTGTTTGATTTTCTGTTCTTGTGTCAGTTTGCTGACAATGATGGTTTCCAGATTCATCCATGTCCTTACAAAGGACACAAACTCATCATTTTTATGGCTGCATAGTATTCCATGGTGTATATGTGCCACATTTTCCTTCTCCAGTCTATCATTGATGGGCATTTGGTTGGTTCCAGGTCTTTGCTATTGTAAACAATGCCACTATGAACATACATGTGCATGTGTCTTTATAATAGAATGATTTATAATCTTTTGGCTATATACCCAGTAATGGGATTGCTGGGTCAAATGGAATTTCTATTTCTAGGTCCTTGAGGAAGTGCCACACTGTCTTCCAAAATGGTTGAAATAGTTTACACTCCCACCAGCAGTGTAAAAGTGTTCCTATTTCTCCACATCTTCTCCAGCATCTGTTGTCTCCAGATTTTTTAATGATCGCCATTCTAACTGGAGTAAGGTGGCATCTTAATGTGGTTTTGAGTTGCATTTCTCTAATAATCAGTGATGAGCATTTTTTCATATGTTTGTTGGCCAAATATACTTCTTCTTTTGAAAAGTGTCTGTTTATATCCTTCACCCACTTTTTGATGGGTTTGTTTGCTTTTTCTTGTAAATCCGTTTTAGTTCTTTGTAAATTCTGGATATTAGCCCTTTGTCAGATGGGTAGATATTAATCTGGCTAGCAGTCTGTCTATTTTGTTGATCTTTTCAAAAAACCTCTTTCTGGATTTATTGAGTTTTTGGAGGGTTTTTTTGTGTCTCCTTCAGTTCTGTTCTGATCTTAGTTATTTCTTGTCTTCTGCTAGGTTTTGAGTTTTTTTGATCTTGCTCCCCTAGCTCTTTCAATTTTGATGGTAGAGTGTTGAGTTTAAATCTTTCCTTGCTTCTCATGTGGGCATTTATTGCTATACATTTCCTTCTAGACACTGCTTTTAATGTGTCCCAAATATAAAATAAAGGCAGAAATAAAGGTCTTCTTTGAAATCAATGAAAAAAATATTTTTTATTTGTTTGGCAGTAAGACCAAATCTAATCTACTCACATTCTAAACAAACACCCTATTACCATAAACTTGACTATAATGTCTTATGTTAACTGGACCTAGAGCATAATTGACATCCTATCCTGTCTAATCCTCTTCTATCACCACCCCATGTGATTTTGTTCATGTGTCCTCATTTTGGAATAGTCCCTCTCTCTGGGCCTAAAAACAGCTATGTTCTTGAACATTGTTTTAGTCAGGGTTCTCCAGATAGATATATATATACACACACTCACCTCCTTTCAGATCTGTTACACACACACACACACACGCACACACATATATGCAGAAACAAAGAAACAACTTTATGTGTGTATAAAGATATTTAATACAAGGAATTGGCTCACATGGGATTATGTAAACTAGCAAGTCCAAAATCTGCAGAGCCAATATCCTAATATGAGTCCAAAGGCCAGCAGGTATGCTGTAGATACAGGAAGAGCTGATGTTCCAGTTGAAAGGCCAACAGGTAGTCAGTCTTTTTTTGTAGGCAGGACTTCAACTTATTCGATAAAGGCCACTCACATAATAAGGGGAAATTTACTTTACTCACTCCACCAATTAACTTATGATTGAAAGATTAATGACATCCAAAATACTCTCACAGAAACATTCAGAATAGTATCTGGGCTCTCCATGTATCAGCAAAGTGGATGCATAAAATTTATATCACTAGCACTAGCCTACCTCCAGATCATGTATAATCTTCCCCATTCACCACGTAGAATAACTTCCTTCTTGGAATTCCAACTGCATACATTGCCTTTGTCACTTGTTAAATATTCCTGTCCTCTAGTCTGGTTAAGTAAATTTCTGCCAAGTACTTTTTAGCTATACATCTAGATGTTAGGTCCCTCAGGAAAGTACAGGATTCAGATTAACATCCTGGACCCTGGAACCAGACTATTCAGATTTATTCTGGAGACAGAAACAGCTAATTCTTGGATGAATTGACATATCGAATTAAGTTACAAATCTCATGATAGTCAATTTCTGACACACCAGTGAATGTTGAAACACAATTCTGATTTATAAATATATGTTTTTCAACATCGATAGTAGTGCATTTCATTGTTTTATCTAGGGTCATACACACCTAGACACAGATAAATATACACAAACATATATAGTTATAAAGCCCCTTTCTTAAAGGAGTATTTTTGATTGGTTTTGTTTCTGAAAGTCTGAGAGCAACAAATGTAAACCACATATCTGTTTTTAAGTTTCTAAGAGCCACATTTTAGAGAGTAAAAAGAAACACATAAAATTAATTTGAATTATATACAAACCTACAAAATATCATTTCAACATATAATCAGTATACTCATTTCTACAAATTTAAAAGGTACAAGAGCAGTTTTGTTACATGACTAAATTGTGTAACAGTGAATTCTGGGTTTTAGTGTATCTATCTCCTGAATAGTGTCCATTGTACCCATTAAGCCATTTCTTGATCCTCACTCCTTTCTCAATCTTCCACAGAGGCTTGAAACATTTTATAAGTCTTTGAAAACCAGTGTGTAATTTACACTTCTGGAACTTTTGAATTTGGAGTAGCTACATTTCAGGGTTTAATAGACTAACGTATCTGGTGGGTACCAGATTGAACAGCACAGGTCTGAACTAATATGTGGTTTAATGTACTCTCCCTGATAATATTGATCAATGTATTGAAGACAGCTCCCTGCAGTCATGATCTCCTGGGTTCAGGTCATCTACCTACCTTAATTCCTGAATATCTGGGACAACAGTGTGTACCACCATGCCCAGCTAATTTTTGTATTTTTTTTGTAGAGATGGAGTTTTGGCATGTTGCCCAGGCTAGCCTTGAACTCCTGGGCTCAAACATATTTAAGACAATATGTTGATCAATATTATCAATAATGTTGAAAAAATGAGCTAAAATAGCCTTGAAATACTTCTGAAATTTTTCATTGTTCAACTGGAAACACTGGGTTAGCAGAATACCTGAGTGTAATAAGAGGTTCCCTGTTTATCAATTAAGTCCATTTAATGAGATTGTTGTGTGATTGTTGAGAACTATTTAGATATAATTAATGCATTAAATCCTAAAGGACTTAAAAGAAACATTATCCTAATGTTTATTTCTCTTTAAAATGACGACCGTGCCTAAAAGTAGGATAAAAATAGCCATAGAAGTGGAGGTGTTTTTCATATAAAAATATTAAAAATGATGTAAATGTATTAAAATAGTAAAGCCCTAATGTTAAGCTTTGAGACTTCCTGTTCTGTTACTGTAATTACAGCAGACACAAAATTCGGAATATAATTTTAAAATGCCTACCATAAAATATAACCCATAGGTATTTGAATAAAGGGTTTAATAAGCTATCATTTATTGAATAATTAAGTTTTATGGGCTTTATGCTAAATGTTCTCCATATACTATTTCTAATCTTTCTAACAGTGCTGTAAAGTAGCTATTACTATTTTTCTTCTTAAATATTAAAAAAATGAGCCTCAGAGATATCAAATAACTCTTTCAAGTCAAGAAACTGTAAGCTATATAACCAGGGTAGACCCTCAATATAGTTTCTAACTTTGGAATAGTCCATCAGTTTCATGAAGAAGCAAATGTAATGTCTTAATCATTTTAGGCATCTATAATAAAGTACCATATACCATGGACATATAAACAACAGAAAATGTATTTCTCACAGTTCTAGATACTCAAAATCGAAGGTCATGGTGCCAGGATATTTGGATTCTAGTGAAGAGCCTCTTCTGAGTTGCTGAATGTAAGTTTCTCATTGTTTACATGGCTGAGAGTGGGCTAGAGGGCTCTGGAATCCCTATCATGAAGGTGCTAACCCTATTCATGAAGACTCCCCCTTCATAATGTCATCACTCTCCAAAATGCTTTTTTTGTTTCAGGGTCTCCCTCTGTCACCCAGGCTGAAGTGCAGTGGCACAATCACAGCATACTGCAGCCTTGACATCCGGGGCTCAAGTCATCCTCCCACCTAAGCCCCTGAATAGCTGAGACTACAGGTGTGTACCATCATGCCCAGATAATTTGTAGTTTTTTGTAGAGATGGAGTTTCACCATGTTGCCCAGGCTGGCCTTGAACAACAGGGCTCAAGTGATACTCTCACCTGGGCTTTCCAAATATCTGGGTGGCACATCTTTAATACCATCACATTGTGGGCTAGGATTTCAACCTACACATGTTTGGAGAACACAACCATTCAGTCCATAAGAAGTATTTTAAAGAATATATTTTAAACAGAAGGTTCTACTTAAGGCAAACCTACATTAAAGTATTAAGGCTTAATTTTTGTCTTATCTCAAGGTGGATGCAAACAAATTTTATTTATTTATTTATTTATTTATTTATTTATTTGTTATTTATTTATTTATTTTGAGACGGAGTTTCGCTTGTTACCCAGGCTGGAGTGCAATGGCATGATCTCAGCTCACTGCAACCTCCACCTCCTGGGTTCAGGCAATTCTCCTGCCTCAGCGTCCTGAGTAGCTGGGATTACAGGCACACACCACAGTGCCCAGCTAATTTTTTGTATTTTTAATAGAGACGGGGTTTCACCATGTTGACCAGAATGGTCTCGATCTCTTGACCTCATGATCCACCCGTCTTGGCCTCCCAAAGTGCTGGGATTACAGGCTTGAGAGAGAGATAAGAAATTATTTAATTTTACATGCTGTACACACTTTATATTTAATCTGTATAAATGTAAGCTACACTGTTGAATTTGGATAAATTTGTCAACTCACACACTTGGAATTTTCAAGCTGAGAATTGAAATCTCTATGTAAAGCTATACTGAGAATAAAAGTAGTTTAAGTAGTTGATGAAGTTAAACTTAAGTATTATCCCCAATATAATATGTAACTACCTGTTAAATTTTAGCACCCAAAGGAATGACATTTGAAATATTTTTCTTTGTCACTGCTGGATGCAAAATCAATAATCCTCATTGTCCTGCTTCAGTTGCAGGTCAATTTGTAAGGTTAATTTAAGCAGGCACTGAAAAAATGCAGCTTTTTTTTCTTGAGTTCAGAAGTGTCAAAAATTGTGAAGCGTTGCTAATGTGTTTTTGCTAGAGGGGTATTTACATTTGAAAAGTTTTTGTCCATACCTTTTCCTATGAATTTAGATTATCTTTAAAATGTCTAAGTGATTTGTAGCAATAATAGCTAACGTTCTTTGGACACTTGGTAGCAGGCATGGTTCAAGCTATCTTTTATGCTTTGATTGCTTTTATTTGTGAGAGTATCAACTTTTGCTTAGATAACTTATTTGTTTAAATGTGTAATAGGATACTATGTGTATACACACTCAATACAAATTCAATACACATTAGTTCCTTTTCCTCTTAGTAATTCATTCAAAGTTACAGATTGCAATTCAGCAAGATCTGCAAGAGGATAAAGTCTAAGGTTTCCTTCTTTGAAAGCAAAACAATATTGTTACAGCCTAGAATGATATGAATCCCATAATAAGCAAATTTGGAGACAAGGATGATTCTATTCTAGCTTAAACTGCAATCTCGTTTCTACAAGCACTACTGATTCCTTTTTCACATGCAGATCAAAGCAGAGAAAGGAGAAGGGCAAGATATTTGGGACTGGTCTCTTTAAAATGCGTGGGTCCAGTTCCATAAAAATAAAAATACCAAAACCAAGCACATAACTTGGGTATAATATGATATATTAGTTATACACATTATTGCTCATACTTATTAGCTGAGGTCAGTGGTTTCAAACATTAGTAGGTATCAGAATCACCCAGGTTTTTAGCTCTACATTTAGAATTTCTTATTCAGTAGGATTGGCTCTGGAAATCAAGCACTTGCATTTTTAAAAGATTCTAAGATGCTACTAATTCTATTGGTCCAGAGATCACAATCTCAGACTCACTGTTTTAGATAATTTGCATAAAATTTGAATTAATAGCTGCTGTGGCTGTGCTTTACTTAAACAAATTACGCTATCGATCAGACTTAATCTAGGTGTTCAGGTGGTTTCTATATAAGCTACACAAACTCCTTGGTATCAGGTACTATGGTAATGCAAATAGTATATACACAGTCTTCTTCCTATAAAAGCTTCCAGGTTAAAGGAGGGCAAAAATCTCATTTTCAGACTTAGATGAAGAATCGATACATGCCATAATTGGAAACCCATAAGTATAAGTCAGTATTTTAAATTCCATATATATACTGAGCACTACGGGAGTATAAATGAGAGGCAAGCAGCCCACTCTAGGAAGCCAAGAACAGCATCAAGATTGAAGGGATCTTGAAATGAGTCTTGGAGATTGTAAGATAAGGAGGCATCACATAGACTAGGAAAAGGCCCATAGATCCTAATGTTTCTGACAAATGCCTTACTAAGAGAGAAAACTAGGGGAGAGAGTGCAAAAGGGATCCTCAAATGGGATTCCCTTCACTGTAAAACACAACTCAGAGTTTGTTTTCTATTTATGGACAGCAGGATTCTCACAGTAACCATTTGGCCCTATATTGGTTAGTTTGCCTGTCAGCCTTTTATGAGCACTGTGTACAGAAAAAATACTGTTGACATCCTTTCAGATGGATAGACATATAATAGGTATTCAACAAATCTTTCAGGATTGAAGAATTGGAAGAAGGGATAGAAAAACCTACATCTTTTAAGATAATTCTTGTTTTATAGCACTTCCTAAAGCAAAAAAAATAAAATAAAACCAACATAAATAATTAGGTATACATTTCAAATTTGCATCAATTTGTTCATCTATTAAATCTATACAAACTGGTAAATGAAATGTATAGGAAAAATTTGGTTGCTTTGCTTTAGGATACCCTTCAATTATAATTTTAGAATTCTATTGTGTCAGATTTTTAATGTTATATTAATAAAAGAATGCTTACATGCTTCAAATAGTAGCATTTTAATGGTAGTATAATGTCATTTTTGAGGTGATAGATCTGCACTAATTTCCAATTAAAATGATAAATTAAACATATCATTAGCTTATTAAGCACTCATTTACACAGAAAACTATGCATGCATGTGTTCATGTATGCACGTACTAATTATATCAATTCTGAAGCCAAAGTACAAATGAAGATTGTTAAATATCATTGGTAGAATGACATAGTATCTTACGTAAGGTTAAGATTACGCTACTCTTAATCAATATAGAACTGATTATTATTTACTTGAGTTTCTAAACTGATTGTATCTTTTTATACCATACACAGATATAAATTTATTCTTTATCACCATTTTTAGAATTAACTTTTAGGAAATCCAAACTTTTTACAGTAGGAAAGCCAAGGTGAGACTGCAGCAGCCAGTCAGTGCTGCCCAGCAGTGGCAGTTCAAGTTCCAAATTATGCATTTTCCTTAACCCAGTAATACAGAAGTATGCCCCCCAGTAGTGTTAATCTGTTTATTGCTTCAGTAAATCCTGAAGCATCTGCTCAACTCTCATAATTCTTTTGAGAAGACAAGTTCCTACAAAGACTGCACATGTGTAACAAGCGTGGTGGTCAAAAATAAGTTTTTTTAACTGTGAAATTTTAACAGATGCTGTGTAAATGATCAAATCAATAAAGAACACAGTGAGTAGTTTAATGAAAAATCTTAACTAAAAATCAAAAATCCAGACACCCATGTCCTCCTTTCAAATTGACCTCACACTGGCTGTACGGCTTTAGGTGAAGAACAATTTTGATGTGTCTGTACTCTAATTATGTCTGTTCTACAATCTCAGGAAGATTAATGTGGAGAGTTTTGTAACTGAAAAGATTCAATAGCTCAACAAAAGTCTATTTCATACCTACTCTCTGAGGGCACTGAATAGTCAACAGCAAATTAGAGAAGTTTTCTGGTCTCATAGAGACAGAGAGACCACTCTTATAAGATTGAAGTACAGAAATGGAATAATCAATATATCAATAAAATTACTGTAGCAAGTGATTAACACTGTAAGATCTATAAATTATATGTGACAAGATGAGAATGGGAGGAGGGGATAGCAACTTTAGATGTAGTCTTTAGGAAGTGACACTGAACTTTAAACCTCAATGATGAGAGAGAGTTCTAGAAGAGATTACTTATCAGGAGAAAACAATTTTTTTTTTAAAGCTTGGGCTAGATCTTGAGTGCTGGAAAGAGTGGGAAAAAGAAACAGTGGTGGCCTCATAGCCACACAGTGAGCTCAAGAGAGAGCAGACCAGGTTAAGGGCAGAATGGAAGTTAGGATTATGTACATGCAACATATTGTAGCCCAGGTGAAAACATGAGAATGTCAACCTGTGTTCAATAGGACTCCACAAGGTTGACAGCAAAGAGTTTCATGTTCTGATGTATGCTTTGGGAAGGGTAGTGTTTGGTGTCCATGCAGAGAATGACTCTCAGGGAGACAAGAATATAAAGAGACCAGAGTGGAAAGCCTTCGAGTTGAGAGTTGATGGTTACTTTCAGGTGGAGCATACATGCAGAGTGTGGGCAGAGTCACTAGTGGAGAGATTGAAAACTCATTTTAGAGACAGAATTGTTGAGTCTGATTCGTAGATGACTTGGATTACCCCTCAGAACACATATGTGAATAAAATGAGAATATCGATGTAAATTCCAAAGACTCTAAATAATTATAGTTAGAAGGTTATTATTACCTTGATTTATACAAAGGTAATTTTTATTTGAATGTGCAAATTTGGGCATTATAATATTTTAAACTTTCTCCAGATCAACAGGTCTCTACATTGAACTTCTTGGAATACTGCTTCAATATCCTGGTGTAGTACCTCAAATGACCTCACACGGTATTCCTATACATTGTTTTATTTCATTCTTCACCCCTCGAAAATGGCAAGTGTCAGAGAGTACACTCTGGAGAAAGTATGATGAACCATGTAAATAAAATTCTGCAAATATATCAAATCTTTGCTAAAACAGGTAAAGCAATATTTTTTCATTGTCAAGAGTATCTTCTATTAAAAAATCATGTAAGTATTGACATAATGAAAGACAATTTGAAGGAGTAGCAAATGTTTTAACAGTAGGCATAAAAGAAAATTAAGAAATAATGGGTATGTGAGAGAACATAAAACGGAAAAACAATCCGAATTGTGAGGTATTAGGTTGGTACAGAAGTGGGGGCTGAACAATGAGAACACACTGACATAGGGAGGGGAACATCACACACCGGGGTCTGGGGGTTGGGGGGTTAGGGGAGGAATAGTCGGGGGTTGGGGACTGGGGAGACATTGCATTAGAAGAAACACCTAATGTAGATGACAGGGCAGTGGATCCAACCAATGACCAGCAGGGCACGTATATACCTATGTAACAAACCTGCACGATCTGCACATGGACCCCAGAACTTAAAGTATAATAAATAATTTTTTAAAAAAGTAATCATGGCTTTGCCATCAATACATTGGGGCCTGTCTGTCAAGGACACTGGACAATTTTTCTACCTCACATCAAACAGATTATTTATTTGAAATTCTTGAAAACTAAAAGTAAGTTCATTTGTCTTTTTTAAGATTATTGCATAATTTTGTGATGGTAGGAAACTATATATGATCATATCTGTAAAGGATGAATTCAACTAAACAAGTATTATATGTGGGTTGAATGATTTAGGTGGATGAGTGTTGACTCCAGGGCTGCACTTCTTGGGTTCAAATTCAAGCTCTGACATTTGCTGTATTTGTGAGAAGTTACATCACCAAACATCTCTAAGATTCCTTTTCTTCCTCAGTAAAAAGGGGTGCTATGATGCTCAATGAGTTCATTTATGCAAAATACTTATTACAAAAACTAAATGATTTTTACATTATAGCAAAAGTTAAACAAAGAGGAAGATTTAAGAAAGAAAATTTACTCAAAATAAGAAGCAGTTTAGAATTCAGAACCCTGCTTTCTCTAAAATAATTGTTCCATATTTAATTGGAAGAAAAATAGTACAAGTAGGCTCCAAAGAAGTTCAAGAGACAGGGTCATTATTAAATATAAAATGTATATGAATATAAAATACATAGATATAAAAAGGTATTTGGCAATTGAATATTTACTCAGCAAAATATGTCCTGGCTGAATATATATATTATATAATATATATAATATATATTATTTTATATTTTATATATATTAAATTTTATATATAAATATATATTTATATATATTAAATTTTATATATTAAAATATATAATATATAAATATTTTATATATAATATATTATATATAAATATTTTATATATAATATATAATATGATATATAATATATATATTATATACTATATAATATATATATGTGTGTATGTATATACGTCTGAAGAATAGGAAAATATATAATGATGTCCTCTATGCTGCAGGAATAAATCATCATTTGCTTCTTTTGGTGTGTGTGTATGTCAAGCAACAGATTTCATAGTAATGAAGAAAGTAGAAGCCCCAAGATCCATTCTCTGTTCCTCACCCATCCTTAACTAAGGGTTCATTCTTTGAGAATGATTCATATGACAGCCAAAAACCAACAGACAAAATCTGCTTCTTTTCAATACTTGCCAACAATAAAACAATAGAAATAGCACAGCACTATATGAAACAGAGTATCAAGGATCTGATCACATTTCATTTGCTTTGGTATACTATAAGAAGTTAAATTTTCTATGTAATAAATATAGACATAATAAGAAAATTCAAACCGTGTCATTTAAATAGATAACATTGAGAAAATTCAAGCTTTGTCATTTAAATAGATAATACATACAAATAAAAGCCTTTAACCGAGTGCATTTACTCAAATTTTATAAAGCATGTAAAATAATAATATTAATTAAATATGTATAGCTTTTAAGCAACAAAAAAACCCAGATGAGTTAATTAGGACAATCTCTTGTTTAGTAATATAACAGTTACATTACAAATATAATTTTAAACTATTTTAATGAAAGGAGTTATGTCTGGCACAGGTTTTACGTTAAATGCAAATGCATCATTAAATTAGTGTCACCTGTATTAAGCACTTAGATAGACTCCCTCTGTAAAATGATCCAATTTGTACTGCCATCTTTTGGAAAATAATATACAAAGAGGACAGTTGGAAGCTTTGGTAAGAACATCCATTAAAAATCAACCTTGCTTTTCTTAGTTGTCAACCTTAAATACAGAAACAATTTCAATATTTAAAATAAAATGCATTTTAAATTTATTTACCACAATTTTTCCAAAACACTGGTAGGGTGTTTGAGTCAAAGTCATGCTTAGGAGTTGTATTGAGGCAGAATATTAAATAAAACTCTCAAAACCCATAATACAATTTCATGTACATAACACCAATCTATAAATAATAGAGTTCTATAATCTATGATCCTAAAAATATATCAGGTTATATATTTTTTAGAAAGTTCAATGGTTTTTTGAACAGGTTTTTTTGGTTATATGGGTAAGTTCTTTAGTGTACATTCTGAGATTTTATGCACATGTCACACGAGCAGAGTACACTGTACCCAATGTGTAGGCTTTTATCCCTCAACCTTCTTCCACCTTCTCCCTGAATCCCCCAAACTCATTGTATCATTCTTACGTCTTTGTGTCCTCAGAGTTAAGCTCTCACTAAGAGAGAACATTCAATATTTGGTTTTCCATTCCTGAGTTACTTAACTTAGAATAAGTTACTTAACGTAGAACAATAATGGTTTTCAACCTGGATAGAGTTTGAAATCATGGATTTTTAAGGATAGAAGGGGTCGTCCAAGAAATTCAGTACAAATTTACTTCATTTGTGAGAATATGCTCTTTAACAGGTAATTTTACAGATTTTGAAAGAACTACCTCTTTTATGGCTAGACCATTTCACAGTTGTAGTATTTTATTATTAGAACTACTTTGCATTTTGTCAAAAACTATTTTCTCATTGGTTCCAGTGATCTCTTAGGAAAATACAATAATCTGTTCTCGATTCTACATGGCAAATCTTAAAAAATTTTAGAGGGTTACCCTTCCTACACTAAAGCCTTACTTATCTAGGTCAGTTGTTCCTAGTTCCCTCAAACATTACTCAAGTTACTACGTATCAAAACACTCCCACATTTGGCATCACAAATGCTGTTAATATTCCTCTCATCATGTGTGACTCATGACAAGCCAAATATTTATTTGTAGTTTACCATTTCCCTTAAGAAGTGAAGTTAAAAATCCTGGTTCTGGAATGATGCCATCATTTTCAGTTGGGAATTAATTTGTTTTCTTATAAAATAGAAATAATGTCTTCTTGTTCTTCAAAATATGTTGGCTCTGCCTAGCCCATAGAATTGTGGTACATATCAAATAACAAAATACAACCAATCATGCTTTGAAAACTGTAAAGCACTATAAAAGTGTGAGGCGGAGATTCTGTATTATTTTTCAGCATTCTCTTAAAGATTAATTCAGCTGTCTTCTTTGTCAAATCCAGTTGAATATCCAGTCTTTACTCAGGAACTATTGTTAAGCGAAATATAATATAATTTTTTATTGTCTAGTAAATCTCAAGCAACATATTAGTACTTTACCTGTAATATTTTATTTAATTGACACAACTCTGTGGAGGTAGTACAATTAATTGTATTTTACCCGTTAGAGAATTCCCAAGATTATATGCATATTCTTGTTAAATTTCCCCTATTCATTTCAGATCACTGTTCTCTGGACCAGTGAACTCCAAATATTTTTATTGAAATTCACAGAAAGTAAAAATGATTGAGCCAAATTTCATTAAATATTTTTGTTTATAAATTATATGTACTAATATTGTGATATGTACATTAGTACAATTAGTAATTTAAGAGGGTGATCTAACTATAAATGGAAATTCTAAAATTTTCCCAGTGTGTAATATCTTTTTATCTTTAAAAATGTGTGTGTGTGTGTTTGTGTGTATGTGTGTTGTGTGTGTGTGTTATAGGCAGCATGCTTCAAAACATCAAAGCAATTTTTTGGTACCACAGTTTGGCAAACTAAGACTCAAAGGTCAAATCTAGCCATAGAATATTTTTCTACATTCCATAAACTCATAATGGTTTTAATATTTCCAAATGGTTGACAGAAAGCAAAAGAATACTGTTTCGTGATATGTGAAAATTATGTTAAATGGAAATCATATTACATAATTATATTGGAACACAGACCTACTTCTTTTTAGCACCCTGTCTATGGCTCCTTTTATGCTATAACTACAGACATGAGTATTTGTGACACAGTTTACATGGTCTTCCAAGACTAAAATTTTGCTGTCTAGAACTTAAAAGGAAAAAACCTTGTAACCCCTGCTATAGACCTGGGACATCTTATTTTTAGTAGAAGTATAATGACAGTCATTGGAAGTGAGACACTTTGTAGTTAATGAGACTGGACTCATAGTTTGAAACTCGGGCCTCTATTTCTTTCTCTTACTAGCTGCATATCACTTGGATATAATCTTTGCTTTCTGGTTCTTCAGATCTGCATTTGCCAAATAACATTGGATTATATGAGCTCTCTGTGCTTGAAAGTTCATCAATTTTATGTTCCTGAAATGTGCCATGCATATACAAATACATGTGATATGTATGTACCACTCTAAGAATCAGACATGTATCACTCAGAGTCTTTCTAGACTTGATGGGATAACTATAGTAATAATAAAAATAAATCTTTGCATTGATAATATAGTTGGCATCATTAGTGTAATACTAAGAAATGAATTTTCAGAGTGTTATGCTTGAAAGAGCAGAGCTGTAATTTAGGAAAATGAATGCTTCAGCATAAATAAGTTACGACTTCTAAGATCATAAAAACGTAAATCCAGATTTAATGAAAAATTAAATACCCTTGAATTTACCATTAAAAAACCCAATTTGGTGTTCAATATGATAAAGTTGATTCTGCCTTTTAGAAAACCTTATGAAACATTTGCCAAACTCTTTAGGCAAAGTAGATTTATTTTACCCATTTAATTTTACTTTTACTCTGAAAAATGATTAAGCTAAAATAGTTCTCTAAGTACAATATAATATTAAAGGTAAGCCTTTTACAAGAGACTTCTGATTTTGTTAATAAATAGAAAAAGTCCTTTTTTTAAAAAAAAATAAATGGGTATGCTCCTTTCAACACTCTGAATTATTTTTCTGTATCAGTTTATTATCAATGGTAACAAAGATTTTAGAACTTCTGATAGAAAGCATGTAATGATGATTAAGAAAGTTTTTTACCAAGAGCAGTTATAGCTTGTATATTATTGAAGAAAAAAAGTATGCCAAATAACAGAGGGAGATTTTCCAGATGCCTAGGAAATCTCCCCTTCATATGAAAAACATGTGGACTCTAAAAAACTATTTGAGGATAATACATTACCAGTTTCTCTCTTGTCTTACAGCCATTGTCTGCTAAAGTATGCTGATGATAAAAAAGCAAAATAAAATATTATCTTTCATCAGTTATTAGTTTGAATAACTTATAAAATATATGAAAATATTGGGCTACTATGAAAATCAGCAAAACCTATAATAATTTCATAGTACGCAATATACACAAAGGTCAAAATCAATTCTAATTATGATTTCGGGTTGCCTCCAGTGTTTAACATTTAAAAATTGTTGAGATCCTAATTGTATTTAATTTAAAAATGCAGTAATTGCTTGCTGTTGTTATTTTTTACTTTGGAATTTGATTAAATATCTTATACAAACATATCAGCACATTTACTTATTAAATTCAGGCAGAAATTATATAGATGATTATCTTTAAATATTGTATTCAATTTTCTTTGCATTTGTTAAACTGAACTAGTCGTGTTTTCAAAATAGATTTACATTTCTCCCAAAAACAGTTCTCAAAAAATTGTCACCTTTATTCTTATAAGTCACTATTTGCCTACTGAATGTCACTCTACCATATTCAGTATAATCATCTTCTTGTTCTTTTCTAACCTATTTTGTCAGAATATTATATCACTTGATTACCAGATTCAGAGTCACTTTTATACTTTATAATTGTGGCTTAGTTTTTAGTTCAATGTAATTCAGTGTAAATGCTGAGGACTTTTGTCAGGTGAAGCATTAAGGCAGGTGTTGTGTGAATTAAAATTAAGAAAACAAAATGTAGGCTGTGCATGGCGGCTCATGACTGTAATCCCAGTAGTTTGGGATGCTGAGGAGAAAAGATCACTGGAGTCCAGGAATTTGAAACCAGACTGGGTGACATACAGACCCCTTTTCTACAAAAAGAATAAACAAACAAACAAACAATTCAGCTAGGCATGGTGGGTGTGCCTGCAGGCCCACCTGCTCAGGGGCTGAGATGGCAGTGTCCTTTGAACCAATGAGTTTGAGGCTGCAGTGAGCTATGACTGCACCATGCATTCCAGCCTGGGTGATAGAGCAAGACCAGAACCCAAACAGAAACAAAAAATGAAAACAAACAAAGACTTCCAAAGTCTATTTTTTGTGCCAAGGAAACCAGCTCTCCTACTCAGCTGTGCTAATTATATAATATTGACTTTATATAAAATGCTACTAACCAGAATAGTCTAGAATAGTTTTGCCCTGAAGGTGATGGTAATAATACTATGTATAGCTACACAATGACAAGATTAATATAATTTTCCTGGCTCTTGGTGGTATTCAGTAAATAAGAGCCATTTTAATGATCTCCAGAAGAAATGGAAAAAAAAAATCCTGGTCAAAATTAAACATTTTAGAAGAGTCTACAAAATAATGAGACGAAATTTAAAGAAATTAAATCTTAAATTGGTTGTATTAGGAAGCTATACAGAAATATCAATTACATCATTTTTACATAATTCCAACAGTTACTTTATTTGGAATTATCTCCACCAAGACAAGCATGGAAAAAAGTCGGTTTTAACGTTGTAGGCCTATATTGTTTTCCCAACAAATGAGGCTATTCTGCTTACTCATCTGTTCGTTTGTTTTGATTTGTTTTGAGATGGAGTTTCACTCTTTGTTACCAGTCTGGAGTGCAGTGGCATGATCTCAGCTCACTGCAACCTCCACCTCCCGGGTTCAAATGATTTTCCTGTCCCAGACTCCCGAGTAGCTGGGATTACAGGTGCCCACCACCATGCCTGGCTAATTTTTGTATTTTTCGTAGAGATGGGATTTCACCATGTTGGCCAGGCTGTTCTTGAACTCCTGGCCTCAAGTGACCCACCCACCTCAGCCTCCCAAGGTGCTGGGATTACTGGTGTGAGCCACGGCAACCTGCCTCTGTATATTCATCTGATTTTTAATTTATACAATTGAGTATATCTTGGACTTTGCCAAAAATAATATTCACTATCAAAAAAGCACCTTGGTCACCAATAACTTCCATGTTGCTGAATCCACTGTTTCATTGTGGGTTCTTGTATCCCTCCCTCCCGTTGGTTTATTTTCTTCACTTGAATGCTCATTTTCCCTCAGTTTTCTTTCTACATCTCTGTTCCTTTGCATTCTCATTTGCTAGTAACTTCTGAGCTTCTCAAATTCTAAAAAACAACAACAAAAACAACAACAAAAAACACCTTTGGATCTTTTTTCTATCTCTATACTCTCTAGCATGGCTATTTCTACTAGTATTGTGAATTTAAATAGTACGAATTTATTGATGGTTCTCAAATGTATATCTCCATTCCTACATCTCACTTGAATGTCACTCTGATATGTTATCATTCATTTGTTATTTCCATTCGTATATCTCATAAGCACCTCAACCTCAGAATACTAAAACTTCAAACTTTGATTTTACACTTCTGCGGCCTTTTTTCTTTTCAGTAAATGGCAATTCCATTCTTTATGGTTGAAATCAACCTTGACTCATCTCTTTCTTTCACCCCACCTACAATCCTCCAATTCAACAGCAAATGTTGTTGCCAATACCTTCAAAATATGTCCATACTCTCAACTGTTCTCACACTTTCTATTGCCAGACCCCAGATCTGAGCCACCATTTCACCCCTGGTTTCACTGTTAGAGCCCCGTTTCTTCTGCTTCCCTCCTTGCACAATTTGTTTCTTCTCAACATAGCAGATAGAGAGGGCAAGTTTAAATGTAAATAGGCTCACAACATTCTGCTCAAAGTTTTATTGTAAATAAAATGTGAATCTTTGTAATGGACCATAGAGGGCCTGCTTGATCTTCCTCATCCCTCTTACTTCTCTGGCTGTGTATGCTCTTTTCTCCCCTTTGCCCATTCTTCTCATTGCTTTTCCCCATACATCATGAACACATGTGCATGTCATCAGGTCTCTGCGCTTACTCTTCTCTGCGACTAGCATACACGGCTCACTCCCTTTTTGTGCTTGCATGCATTCACTCTGTTGTCATCATCCCTAGTTGGCCTGTGTAGAATTACGACCTAATTGCACCCTCCCTGTAGATACTTTCTTTGTTCTCTTTCCTAAATATTTTCCTTAGCACTCATCAACATCTAACATACTATGTAAGATGCTTATTCAGTTTTGCATTGTCCATCTTCTCCTACTAAGCGTTAAGGCTAGTGATCTGTTGTGATCTGCTGAAGGCCAATATTTTGTCCATATACTACTATCTCATGGACCAACACCAGTGACCAACCTTTACAAACCATCCAAAATACATTTGTTATTAGTGAATAAATAAGCAAACGTTTACAGCTGTGGAGTTATTTAAAAGAATTTATCTTGATTATTGTTGAGTGTCTTTACCGCTCCTGGGTCTGGAATATTTCTAGCTCTTGGCTGACTTTAACCTCCACTCCACTGACTTTGATCTTACAATTTAAGGCTAGGCCTATCAAGTTCCAACTCTTTTTGCTCCGGCTTCTAGATTCCCTGCATGTTGGCCCCACCCGCTTGGCAGGTGTGGTACCCTTTTCGCTCTTCTGGCCTCTCCTGGAGTCGACTGCTGCAGCACACCCAGTGTTTGTCGCTCCTTTCTCAAAACCAACGTATGCCAGTCTGCTGGCCTTTTCCCCATCACCTTATATAGATTTGTCTCTCTTGGACCCGGATGTACCCAAAATATATTAACTGCCTCATTTCAAAATACATATCTAATTCTATTTCTTTACCCATTCCAGTCTGCTTCATACCATTGCAATCTTCCCCTGCTATGCCACAAGACAGGACAAGTCTTCAGCGTGCCTGGCTCCTGCCTTTTTGATCATTTTAATTCTCAGGCAAACTTGATCAAAGTTCTTGAGCTCCAAAAATTTATGCTACCAGGAAAAAGGAAGTGTGAGGTCTCTAGGTTCAGGGTGACTGTGATTGGGGGTTGCAGATTGTTCTAAGAGTCTAGCAAACCCCCAAGAGTAGATCCCTAATGATAGCTTGTCTTGGTTCTTCTCATCTTAGCAGAGAGAAAAAATATTTTTTCTTGTTAGATTCGTAAGAAGAAAATGTCACTAGGGAATGTACCTTGGTACTACCTTTGCTATGTATCTCTGATTTCTTAGGAGTTAGAAATAAAAATATTTTTGTTTTGCTTTGTTGAAAACACAAAACAGCTCTTATGAAAAAAGTAGACATAAACAATTTTCCTAAAATGTGCAGAGTGCTAAAATACAAATGTACACAGAATTATATTGAAGATTGGCATGTAGAAAGCTAAGGAGGCTAGCCAAAACCTCATATTTCTGGATTCAACATGCCTGATGTAGATTAAATATGGGGAAGTAATTTTAGATAATATAAAAGAGTTAAGCAGATGTGATTAGGAAATTCATACATAGGGTAGCCACAGTGGCTTCTAATACACTGTGGAATGTATAAATTCTTTAGCAATTTTATAAATGCAAGCAAAATCACAATGTGATATTACACAGCACCCACTGAATTAATAGAATTTGGAGGGTGGGTAAGTCCAAGTGTTGACAAGGTCATAGAAAATCAGAAACCCTCATGAATTCCCAGTGCCATCTGAAAATATATCTGATTGTGCTGAATAAACTAAGTATGTTTAGAGCATGTCATCCAAATGGAATTTCTGGTAAAGGGTTTTTGCTTCGCAGGCTCAGGAAATGCCTACTTTGAAGAGAACAATCATTGTTTAGATGTATGAGATATGACTATAAAATGAAAACAACTGATATCCATATATTACCAAAACTGTTTCTGGGAAGGATTTAGAAGATTCAATCTTCAATTGCATAGGCACTGAGGCTTCACTTTCTAATCTCATTTTAATTTGATCTTGTAGTTTGCCATCACATTCATCTCACCTCTTAGCAGTTCCTATCTTTTCTCCATTCACTTATTTACCAGTGGTTCTTTTCTTTCTTTCTTTTTTTTTTTTTGAGACAGAGCGTGGCTCTGTTGCCAGGCTGGAGTGCAGTGGCATGATCTCAGCTCACTGCAACCTCTGCTCCCAGGTTCAAGTGATTCTTCCGCCTCAGCTTCCCATGTAGCTGGGACTACAGGTGCATGTCACCACGCCTGACTAATATTTGTACTTTTAGTAGAGATGGGGTTTCATCATATCCTCATATTGGTCAAGATGGTATCAATCTCTTGATCTTGTGATCTGCCCACCTTGGCCTCCCAAAGTGCTGAGATTACAGGTGTGAGCCATTGCTTTTGGCTAGGATTTTTATTAAACAAACAAACAAACAAACAAAAAAAACTACAGGTGGGGTGGGAGGTGTCTCACTATGTTACCTGGGATGGTCTTGAACTCCTGACCTCAAGCATTCCTCTCAAGTCAGCCTCCCAGTTAGCTGGGATTTCAGATGGGACCCACTGTGTCTGGCTCCTACTGGTTCCTTATGTTCTATTGTCTCATTGTAGTATTTACTCCAACTACCATATTTATATTAAACATTTAGCCCATCTATTTGTAGTAGTTTGTTCCATATATTTTCCATTAATATTCAGATTACTACAATTATTACAGTAAATCTTTGTTTTTAAAAGTTAATTGGGAAAATAACATGCTGTTCCTACTTTTTAATAGCAGAGACTTCTTTTGTGATATCTACACTTCTGAATCATAGTCCTGTAGGTCATTTTTATTCAATCAGTATAATGAATAGGTGGAAAATTTTAATCAAGAAAATTTTTCAGAGGCAGATGAGTTAGGAACAAATTTTTATTATATGTTAAGGGAAAATGGAAGAGAAGGTCTTTCCATTTGAAGGAAATCTCAAAGGCTGGGAACTCAGTAGAAAGAAGTAGCAGGGAAGAGTGGAAAGTTGGCTGGATTTAGCTGGATGGGAGAGTCAGTCTGTAGTGGGAAAAGATAAAATTAGAGAGGTACAAAAGTGCTAGCTGACAGAGGACCTTGAATTATAGGCCAAGAGTTTAGACTTGATATGGTAGGAGTAGCTGATTCTTGAGCAGGAAAGCGATGTGATAAAAATGGCATTTGCAGAAGATTATTTTAGCAGCCTACAAAGGGATAATTGTAGCAAAAAGAAACTGGAATTAGGATAACCAGCAAAGAAGTTATTGTAACCTCTGCGAGAAGAGAATAAGCCTGAAGTTATAGAAAAAGGGAGAAGATGATAAATTTGTCAGACATCGTAAAGAAAAGGGGTTTTTAATGCTTGCTTCCTAGGTGGCCAGTTTCAGACCTACTTTGAGTGCCTGTTAAAAATTCGTATTTCTGAAATACATATTAACATTTTTAACATGATACTTTCAGTATGATGCCTAGAAATAAGCCTTTTAAAAAGTTTCCTATGTGATACGTTTTAACTTAAAGGTTGAGAACTTCTGCTCTAGGGGAAGATTTGAGAATATAGTGACTATACCTTAGAGTAAAAGAGGGTAAAAAGGGTACAATGATCAAATGGCAGTCAATATAGGGCTCAGGAAAAATAACAGAGTAATGAATACAATCTTTAAAATAGATTTGATGTTTTAGAAAAAATTTAATATATGTATAGCTTCTTCCACTATCAACATCCCTTATCAGAGTAAAACATTTGTTACAACAGCTGAATCTACCTTGCACATCATTACCACCTGGAGTCCATGGCTTAGAATTCAACTCTTGATATTGTACATTCTATGGGTTTGAGTAAATGTATATAATATGCACCAAATACTATAGTATTATATGAAATAGTTTCACTGCCCTGAAAATCATCTGGACTCCACCCATTTATCCATTCCTTATCTCACACCCTAAAAAAATTGTTCTTTTCACTGTTTTATCATTTTGCTTTGTTCAGAATGTCATACTGTATGTAGCCTTCTCAGATTTGCTTTTTCACTTAGTAATATGAATTTAAGTTTCTTCCACATCTTTTCACAACTCATGTATTTTCCGCATTGAATAATATACTATTGTCTGGTTTTATTTATCCATTGACAAATAAATGTATTCATTCACTTACTGAATGATATCTAGCTTGCTACCAAGTTTGGTAGTTTGGTAACTAGGAATAAAGATGCACAGGTTTCTGTGTAACAAAAGTGTCAGCTTCTTTGAGGAAATACCAAGGAGTGTGATTGCTGGATCGCTTGATAAGAGTACGTTTAGTTTTGTAAGAAACTGCCAAATTGTCCTCTAAAGTGACTGCACAACTTGCAATCCCACCAGCAATGAATGATAATTAATTGCAATTTAAAATAAAGAAACTGAGCAATTATGGCAAAAAAAGATGCTAAGTTGTGTGGTTAACAGGTTAGGATTAAAATAAAAGACTTCACAGAAATGCAATTGAGACACTGAGGAAGTTAGTGAAAGTCTGCAGTAAACATAAATGTGGAATACACTGCACTATTGATGACAGTTGAAACCATTAAATACAGGCTGTTACTTTATACAGAAAAGCAGGTCCTGTACATAGGTATCCCCAAACTTAAGTGGTAGAAAGAAGAAGAGAATTCTCCAAGGAAGAGAGAATAACAAACAAAGATATAGAAAAGAATCTGAGTGTCCTTTGAGCAAAGTCTGGGAAGAAAATAACATTTAAATAATGAAAAAGGAGAGTAGGGTTGTATCAAGTGTGTACATTTTCTACGGCCCTTGGATTTGGTGTCATAAGACCTAGTTGTTTGTTTCCCCAACTTGACTTAGAACAATGATCACTTGGTGTATTTATAATAACTCAGACTCCCAGGTTTCAGTTCAGTGCTAAGTCAGAATATGGAGGAAAAAAGCCCGGGAACTGGAATTTGGCAAGTTTCTCAGGTGGTTTTTATGACTGCTCAGATGCTCATTGTTTCTTATTGAAATTAGCAATTCCGAAACTGTTCATAGAGGGATGGTGGTGTATGCTGATATAATTTAGGTATAAAATAATAGACTTTCATCCAGACATAGCTAACTAAAATTATGTAGGTGAAGATGGAAGTACTCTTCCAGATTAAAATAGAGCAGTGGTTCTTCTTCCAAGGTTATTTTGTCTTTTGGGAACATTCTATAACATTCGGAGACAATTGTGATGGTCACAAATTGGGGGTGAGGGGAATGCTACTGGTATCTAGCAGATACAGACAAGTGATGCTGCCAGCAATCCTATTATTCAAAGGGAGCCTTCACCTCTCTCCACAGCAAAGAATGATTGACCAACATGTCAATAATGCCAAGATTTAGAAACTGTGCAACAAAAAGGAATAATAGTTAAACGCAGTAAATGAATCATAGATTATGGTTTAAAGTTAAAAGTAACAGCAACAGCAGCTATAAAGTATACTCTCAGAAAACTTGTGGGAAATTAGTCCATGGGATTACTAGTGTATAATATAAAATTATTGCTGTTGTTTTTCTAAGGTCTAATGTTAATTGAGTTACAATAATGAATGCTTTTGTTAGGCTAGGTGACAATCATGTGACACACACTAAGCAGAAATAAACAGTTTCATTTCAAACAAAGGCACTGAATGGATCATGAGCCTTAATACCAAATGTAATATTGTATTATGAATAGTAGTTGAGATGTTGACCGGGCGCATTGGCTCATGCTTGTAAGCTCAGCACTTTGGAAGGCCAAGGCGGGTGGATCACCTGAGTTAAGAGTTTGAGATCAGCTTGACCAACGTGGTAAAACTCTTTTCTACCAAACACACAAAAATTAGCATTCAATTGGGAAAGAATGGTGGTGCACTCTTGTAATTCCAGCTACTTGGGAGGCTGAGGTGGGAGGATTGCTTGAACCTAGGAGGCAGAGCTTGCAGTGAGCCGAGATTGTGGCACTGCACTCCACACTGGGAGACAGAAAGAGACTCCATCTCAAAAAAAAAAAAAAATGAAGATTCTAGATGTGGAAGACACATACACATACTCAGGTGGAAGGCCAGGTGGAATGGAGTACTGGCCTATTATTTTTGTTACACTGAGACACACATTGGTAACACAAATAACAAAAACACCTTTGATCATGGCCAAAGTTGATGGTCAAATATTAAAATGCGTGCATTTATTTAGTTCCTCTTACAAGTGAAACTTTATCTTAGGACTACATGCAAAAATGAGGCAAAGTCTTCCTTCCAAATGTTCACAGTAGTTTTTTGAGGAGGCAACAAAGGAAACACAGCAGTGGAAAAACTGTCGTAATAAACATATTTATAAAGTGACTTAGAGACAGAGAACAAAGAAACAAATACTAAATGGGATATGGAGAAGGCGTCCTATTGAAGGTAATGTTTGTGCTACACTTTAAATCATAAATAACTTTCCCTCCCCAAAGACAACCAGCTCAGGAAGTCACATGGCTGATGCCTCATGGAACAATTTTCAGCAACACTTACCAATGAGGTACCTATTTTGTATTTTTGAGTGGAAAAAGATACAAATACTTTCAAAACTTGGTATCCATAGGCAAACGTAAAGATGGTATGTTTCTTCCCATTTCAAAAGGGACAGAACACAGGAGGCTTAGAAGCAGAATTCCAAGTTTCCTCTTCAAAATAGGCCTGATTATGACTAAATAATAGTGCAATGAAAACCCAAAAGTTTAACTGAAAAACTAATATCAATTGAATCTGAATACTAACAGTCCACTGCTTTAATAATATTCAAACAACATTGTATGGGACAATATCTGTTCAACAATCCAGTCATACCTCAATGTCTTGTTCATAGGGTTTTGTGTTGTGAGGATGCTAGAGAGGTAACCCCAAAAAATCTTTACAAACAAAAGTAAGATATCTGTGGTATTTTAGGGTAAGCATTCGTGAATTATGGATATATTTCATTTATAATCAGTACCTAATAAAGATGATAGAATTATAGAGTGAGCATCAGCCCATGAGGATCAACTGGAAGTAAATGCTTCCTCAGGGTTGTGATGTCCTGAAGACCCAGAGAGAATTTTACAAAACATTAGTTAAAAGAAATTAAAGAAGCTTTAAACAAATAGGAAAATATCTATATTCATTGATGTAAAGACCTAATATTGTTAAGATGGCAATATTCCCCTAATTGATTTACAGATTCAACTCAATCCCTATCAGAATATGAGCTGGCTTCTTTTAAGAAATTGATAAACTAATTTAAAATAGATAGATAGATGAATAGATAGATGGACAGATAATAATAAATTAAGACTCACCTAAAGCACTCTTGCAAAGAACATAGTTGGAAGACTCGTTACGTATTTTCAAAGCTTACCTCCAAAGCAACAGTAATCAAAACAGTGTGATTCTTACACAGAATAGATGGTTGGTGAATAAAATTGAGAGCCCAGTAACAAGCTATGTGTGTGTGATCAACTCATTTTCAACAAGGAGGCCAAGACCATTAAGTTGGGAAAGAATAATCTTTTCAGCAAATGGTTCAGGGACAACTGCATATCTACATGCAAACATTGGGCTATTATTTCACACAAAAATTAACTCAAAATGAATCAAATGTAAAAATGAAAAGTTTAAAACTCTTAAAGAAAACATACAGGTGAATCTATGTGACCTTGGTTTTTAACCATAGATTCCTAGATATAATATCAAATGCATGAGCAACAATAGCAAAAAATCAGATAAATAGGACTTAATTAAAACTAACCTTTCAAAGGACACTATGAAGAAAGTGAAAACACAACCCACAGAATGGGAGAAAATATTTAAAAATGATATATCTGATAAAGGATCTGTATTTAGAATACCTAGATAACAAAACATAATAAAAAAGAGATACACTGTCCAATTGATAAATGGATGAGGATCTGAATAGATTATTCTCCAGAGAGAATATATACAAATGGCTAATCTTTTTATATATATCATCATTTAGCATACCAAAAATATGCTAAACATCATTAGTGATCAAGGAAATGCAAAACGAAACTACAATAAGATAGGAATTCAAATGCAATAGGATGGCTGTAATAAAAAATACAGACTCTAGCACGTGTTGGCAAAGATATGGAGAAATTTGATCCTCACACAGTGTTAGTTGTATTGTAATATGATATAGTCACTTTGAAAACCACTGTCAGTTCCTCAAGAAGCTAAACATAGTGTTATCATTTTGATCCAGCAATTCCACTCCACTCCCAAGATAAATGAAAATGTGTCCATATAGAAACTTGCACGCGAATATTCAAAATAGCTATATTCATAATAGAGAAAAGGTAGAAACTACAATCCAAATGTCCATTAACTGATGAATGGAAAAATAAAATGTGGTATATCCATACAATGGAATGTTACTTGGCCAAAAAAGGAACAAAATATGGATACATGTTACAACATGTATGACCTTTGAAAACATTATGCTAAAGAGGCAAGTCACAAAACACCTGTATATTATATGATTACATAATACATTATATGAAGTGTTCAGAACAGGCCAATCTATATAGACAGAAAGTAGATTAGTGTATGTTTAGGGCTGAGGGGATTGGAGAATAGAAGAGCAGCAGCTAAAAGGTACAGGATATCTGTTTTGTGTTTTTTTTTAAGGGATGGAGTGTTGCTATGTTGCCCAGGCTTGAGTGCAATAGCTATTCATATGCACCATCACAGTACACTACAGCCCCTAACTCCTGGCCTCAAATAATCCTCCCACCTTAGCCTCCCAACTGGCTGTGACTACAGTTATACACTGCTGTGCCCAGGAGAATTTCTTTTTGAAGTGTGAAGATGTTTTAAAATTGATTATAGTGAAGTTTTTACATGATTATGAGTATATTAAAACCATCAAATTTTACCCTTCTAATAGGTGAATTGCAAGGTATATAAATTATATATCAAAAAAGCTAATATAAATGAGATCTGAGACCTCAACAAGGCATATAGAAATTTTGAGTAAATAAAAAGTTTGGATTAAAGTTTTATATTGCTTCAGGCACTTCAAATATATTATCTGATTTGATCAGAGACAAACATGAGCCAAATAAACAACTTAAAGTGCATAAAGTAGTTTGGGTAGCTGCCATTGATAGCTCAACTTCATGCTGAAATTTACTTTAAAAGATCAATAATATAAATTGTTATTCCCTTAAATGTCAAATGCTCAGATTAAATTGCCTATATATAGTTAATAATATACAAGTAACCCACAAGTTTCTGGCTATGTTCCTCAGGTTAGCAAAGTCATTTTCATTCGTTTTTTTTTAAATAGTGAAAAACAAAAAACATATTTTATTTTTACAAAATCAAATGTTTACTTTAATGTTCATAATTATTTTATAATTATATTTGTAGTGCTTTGCCTATAAGATTCCTAGAGATTATTATTATTTTATTTCTGTTCAGTTAAACTGTTTGAATAGGATGGTTACTTACTGTTGTAAGTTTTGCCCTTTTTATTTTAGTGAAAGAAAAAGCATAAAAGCTGACTATCCAGTGAATATTTCTGATGAAAAGGATCTGATTTTTTTTTTTAAGAACCAACTTCTGGGAAATTAAAAGGAGGACACAGTGTGTCCTTAACACACATGTCTATACGAGTTCCCATGGCTGGGAAGATGATTTAAAGTGCAGTATGTGCAACCTGTTTTTCCAGCAATTACAAATCAAGACATATGTCTCTGCAATAAAAAGAAGCTAACTGCCATTCTAAGCATTCCTCTGGCCTTGCTGATTTAACTCGATTACACAAATATTCCAGCAAAGGTAGATTTGAACAGAACATCCTGACGTTAGATATTCCTTTTGCTAAGTTTCTTTCTTTTGAACTGCAGGACTACTCACTAGAAATTAAAGTATTCCATCAAACTTTTCAGACTTAAGGTCTCTATAATACTCTAATCTTGCCAGAAAGTCATGGAGGAAGGAAGAAATGAATTTCTGAACAATGTCTTGGCAAATGTATTTGACTTTTCTATTCTCCTACCTTTACTTACTATTCTTTTCTATCTTTTTTTTTTTGAAAATACATACAGACTACATAGACTCATAGGAAAAATATGTGGACTCACAAGAGGGTATAAAAATAGCCAAGGGATGTCCCAAGTATGCATCATCACTCAGCTTGTCTTTTTCTTTTTAGACAAAGTCTTGCTCTGCTGCCAGGCTGCAGTACAGTGGCACAAATGTTGGCTCACTGCAACCTCTACCTCCCAGGTTCCAGTGATTCTCCTGCCATAGCCACCTGAATAGCTGGGACTACAGGTGTGTACCACCACCTCCAGCTAATTTTTGTATTTTTAGTAGCGATGGGGTTTCACCATGTTGGCCAGGATGGTCTTGATTTCTTGACCTCATAATCCTTCTGCCTCGGCCTCCCAAAATGCTGGGATTACAGGTGTGAGCCACTGAGCCCAGCTGGTGAGTCTTACATAACTATAGTGCATTATCAAAACCAGCAAAATGATATTGGGAAAATATAGTCAACTGGACTACAGACATTAATTAGATTTCACAAGTTTTCGCATGCACTCAATTGTTCTAATGCATATGTGTATAATCCTATGAAATTTAATTATATGTATAGCTTCATGCAACCATCATCGTGATCAAGATACAGAAGTGTTCTGTCACTATGCAGGAATTCCTTTGTGCCTTCCCCTTTGTAGCCACACTCTAGTCCCTCCACCCAGCCTTCTTTAACCCCTGAAAACCAGTGATCTGTTTTTCTACTGTATAATTTTGTCATTTTGAGAGTTATATCAATGGAATCCAACATGTTATATCTTGTTATATTGATGGAATACATATGGGCAAAATGGCCAAAGAAGATACTTACTATTTTTATATCAACTAAAAATGATTTATACATGTCTATTGTTTACAAATGTGACAGATTAATTGCATATAGATACACATTTAAAACTCTCAAAAACAATATAACTGTTACACACATTGAAGGGAAGTAGAACTACTTTTAAATTTGTGACTCTATTAATACTGTACTAATTATCACAAGAATCAATATTAACTTTTAAAAATTGTAGTCATATAAGACTAGTGATTCATGGACAACTTATTACTGACAAACTATTTTCTTAAGTGTCTATCCTAATCAAAAAGTGCAAGACCATAGTAAAAGCATAATGAGATAACTTTTTTAAAATGTTCAGACTGCAGCATTCACTTATTTATTCAATCTCCAAATGTTTAGTTCGTGAATATTAGATATGATATGTTGTTCTGAGTACTTGAGACAAAATATTAAGGATTTAATGGGAGAGACAAATTGCTGTTATATGGGAAATGCTATAACAGATACATGATTAAGGTAGAAATAAAGAGGAAAAATAATTCTGATTGGTTGAATCAGAATTAACTTCCATAAAAGAATGTACAAACACACACACACACACACACACACACACACACGAACACATGTGTGCATGTTCGCAGAAGTATGCATGCACACAAACATGATTTCCAAGGAGGGAAACAAAACTTGGAGTAGTGGTGAGAGTGCTTGCTGTATTATAAAAAGATGAGATGTTCAGAATGATTGTATGCAATGGGTTTTACTTGTTCAATCCCTCATTCCATGTGTGTGGTACCCAGCTAAATAATTCTGATCTAATCTATAGTCAGTAGGAAATGAATAGAAGTTTTAATCAGAGGGATATGATGGGAGCGTGGAGGATGTACTAGAAGCTATTTTCTGAAAGAACAGGTAAGAAATTATTCCAATAGTTTAGGAAAGGCACTACACTACTTCTGTTGCTGCTGCCACATCTAATACTATTACTGAAACTGCTGCTAGTACTGCAACTACTGTTAACAACTGGGTAGTTTACCAAGGACTTACCAAGCACCAGAACTCTTTTAAACTGATCTCATCTACAGTCACACTTAACCCTCACCACAACCCTACGTGGCAAGAAGAATGAGAAGAAACAGAACTTACTTTTCTGTTTTCTACCTCCTGTACTTGGCACTTGATTTCATCAGAATGCCCAGACCCTTGTGCCTCCATCCTCTTATCTTAATCAACTTCCTCCTGATTCTTCTGCTTCTTGGCCTTCCTCAGGCCTGATTTATCATGCCAACTACTCTCACACCAGTATCTTTGATTACTTTGTATCCCTATCATTCCGCTGGAACTGCCTAGCAGAATTTCAACCCTGCATCAGTGCTGTAGTCCACATCTTTTACTCTGTAAGTACACAGCTGAGTACCTCTGGATTATATCACTCAAATATGTTGAGTGGCACAATAACAATTCAAGCATAGCAGGGCTCGCAGCACCGCTGGCCAACCTTTTATAGATTTGGCATGAACGCTGCCTCTTATTTCCTCATGCATCTATTTTGACACATTTGCCGCAATCTACAGGTCATATACTCCAACCTGTAAGACACCTTTGCAACAGAGTGGAATTACTAAATTTAATTGTGTTTCTTCTCTACTTAAAGCTTTTATTAATAGAATAAATAATAATGCATCAAGTCTAGAGATGTAGCTTTCATGATCATTAGCATATAAATCTTAGAAACCATGCAATTGGGCTGGGTGGGGTGGCTCCTGCCTGTAATCCCAGCACTTTGGGAGGCTGAGACAGGTAGATCACAAGGTCAGGAGATCAAGAGCAGCCTGGCCAAAATGGTGAAACCCTGTCTCTACTAAAAATACAAAAATTAGCTAGGTGTGGTGGCAGGTGCCTGTAATCCCAGCTACTTGGGAGGCTGAGGCAGGAGAATCACTTGAACCCAGGATGCGGAAGTTGCAGTGAGCAGAGATTGTGCCACTGCACTCCAGCCTGGGTGGCAGAGCAAGACTCTTTCTCAAAACAAAACAAACTCCATGAAGTGAGTGAAATCATTGCTTTATTTTCAAAAACATAATTATCAGAGGTTAAATTTCATTTTTATTTTAATTTATGATGTAGCTATAATAACTGTGCATATTTATGGGGCACAGAATGATATTTTGTTACATATATACATTGTAAAATGATCAGATCAGGTTAACTAACATTCCATCACCCTAAACATTTATCATTTCTTTGTTATGAGAATATTAAAAAAACCTCTCTTCTATCTATTTGGAAACATACATTCTTGTTAACTCTACATATCTTACTATGCAAAAGAAAGCCAGAACACATTCCTCATATCTAACTGTAGCTCGGTACCTGTTGACCCATCTGTCACTATCCCTCCCTCCTCCCTCCTCTCTCCATCCTCCTGTAACCACTGCTAAACTCTCTAATTCTATAAGAACAACATTTAGATTCCATATATTTCTTTTCCTTTTTTTTTTTTTTTTTTTTTTTTGAGACGGAGTTTTACTCTTGTTGCCCAGGCTGGAGTGCAATGGCGCGATCTCGGCTCACCACAACCTCCGCCTCCTGGGTTCAGGCAATTCTCCTGCCTCAGCCTCCCAAGTAGCTGGGATTACAGGCACGCGTCACCATGCCCAGTTAATTTTTTGTATCTTTAGTAGAGACGGGGTTTCACCATTTTGACCAGGATGGTCTCGATCTCATGACCTCGTGATCCACCAGCCTCGGCCTCCCAAAGTGCTGGGATTACAGGCTTGAGCCAACGCGCCCGGCAGATTCCATATATTTCTAAATGGTGTCCTATTTGTCTTTTTGTGCCTTCTGTGCCTGGCTGATTTCACTGAATATAATGCCCTTCAGGTTCATCCATGTCACTGCAAATTACAGGAATTTATTCTTTTTATGGCTGAATAATATTTTTATGTGCATATATACATCACATTTTCTTTATCTATTTACCCGTTAATGAAAATTTAGGTTGATTCTGTATCTTGGATTTTGTGAAGAGTGCTACAGTAAGGATAGGAGAGCAGAAATATCTTTGACATACTGATTTTATTTCCTTTTTGGATATAGATCTAGTGGGGGAATTGCTAGATCATGGAATATATCTATTTTTAATTTTTTGAGAATAGTGGCTCATTTTTATCCTTAAAAAATAAAAAAATGTAGCTTTCATTCCATATGCTATTCTTAAATCATTAAATTTTTTGGCCAGGCGTAGTGGCTCACATCTGTAATCCCAGCGTTTTTGGAGGCTGTGTCCAGAGGATCACTTGAGGCCAGGAATTTGAGACTAGCTTGGTCAACATGGCAAAACCTCATCTCTACTCAAAATACAGAAATTAGCCAGGCACAGTGATGCACACCTGAAATCCCAGCTACGAGGGAGGCTGAGACACAAGAATTGTTCAAACCTGGGAGGTGGAGGTTGCAGTGAGCTAAGATATTGCCACTACCCTCCAGCCTGGATGTCACAGTGAGACTCTGTGTAAATAAAAAATAAAAATAAAATATTAAAATTTTTAACAGAGATGACACATTATTTATTATTTCAGAAATGCTCATCAAATCAATCTTTTGACCTCAGAGTTACAGTATTGTAAGGTACAATTCATTAATAGAGTAGGTCTCAACTTGTAAATCTAACACCTTTTCCAAATAAGTTAGAAGCTTTAATTAAAATACTGACACCCCTCCATTACCATTCACCTCGTTTATGGCATAGAGTCTTTTGACTGTAAATGTATTCTTGATATCTAACCCTTATCAGGAACATAAGACTCATAAGGAGACAAAATGTTGACATTGCATGATTTTTTCCCTTTTATTTGCATCCCTGCGGATACCCGCCTCTGAATTTGCTTCCACTTCTGCAATTCTGACATTTGCCAGCAAATGTGCTAGTCTGTAGTTTGTATTTCCATTTGTAAAGGTAATCAACGACTGGAAGACATTTGCAGGGCATTCAGGGCAGGTTCATCAGACTAGGAAACTAGAATTTCCTTGAGTTAATAGAATTGTTCAAGTCTCCTTGAGTTGCATTATGGTTTCAAGCCATTTAATATTTGAAATGACGTCAATGTTCTCCATTCCTGGGAATGTAAATTCCAGTCAAAAGAAACTGATTTCTTTTGTTGTAATATTGATATGGGTTGTGAAATTCAGGGACTTATGACAGTAAATCCGCCCAATTTCTAGAAGCATTACATTTAACTTTAATTCGGCTTCTGGAGGAGTTTGCCTTCATAATCATTAGTGTAAGGCACAAATGTTACATAGAAACAATAAGAAAATTTATCCTGGAAATGTCGATCTAAAAAAGTATTAGATACATGCTCTACTCCTCTCTTCTTTTCCTAACAAATAGTGAGAGCATGTGACCGAATGCAGTTACTTTGGATTTACAAAGGAGTGACAATAACCTTCAAGGACTCACCCTGTTGGTAAGTTAAGAGGCTCCTCTATGTACTTAAGGGGCAAAACCCTGTTAGACATCCATCCCATGAGCAATTGCGGTATGTTTCATGTCAGAGAGTTAATGGAAATGCCTCAGGTAGTCAGCTAAAAAGTGAATCATTATGTCAATTAAAAACATTAATTGGAGGTAATTACAAGGAGGTCATGGTTTATATAGAATTTAGTTATAATTTATACAATTATCGTCAGTTACACAGAGAAAAAGAATAATGACACTGTTTATCTGAAGTCTTTACCTAACTGAAAACTGCAACTACAGAGACGGAACATACACATGTTTAAATTGAACTGGATCTACCACAAGTCCGGTTGTAAGCTAATGAATTTCCCTGAGGACAAGGTGGTTTGGAGAGAATATAAGACTTCTAAAACACCACATATTGCCAAATTGGATTCCTTAATTTTAACTTTGTTTTATGTGAGTCTCATTTAAGTTTAATTGCTAACCTCTAGCACTAACCTCCTCTCGTTGTGGAGCCAGAGGTATTTCTACACATATAAAATTAGAAATCTGGCTTGTGACTTTCTTAAGCTTCATAAGTGGAATCTAATTTCACCTACGGATTAATGCAAACAAGGAATAAAATATGAAATGAATTGGGGGATAGCATTCTATATACAAACTTTTTAGTCTCTTTGTATTTCCCCCCAAAAAAATACAAAATCAGAGTGTGTTTGATGGTGTGTCTTTTAGGTGGATTAGTTCATTGGTTAAGAGTAGAGTCTCTGGAGATGACTTCCTTGGTTTGAACTCTGGCTTCATCCCTTACACAACTACGTGACACTGGTCATGTAAACTATTCTCTTTGCCTCAATTTCTTTATCTCTAAAATGAGATTCTGAAAATAATACTATTTACCCCACAGGATGTTACAAGAATTAAACACCTTAGGTATCTGTGAATACTAAGAATAGTGTTTGCTATAAAATAAACATTATGTATAGATGCCAGCTATTAATATTGACGTAGGAAAATGCAATATGATTCACGTTTAAGTGTTAAGTCATCAGAGGTTCAAAGGAATAAGCAAAGGACAGGGGGAAGATTTCTGATTCAGTCTGTGTCTCCTCTTTGGATTTGGTTTAGGGAAACATTGATCTCCTGAGAAGTCAGAAATGATTGTCCAGCTCAGAAGCAGTTAGAAGTTAATAGTGGTTTGCGATTGGGGAAGCTCCCCTCTATTAGTTGCTCTCCCAGAAAATACTTTCTGTTCTTGTAAATCTGCCTGGAGATTTCAACATATGTATGGGAACCCAAGGTGTGCCTGGGTGTGCTTTAGTTTTATTAAATATTTTCCCATGCTCGATGTCTCTATACATGTAACAGTACTCATATGTTTGAGACCTATTTGCCATTTTATTAAAAGAAAACAAACTCTAGAAATGTAAGAATTTAAATATCTCTTTTCTCAAATTTAATCTATAATTTTAACAGTGGAACAATACTCTTCCTGAATATGGAAAGACAAACAATTATATAAAATGACACACTTTCAAATATTTTTGCCCTTACAAGTCACTAATGTCCTATACTATTTAAGAGGGATTCTACTCTCCTGAATATATTTTTGCCCATGTAACTTTAAAATTACTGCAAACTTGGACAACATATCTGGTTTAACACCAAGTGAGAGGACGTTTTTCCCTATAAATATTTATCTATAAATCAATGACTGCTATTTAAAATGTGTTTCTTCAGACACCAGTCATATCATGTCCTCTGTGCTGCTATAAGATTACGTCTTTATTTATCTCCGCTGCTAAGTTAATTATAAAAATGCTTGCACCAAGTGATCATTTTGCTTGCATAGTCAGCATCTTAAACTAGATTAATTTTCTAGCAACATTTAATGGAAACTAAATCACACATGAACATGCTATAACAATACAAGGACGAAACAGCGAATGAATCACTCAATTAACTCCTTGATAAATATCAAAAACATACCTAACTCTTATAATATATAAGGTGAAAAAAGCCTTCTTTCTTTCTGTCAGCTTTTTAAAAATGACTAAATTCTGGACAATAGACATTATAAAATACATTTTGAATACATGGTTAAAATAACCTTAAAAGGCTGTGTACTTCAATTATTCACAGAACTTTCAAACAAAGAGGTACCATACTTGATATCATATGTTGTCTGTAAATAATTGCTTCTAAAAACATTTCTTGTCAACTGGATTGGCGGTTGATGTTGATATTGTTTCAAAGGTTCTAATAATCAAGTTGTCATGATAGCTCATATTTTCTGTTTCATTCTAATTGCCATATTGGACATACTCTTTGTCCAATCTATCCAGTAAACTATGAAACCAATTATCTAAGCCTCAGTCATTCAGCATACAATCTAAAAGCTGTCCATTTTATTATTCTGAGCATTTCTGGGATTATAAAATATCCAAAGAAAATAATTGAAAGCAACTGTAAATATTAAAATAATAAATTTCTGATTAACAGGCTTCAGGATGCGAGGAATACAGACATCAAGCGTAAGATGAATATTTCAAGATGTCAAAAAGGCAGTGGGAGTGCTGGACTTCAGAGTAAGTGAACTGAGACCCTGTTGGGAGGATTTCTGGAGTTGGTGCTACTTGAGCTAAATTTGAAGAAAGAAGAAAACTTCCATCACTAGATAAGAGAAGAAAGATAATTTCAGGCGGAGGAAACTGTGGAATACACTTTGGACTCTACTTCTGGCAGTGGCACTCAAGACTAGCCTGAGAGACTATAGGATATGTTCTTTGCAAATGAAACTTGATTCAAGTCATGGAGGAACTGAAAGCAAACTCATAAAGCTGGTTCCACATTACAAAGTGTTAAGACAGGGTGCAGAATAGTTAAATAATATGATGCTCTTGAATCAAACTTTCTCTTTGAGGGTCAATTCTTATTTTCCCATGTGAAATAACAGATACCCTTAAAACTTTTAAACACTATAGGTGGCCATGCTCACCTCAACAGTTTCAGATTCAATAAATTAATCCATGGTACAGCTTGGTTTCTATAGTTTTAACATTTTTACAGTTAATTCTGATGAAAACTTCCAGAGTTAAGAAACTTGATATATACATTCTTTGTTTGTTTAGTCTTAAGTATTGTGGTATCTAGTAGACCTGCCATAACACAAACAAAATGACTATATTGTATTTGCCACCCATCATTAGTCCACAGAGAGATAAATTATAGTTTTATGATCTGAGACAAATATTTTTAATGTTTTTTTGATGTATTTTATGAGAAATCTTAATGTGGGGGGAATAAAATATATCTTTTTTTCAATATTGGAATTTTCTAATTATACAGCTTTGTAGTAGATAAAAAGTAACCTTTTGCTTAACAAGGAGGTCAGATTGAATAAAAAAGCAAAGTAAATACAATACTGGAAGAAAATCATACTTTACTATGAGGTTTGTTATAGGTAGCAAAAGGAGAAAAGCCAATAAATATTGTCCCTGAAAATAAGTGAATAGCCAAATTTTGCATAATCAGAGCCTATGAAGTAACTTAATATTTTAACTCCAGGATCAATAACCATTTAATGCCAGCAAACGCCTTGAGCACTTTTTGTAGAAGACATTATTAAAAATTGGCAAGAATGAAAATTTTAAATTCAGTGTTGAACTCTTCCTGAATATGCTGTGATGGACTGATAAAAAATGTCAGTATGGAAAAGAGTAACATTCATTTGCTGTTTGAGCTCTTAACTTTTTATTGTGGCTGTCATAGATATTTACACATATTAAAAACTCATTGGACACTTACAAGAATGATTATTTTCTAGTATTGTATTTACCTTGTTTTTGATTCAATCTGACCTCCTTTTTAGACAGAAAGTTAATTTTTATATTCCACAAAGATGCATAGTTAGAAAAGTATAATATTTTAAAAAGTATATTCCTTGAATTAAAAAGTAATTTCTCTTAAATGTTTTCCAAAGTGGTAGCTTCCAAAGGCAGCTTAGTGCCATCTAGTGGCAAAACTAGTTAACAGATTATTCCTCCTGATAAAAGTTCAGTAGAGTGCAGGCCATAAATCTACACCATCCCTAAAATTCATAGGTATGAATTTTTGAATGTATGGTGATTTTGTATAATAATGAGGCAAGCATATGATAATTCCACCAAAATTAAAGTTACACATTCAATAACGATTAAGTAATGAGGAATTACGTGCATCTAAGACAGACAACAAGTGAAAGATACAAGAAAGAAGCTTTAAAGGACAAACAAGACCTCAGATGGGAAAGTTACAACCAGTTTTTTAAAAATAATAGATCAAAGTGCATTTTCAGTGTCAGGATGTGTTAAGATTATGAATAATAATTTAGAATAAAAAAGGAATATTTGTTTCTCTGTTTCCTTGTAGGAGAAACTAGGTAATAATTGAATAAAATTCAGAATATTATATTTAAGCTAGAGAAGAAGAGAGGCGACTAAGAAAACTACTCAATAATCATAGGACTTTATAAAAGGCTATATTATTTCTCTCACCGTAGATCCTCAAATAATACACGATTAAAAAGTATATCTCTAGAAATGTCTGTGAACTGTCTTTCCTTGAGGGAAATAGAGTGGACCTGATGAAATTAACATTAAGTTTCCTTTCATGTTTCAATTGTATTAAAAGCCAAGTATACTCCCTCAGAATTCATCTTTCTGGCTCTGGGATAATATGTCTGTTTGACCCAACTGAAATTCTGCCTTTTGTAAGTCCTTTTTCTGAGACTCCAATTAACTTTACGAAATTTCCCTTCAGGGAAAATAATCTAGGCAAAAGGATTAATTTAGCTAACAACACTGTGATATAAAAATATTGGTAGGCTCTTTTTCTGACCTATTCCAGGGACTCTGCCAACTCAAATGCTGGGATGATAAAAGAGTTCTTCATAGCCCAGGAGATAAGGAAAAAAATCCATCACATCAGACCCAATTGCTCTGAGAGGAAGTCAAAAGATAGCCTTAATGTCTAAAAATGCTGTACTTTCTCCTAGATAGTCAGATTGGAAAGGATACATACGACTGAGTTTTTAAGTGAGGTAATTTTCTCAACCTGAAGAGGAAAGCTTTTATATGGTCAGAATGAGCTATCAGAAAGAGAGTACCACTCTTTCCTCAGCCACTAAGAGCAAAATGAAACAATGTGATTTTATGAAGCACAGAGCTGTGAATAAGAACAGAAGCAAAGCTGCTCTTGCTCCCAATCTTAGCCATCATGAGCTTTCTCGGTTTGCTTATGAGACACAGAAACAGCTGTGATTTCCTTCCCTGTCTATACATTACTTAAAACATTCTCTTCTCTCCAGTTAAGTTCTTTGATCTTTTAATATCTAATTCAATATGATCAAAAACATGAAGAAAGAAAGAAATGAATGAAACTGTGGTCATTTTGTCCATACACATTGAAATTATTTGCTATTTTCTCATTTATAATACCAAGGATTTTACAGTTTTTAAGAAGTCATTTTTACATGGACTATCCTTGTATTATACATCGCAATTTAGGAACAAAAGTGAATTACATGTTCACTCAACATTCTTTTCCTGGAAGACTGTAAAATTAATGTGTGTATAATTAAATCATGACTACTAACTCTTTGCAAAGAAAGATATCAGTTTCACTGAGTTCTAGGCCTCTACACAGAAATATATACATATGCACCCACAAGAATACACATGCACACACACAGAAGCACATACATGGTCTGACACATACATGCAGTCTTGTTCACATATAATCACATGTGTGTACACCTAGACACATATTTGCTTTGATATTCCTTCCTTCATTGTGACTTGCAATTTGAAAGCCTCAATATCAAGTTTATAATAATACTAATCATAATGATATATATTATTGCAATCAGTCATTTACCAAGAAGCAATTTTTACCATATAGCCCACGGTCCAAATCTGATGGATTAAAATATACTGAAGTTAAAAAATACAGTTTATGTTCACTTTAAATAAGGTGAATTATTAAGTTCTAGGAAACAGAAATTCCATGTCATTGATAATTATGTATTTATCATAATTCTATTACATATTCTCTATGTTTCAATGATTGATGATAATTTTGATTTCATCATTTGAAATCAATCATTACTTTTCAGAAATATCTCCACTTGGCTTAAAATCTAATTACCCTCCCTTCATGCCACCCATATATATTTTTCATGTTCTAAGTCTTTCTCCTTTCCTCTAATTTCAACTTTATCTGCCTACTCTTGACTAATTAATCTTTTCTTTTCTACTATCTACTTATTACAAATCAGGCCTTAACTCATTAGTTTCTTATTTAGGTGGCAATATGAACCAGCTGTGATTACAATTTGCAGGGATTAATCAATTCAGTTTATGTATATTTTTGGTTCTTTATGGTACCTTTTTAAAAAGTAAAATACTTATATTATCCAGAAAGGCATTGACATTGACTACTCTGAAAACATTTTTAGAGTGATTCACAGGTCAGAAACCTTAACTTGAGTTTAACATGTTTAAATAAGCATGCATAGCTGCTGAATGTGTATTTCTTTTACATATTTTCTAAGGAATTGACTGAGGATTCACTGAGGTATCAACAGCACCCTGAAAGCCATAAGACCACATTTTCTGAAAACTAGTTCTCTTTGGGGAATACCTTCTTTCTGAATACCTGGGGCAACTTCCAGTCTGGCTGAGTTCTAAAAGAGCATGTTTAATCATTCCTCACCCTGTAACTCCAACTTCTTTATATTTCAGTTCTTTCAATCAATTTCCAAACATATTTGTACATGAGTTGCAACAGGATATCCTGTCCTTAGAATCTTCTACTTGTAGTTTACCTGTCGGTTCCCTCTATGCTTGACGCCTTTCCTCTCATGATTAGAATCCAAATTTTATCTAATGGCCACAGCCACCCTTCACCAGCAATCTTTATATCTATGTGCCATTGGGCTCCTTTCTCACCAGTTTGGCAAAAGCCACAACTGTGTATCTGTCCATTTCTTGGCCTTTACACCTGCACGTCCATACCAATTCATGTCTATACTAACGTCATGTCAGCCAGCTTAACTTGGCCCTGAATGTGGACAGAAAAATGCCTTTCTATCATAGCCCCATGGGAACTCTACATTGGCTGCTACTTAGTCAGAAATCTTGGCTCCTTCATCTCTCTGCTTTATCATCAGAGGATCCCCTAACAATGTGAATAAGTAAAAGTCATCACACGAAAGTGCTACCCACACCCTCCATCGAGTCTATTAACTTGCATCTGCACTTTTATTTTTCAGTCTCTGTTAAAACGGTACTACTTTTCACTCAGCTTCTCCCTCCACTTTTCCATTGGGTTACATCTACTCCAGACTTCTTAGGACCAGGAGCTTTTGGTTATGCACTCTTATCCTTATATGTTTAATTCCACCTATACGAAGGCTTCCTATAGAGATGCTGATTCCAGAGTCAGGCAGACCTGGAGTTCTTAACTAGTATTAAGATTAAGCAGGTGGGGCAAGATCCTGCTCTCTAAACCTCAGTTTTCTTATCTGTACAATGGGAATACTAATAGCACATACCTCACATGATTCGGATGACTGAATAATAGAAAAGGAAAATTTTAGCATCAAGACTTTTGACAAAGTTTTGCTATTACTACATTTTCTACCAGGATCCAAGGACGCCTATTCATTGGGAGTATGGGAGGGCAGCAGTTTTTCTTAAACTGAATGCCTCCATTTTGTATTCTTGTCTGATTTTACTCTAACTCACCATGAAACAACTTAAAACAAATGTACTCTTCAACTCTAACCCCTTTTTCAATCTCCTTTTTCTGACTTTGACATTTACCACTCTACTGTAAGTCCTCATAAAATTCATAACTTCAGCTCCATGTTTAAAGGCTCTATCTCAGTTGCTCTCTTGGCAAGAGAGCAATGTTGTATATGCCCTCCTTACTCATCTCCTCTCTTTTCTTAGTTATCTTGGACCCGACTCCAAATAGAATGTCCTGCACTTGGCAGGCACGACACAGGGCACATAATAGTCACAAATAAATATTTGTTTAATGAATTAATTAACACAAGAACAAGAGTTCCAGTGTCGCATTTGCCATTGATGTTTGCAGGGTTTTCAATCCTCTTGATGATGTTAACGTCCCTGAAGAAATAGCTGGAGTCCTAAATTCCGTCTAAGGTAGTTCAGCTCACACTAGATTCTGGAGAAAAGGCTAAAAGCACATTAGTTTCTTAAGAATATTCTATATTAAATATGTCCTAGAAACAGAAGGAAGCTTTTAGGTTTACATTACGTAGCTTTTGGAGCTATTGCACTTGGTCAGCGACAGGAAGAGAAATGGTGAGGCACATTTCCATGAAGGCTCAAATTACACTATTTTGTAAAGTTTAAAATCTGTCCATCATTATCCATAAATTGCAGCTATACATTATAATTATTTAATCTACATTTCTTGTTAAACATCTAAATTATGTCACTTCACCAATTACAGGAATTATGTGATTAGGTGTAATTACTCTAAATAGCTGAACACAATTAAAACATCTTACAGGCAGGAAGTGTCATATATAGTATGTTAATTTTTTTTTCTCTTGATTCACTGTCCTTGGTCTCCATCACAAGGAGATAGAGACTGACTCAGTTTGAATGGAATCAGGAAATTTCAAGCTTTCAAGTGACCTCTGGCTCAGGGGCCACCTACAACAATTCCTTTCTGATATTAATGTCATTTTCAGACAATTTCTGCATTTAGAGTTTCCTGAAGCTTATCGCCAGTAATATAAATTGCAGTGATGCTGACTCTGATAGTTTGTACTGCTTGAGGGTTCAACGGATATAAGCAAGACTGAACTAGAAGATTATATTCAGATTTCTCTCTTTAGAAGATTTCCCCCTAGTTTACCAGACTACTGTCTATCCATCATTTGTTAAAACATATGATTTCAGATAGTCATTCAGCCTTTTAATCACTTGGTTTTTCCATCTCTAAAATGGGGATGATGATAATTAACAATAAATGTTGATAACAATAGTACCTCCCTATAATCAGCTTGAGCACATAGTAAGTACATATTACTCCTGAGTTCTCAGATTAAACATTGCATCTTCAGAGGCCCTGATCAGTGTTTTTCACTTTTCTCACAATTTGGCATTATTATGAATTTCTTAGCTTAATATTATTTTCCTTCATTAAGTCATACATTTCTTGAAGGTAGACAGGGATTGTGCTTATCTTGTGCCTAGTCTACTGCCTGGTACACAGAGAACACTGAGTGAATTAATGATGAATGAATAATAGGTGGGTTTTCTTGTTTGATTTTGTTTTGAGGCAGAGTCTTGCACTGTCGCCCAGGCTGGAAAGCAGTGTCACAATCTCTGCTCACTGCAACCTTCCCCTCCTGTGTTCAAGTGAATCTGGTGCCTCAGCCTCCCAAGCAGCTGAGACTACAGGCGCGTGCCACCACGCCTGGCTAATTTTATTAGAGATGGGGTTTCAAACACCAACCCTCCTGTGTTCAGTGAATCTGGTGCCTCTGCCTCCCAAGCAGCTGAGACTACAGGCGCGTGCCACCATGCCTGGCTAATTTTATTAGAGATGGGGTTTCATTATGTTGGCGAGGTTGGTCTCAAACAACTGACCTCAAATGATCCGCCCACCTTGGCCTCTGAAAGTGCTGGGATTACAGGCGGGAGCCACTGCATCCAGCCTCCTTTGCCTTTCTTTTGCCACAACCAGACAGTAGTTTTTACATTGCCGATAAAAGCATTCATGATGGAATCCTAGAGAGCCTTTGTTTAGATCTGCATGGAAAAGAATTTTCTAAAAATAACTGCAAACTCTCATGCAACTGATTGATGCTACTACTACCATCTGCACGTTAGGAGAGCACGCTGCCTGAAATTCATGGAAACGGAAACTCAGTGGGCTCAGGGACCTGCCCACGGGTGATGAGGAAGCTTTCTGGAAGCTCAGAGCTCCTGCAAAACAACCTCCTAAAATTCTGCCAGGTGTGAGCTATTATACCTGAGATCCAGACTTGCCCTAACCACAGGAACTTGTTCTGTTGCTACAAACATCCATTTCACGTTCTTCCCTCGGGCACCTTCTTCAGCTTGTCTCACCCTGCTGCTGCTCCTTCCTCCCCCACATTCTACTGTGGTTTTAGAGTGTAAACTACCTGCTCTGACGATGGCTCCTTAAATCCACTGGCACAGTTTCTGCTCTTCTCTCAGAAAGAAATTAAATACAGGTGGGACCTGCTTTTAGGTGCTTAGATACCCCCAACAGACCAAAATCTGAATGAATTTTTTTTTACGTGATGAAAGAGTTTTTCAACACATTTACAGCAGCAATTCTTTACATAACACCTGCTTATTAGTGCATTTTAAATCTGATTTGATAATAAATGTTTACGGTATATGCAAATTTGCAAAGAAACACTGTGCATAACAGGTACCTTCAAATATCCTGTGAATTCACATGAAAGCATTCACACAAATGGGCTTTATAGCTTATGGGGAAATCTAAATAGTGGAAAACAAATTAGAAAATCTTGTTTTGTTTATACATCATCAAAATGAACAGTCTTATACCAATAGGACTGGTTAATTTTAGGACAGAGAGCCACAAAACTCAATTCAGGGAGATACGTTGTCCTTCTTCCTGCTTTAAAATTCAGCAAGCTGTAGACAATCTACTAATCACACAGAAATCTAAATCCCTCCTGTGGAAAAGGTAAACATGGATACAACCCAAATAAGTTCCATGTGTAAAATCCCTTTGGCTAATTTACACAAGCAACTGCCCTTACACATTTGGGGAAAAGTCAGCTATAAGAGTGGCTTCTTCTCCTTCCTAACTGCTCTTGCTCTAACCTTATGTAATTCTCATGAAGGCAGCTTAAATAAACATCCTTCATTTTGATTTTATCAAGTGCAATGAGAACACACCCATTTCTATTTGCTACGTAGCTCTGCCATCTGTGGGTAAGAGAGCAAACTTCTCTTATTGCACTGTTAGATTTTGTTGAATTAACATGTATACAGATTTGTAATCCCTTTACTTCTTACAAATTTTAAAGAGGTTTCTTTTTTTATTATAGAATTAGATCAGAATGTGCAGATTTCTGATCTAATTCTAACATTATGCCATTGCAGAGATGAGAGATCACTGTAATAAGAAGAAAGTATGTCACTTACTGTCATTATGTTCAAGTAAAACTGGTAACTTCAAAAATAATAACCTAATAAATTTGCAGTTCTAAAACTTTGCAAGTAGTTGCTAAACTTGAAAGTCTGACAAAAATATAAGGTAAAGATAAAAGAGAAACATTTTAAGACCTGATAGAAATGAGAGATAACCCTGCCATGCTTAATATTTTGAACACAGAAGTGTATATTCTATATTTTCCATATTTACATTTTTTTTGAAGAAAAGGTAAAGAACTTTATAAAACCTGATGTTTAGTAGTTTCTTTGGACAGGGCGTGGTGGCTCATGCCTATAATCCCAGCACTCTGGGAGGCTGAGGAGGGTGAATCATTTGTTCCCAGGAGTTCGAGACCAACCTGGGCAACAAGGTGAAACCTCGTATCTACCAAACACACACACACACACACACACACACACACACACACACACACACACACACAGAGCCAGGAGTGGGTGTGTGCCTATTCTCTCAGCTACTAGGGAGGCTGAGGTGGGAGAATGACTTCAGCCTGGGAGGCAGAGGTTGTAGTGAGCCGAGATGGCATCACTGCACTCCAGCCTGGTCGACAGACTGAGAACATGTCTCAAGGAAAAAGTTTCTTTGAAAAACAACTAACTTTTTCATAGTATTCTTCACATATAGTCTCCCTTTATCTTCACAAAACCCTATGCATGGATAAGACAATTATGACACAAAATCCACGTGTTTCTGATATACAAAGAAAAACTCAGTAGACTGAATGACCAGCCCATGGTCATACATCCACAACATGGGAACCCTAGGATTCATAATTACGCCTTGTACCCTCCTGATTTCTTTTTAACTTCTCAATTTCTTCAACAGGGTGTTATAATGTATATTCAACAGAAAAAAATATATATATATTCACATGCATATATATATATATATATATATACGTATATATATGAAATTTTACTGTAAATTCTGGGCTACACGTGCAGAATGTGCAGGTTTGTTACATAGGTATACCTGTATCATGGTGGTTTGCTGCACCAATTACCCTGTCATCTAGGTTTTGAGCCCCACAGGCATTGGATATTTGTCTTAATGCTCTCCCTTCCCTTGCCCCCACCACCCCACTGACATCATCAGTGTGTGATGCTCCTCTCCCTGTGTCCATGTGTTCTCATTGTTCAACTCCCACTTATGAGTGAGAACATGCAGTGTTTGGTTTTCTGTTCCTGTGTTAGTTTGCTGAGAATGATGTTTTTCAGCTTCATCCATGTCCCTGCGAAGGACATGAAGTCATTCTTTTTAATGGCTGCAGTGTTTCATGGTATATATGTGCCACATTTTCTTTATCTAGTCTATCAGTGATGGGCATTTGGGCTGGTTCCAAGTCATTGCTATAGTAAATAGTGTGGTGATAAACATACATGTGCATGTGTCTTTATAGCAGAATAATTTATAATCCTTTGGGTATATACCTAGTAATGGGATTGCTGGGTCAAATGGTATTTCTGGTTCTAGATCCTTGAGGAATCACCACACTGTCTTCCACAATGATTGTACTAGAAATTAATATTTAATTAACTTGCAAGATATAGCTTCTGGAAACATATTTGAAGACCTATTTCCTGAAGATAGAATTTGAAGTTTCAAGTAAATATAAGCTAATGAACCCTTTAGAAAATTTAGAGATAGGTAAAAGAAATGAAGATGATGTGTAGTTATAGTCCATTTATGTAGTAGGTGGAAAGTGACGCACAAGAGAAACAGAAGGTAAAGCAAGCCAGTTTATTCAGAGAAAATATAAAACAGGCTAAGGAAATTTTGAATTTATGTAAAGACACAGAATACAAAAATGCACATGCAAACATACAGATATATTGATTCTTGAAGGAATATGAAGTGCAGAGGGTAATATGTAATCATTGAGGAAGAAGAAAGTTTGTGAGAACAAAAGAACGTATTTTGAGACTGTTATGGACTGAATGTTGGTATCCCCTCCTAATTTGTGCAGTGAAGCCCTAATCTCCAAGGAGGCTGTATTTGGAGATGTGGCTCCTAAGGAAGCAATTAAGGTTAAATGGATTTGTAAGGGCAGGAACCTGATCTAATAGGATTAATGTTCTAGTGTAGCGGCTCCCAACCTTTTCGGCACCAGAGACCAGTTTCCTGGATGACAATTTTTCCACTGACTTGTGGGGGATGGTTTCAGGATGAAATTCTTCCACCTCAGATCACCAGGCATTAGATTCTCATAAGGAACACGCAACCTAGATCCTTCTCATGTACAGTTCACAACAGGGTTTGTGCTCCTCTGAGAATCTAGTGATCCAGCTGATCTGACAGGAGGTGGAGCTCAGTGGGTAATGCTGGTTCACCTGCCAGTTACCTCCTTCAGTGCAGCCTGATTCTTTTTTTTTTTTTTTTTTTTTGGAGACGGAGTTCCGCTCTTGTTACCCAGGCTGGAGTGCAATGGCGCGATCTCGGCTCACCGCAACCTCCGCCTCCTGGGTTCAGGCAATTCTCCTGCCTCAGCCTCCTGAGTAGCTGGGATTACAGGCATGCGCCACCATGCCCAGCTAATTTTTTGCATTTTTAGTAGAGACGGGGTTTCACCATGCTGACCAGGTTGGTCTCGATCTCTCGACCTCG
>CM052665.1:13185265-13232938 GCA_028533165.1 Leontopithecus rosalia | reverse complement strand
GTGAAACCCCGTCTCTACTAAAGATACAAAAAATTAGCTGGGCCCGGTGGCACGTGCCTGTAATCCCAGCTACTCGGGAGGCTGAGGCAGGAGAATTGCCTGAACCCAGGAGGTGGAGGTTGCGGTGAGCCGAGATCGCGCCATTGCACTCCAGCCTGGGTAACAAGAGCGAAACTCCGTCTCAAAAAAAAAAAAAAAAAAAAAAAACAAGATGTAAGGTTTCTTCTCCTTCAACTTCAACCTTCACTTACCTAAATAGTAGAAACACATACAAGCAACACAGCACTGTTTGGGGGAAATAAAAATATCTAATTAGATAATTAAGCAAATATATAGCAGAGCTCTAAAACAGTAAAGTAATTAAAAAGACAACCTACTGGGGAAGGTAAGGTTTTCGAGCCACTGAGAAACCTGATACCTGCTTATTGTTTTGTGGTCTTTAAAGAAATACATTCTTTTTGTCTTTATATGGTGACCACCTTAATTTAATAAAAAAAGAAAAAAACACACACAACTCTTTTAAATAAATGTTAAGTCATATCTAAAGATGTTATTTAATCTGTTGCCACAGTATTAAAAAGTCCATTATTCTGACACCTAAAGTGTTCTGGCATAAATTAAAAATTTAACAGTATTTCTCCAAGAACTTCTTGACAGAATATTACACTTTACAAATAATACAATTCTGCCAGATATCTTTAAGGAAACAGCAAGGGGATTTAAATGTTCTGCTTCTACAATTATTTGAATACAAAATGATTTTTAGTGGTAGTCGTAGATCTAATTGAGCGATGAACAGAAAAACCACTTCAGAACCACTTTCCATTAGCAGAATTGCAATTCCTTTGTTTTAAAATATTACCTTCCACTTTATTTCTAATTAATTTATTCGACGTAGTTTTTACCTAATATTTATGTTTATCCTCTTCATTATACCCAGTGCCATATGTTAATTTGACCGCCGTTTCACTTGGTAATTTATCAGAGTTTGCGCTAATGGAGAAAGGTGGCCATTAGGGACAGCCAAGAACGGTTCCTGCGTATCTCTCCGGCTAGAGCCTAACTGCTCGTATTTTGTGCATTCCAGTCATCCTTTACTCTCCACTTAATTTCATATATGAGCGATATGGTCTTGCGAGCACATCAGAGAAGATAAACCTAAGAAATATTTTGAATGTTTACAACTTGATAATACAAATATGTACACAAAGGACTTGACTATCTCAATGAAGCAGATTAGCAGAGTTTACATGACAAAGGTAAAACACTGATTAATTGAAATGTCAGTCCTCATGTTCTTGCTCATGGAAGTCCCTCAACACCCCTCAACCTCTGCCCCCACCACTGTCCCTTTTTATCCTCTGATACATAGACTCAGCAGTTTTATCATAGAGAAAGCAAATATTTGATGTTCTTTTAAGTCATGCATTTATTTAAGGCAAATACTAAACCTCTCCCTGTGTCTGTCTCTCACTGTCACACACCCACACATACCCACACTCCCTCTCTCTCTCTCTCTCTCTCTCTCTCTCTCTCTCCTCCCTCCCCAACCCCCAACCTCCATACCCCAACAGTGCTCTGAACACTTTAGGCCTTAATCAGTGCTTGCCTAATAACCATTCAGAAGCGAGTAACTAGTCTGGGAAACTCTCTTTTCCCATGGTGCCAGCCTTCTCCGTGGACCTGTCTGTCTGTGCCCCATGCTGCAGTGCCCCCAGCATGTTTACCTTCCTGGCAGCACTTTTATTCAGCATTCTCCCCACCCGGTCAACACTTACTGCTGGTATACTTTAATCGCTCATCTTATCCATAAATTCATATGATATGATGTAAAAATCCATGACTGCTACATATAGATAAACTATTTTTATTTTCGCAAGAGTTTATTAAATTTTATTCTCAAACATGGATAAATAAATTAGTTCATTTAGCTCTTCCAATCTTTTTATCTATAGAATTACGTTACTTCTTGAAACTAAGTATAAGATCCCTTGGGGGAGTGCTTTTATTATTTCCCTACTTTTTAATTGCATACATTAAGCTTTATATGTTCATGCCTTTACAAACCTTATATGCTCAGAAGAGAAGCAATCTTTTTCCAAGAAACAGCTATTGGTAATAGACTTTTGCATCTCCCAGTCATACAGCATGATACTTTGGTGTATAACTATAAAAGAGCAATGGAGCGGGGAAAGGCCTTAGGATCAGTTTCAGCTCTGTCTCTTCCTTGCAACCCCGAACAAGCAAATTGGCCTTGACCTTCACTTTCCTTATCTGCAAAGTGAGTTTAATAGTGCCTTCACTAACTAATGGCGAGGTCAAATAGTCACAAATGTTTCCCTCTGTGCTCTGAAGACACTATGTCAACATAAGCTGAATTGATATAAGAGAATCTTCATAAATCATTTAAGTTTTTGGAGGGTAAGGTTAGCTAGTAGAATATTACACATGTACACTACACATGTACCTCCAAGTCAGCTCTTTACAGATCAGGAAAGTGTGGTCTAAAAGAGAGACAATGCATTTCAAGACAAGATATTACTGCTTAACTATGGTAGTTCTTGCTCTCGATTACATTTTCATGGTTTCTCAATGAAATAATGTATTCCCATTCTTGCTATGTATTCATGGCCAGCAGTATGTAGTTCTTTGCTCCTTTGGGCTTGGTCATGTGGCTTTCTTTTGCCAGTAGGATGTTAGCAAACTTAATATAGGCACAGGATTAAATGTAATTCTCAGTTTTCATGTGATCACTATTAATCTTATAATGCCCATGAGTTCATCATGTCCAGTAGCCACTGTCCCTTCAGGTCAGAATCAGAATGAAAAGACATAAGTATACCTGATGACTGGTGCTGAACCTAAAGGTACTTCAATTGGATTATAGTAATATACCTTAAAACAGAATCTCCATTTATCCTGTGACATAAAAAGCCTTAAGACTACACTTGTGTACCTATATAGCAATTCACACTTGTAGAATTGTTCATAATGTGGCTGATAGTATTTCTTTTTTTTTTTTTTTTTGAGACGGAGTTTCGCTCTTGTTACCCAGGCTGGAGTGCAATGGCGTGATCTCGGCTCACCGCAACCTCCGCCTCCTGGGTTCAGCCAATTCTCCTGCCTCAGCCTCCTGAGTAGCTGGGATTACAGGCACGCGCCACCATGCCCAGCTAATTTTTTATATTTTGAGTAGAGACGGGGTTTCACCTTGTTGACCAGGATGGTCTTGATCTCTTGACCTCGTGATCCACCTGCCTCAGCCTCCCAAAGTGCTGGGATTACAGGCTTGAGCCACCGCGCCCGGCCTGATAGTATTTCTTATAAGGTAATATTGTAAGATAAGGCTATGTTTCTATTCATTGTTATGAAACATCGAATTCTTTCATAGAAATTAATACCATTTGCTATATATTATGCTAGTGGCTTTTAAAGTATTGCCACCAGGCCACAAAAATCAGCCTCACTTGGACATTTACGGAAATATAAAATGTTAAACCCCCCTGCAGACTCACTGAGACCAGAATGCCAAGGGTGAGTTCCCTAATTCGGTTTCAGCAAGCCCTCAGGGTGATTCTGATGCATGCTACTGTCTAGGAAACCCTGTGTTAACAACTATTTAATTGTTCATTCACTACAACAAAACATTGTGTCCCCATGTTCCAATACAAGTCATGGTTAGCACCAGAATGCCATCCTACTTCTCTGAATTTGTGTCCTGCAGATTCCTCATATGATTGTAACTCTCCCATTTTCTTCATTTCTCAATCTCACTCTATTTCTCCATGCATCACGTGATCTCTTTATATTTCATTGAGAATAAAAGGAGTTGCTTTTGCTTCTAGGTTTTCACTCAATATGTTACTTTTACTATAACTATTCTTTATTCTTTTCCTTCAATTACAGGAAAGGATTGTCATTTTTCTTCGTAAAACTTTATTTCCAAAGATTATACAGTTAACTTCTCTATCAAGTGGCTAGTTTTTCCTTTTTTCTCCTTGTCTGTTCTTCCCAATTTGCAAATGTATAAAATTGGGAAAAGCAATCAAGCCTGCTAACTTTCTAGCAACCAAGTCATCAGTACCCATTGCTTTAATATTTTACCATTGACTAAAGATTCTTTGCTACATAATGTCTACCCTATTATACTCTTGCAATTTTGAACAATCTCCACTGATGTTCCTGATGAAGATTATAGTCACTTTTAGTTTTCATTTTGCTAACACTTTCTCAGGTAATTTTAATAATTTTCACAGTCTAACATAATCTTGTATATCTACAATATTATTTGAAAATATGGTCAATTTGTTCCATTGATGGTTTGAACTAATGACTTCCCTATGTTGTGTCCTACCCAATGCAGCTATAATTGCTTCCATCAAGAGGTGAAGTCTATTTTCACATCTCTTAAATCTAGGCTGGCCGTGTGGCTCACGGTGGCTAATATAATGTGGCAGTGACAGTGTGGCAGTTCTGAGGCAAAACCTTAAGAAGCTTTGAACCCTTATGCTTGCTCTCTTGTCATCCTGCCTTTACCATGAGAACAAGACTGTGCTATCCTGAGTGAGAAGTACCAGAGATCATGTGGAACTCAGACTGTGATATTTCTAGATTAGCCAGCTTTCAGCACACCCTCCATTTGACTGCAGGTATGTGAATGAGCCCAGCTGAATTACGGCAAAATTTTCCTAGACCAGGAGGGACAGCAAGATGACTCTAGACTTTAGAAACATAAACACAGCCAGTGTGGTGGCTCATGCCTGTAATCTCAACAGTCTGGGAGGCCGAGGTAGGCAGATCATGAAATCAGGAGATGGAGACCAGCCTGGCCAACATGGTGAAACCCCGTCTCCACTAAAAATACAAAAATTAGCTGGGTGTGGTAGTACATGCCTGTGATTTCAGCTACTCAGGAGGCTGAGGCTGGAGAATCACTTGAACCAGGGAGTCAGAGGTTACAGTGAGCTGAGATCATGCCACTGCCTGGTGAAAGAATGAAACTCCGTCTCAAAGAAAAAAATAAGGAAGAAAAAGAAATGCCTGTTGTAAGCCATAAGTTTTAGTGTAATTTGTGATGCAAAAATAGCTAACTGATACAAAAATAAAACAATTTTCAATAGCATAATTCTGGGCCATAGTTGTCGTTATCACTGCTTTTCCCTCCCTGTAAACTGTGGCAAGTTATTCTGCGTGTATTGAGCTGCCGCTTCCTATGTTTGTTTGGTTTTATAGCATCACCATTAGCTCTAAAGTCTTACCTAAACTCCAGCCTAGTGTAAGGGAACTGCATTTAGATTGTGCTCAGGGTCCAATAAAGGGGCTTAAGGCAAATCTGCAGAGTCAACATCGTCTTTGAAACTTTATTAATTTTCCACCAAAAATGTTCATGGCTTCATAAGTAAAATGCTATATATTAATATGTAGGTATAAATATATGCTTATAGTAATATGCATGTTATGAAGAATACATATCACAGATATATTTTGTACAACTTTTCACATTTATGTGTTTGAAATGGAACCTAATATTTTCTCCAAATACTCTGGCTCTTTATATCCCCACAACCATATTTTCTCATTTTTCACAATGACTTTCTAATCTTTAATTCATCTCTTATATTTGCTTAGATATCTTTAATCTCCAATTCTACTGTCACCAGTCTAGTCTAACTCTCATCACCTAACACCTGAATTATTAGATCTTTCATCAGGGACGAAGCTAAAGCACGATCATCAAATCAAATCTTACATTACATTGGAGAAATAGGTAGCACTTTGAATGACACAATCAGGACTCTATACTCTATTCTCTTTTTCTGAACATTGAAAAGTTAGCAATGAATTAAAACTATCAAAAATAAACTTTATCAAGAATATATTTAAAAAACAGTGTACTTTATTTTTATAAACCTACTGTATAATTTATAACATAAAAATCTAGCAAGAAGAAATAGAGATAGAAATAGTGATAAATGTGTAATGAAGGAATAATCAGAGTATATCTAGCTAACATATAGGATTCGTGTAGTGAAGCATTTGTAATAAAAATTTTCACAGAGGACATGACAAGATATTTAAGAGCTTTGAATGCTGGGCTAAAGATGGACAATTATTACATTATAATAGATGCTGCTAATTAATTTAAATAATTTCCTTGTGAAATAGTCTGATAATATTTTAAGAAGTTGGGATATAAGGTGGGATGGAATGTTTCCTAGGCTACATCCTGCTAAAAAAATTAAGTTGAAGGTATGATTCCTAATAATAGTACTTATTCTAACATTTTCTCTTAGACATTTGGCCATTGAACTAAATCTCATTACAGTCTCAATTTACATTGAAGATTTGGCCAATAACTAGCATTTATTGATACATGATATTGATACATGAAATCTTAAGTCTGTATTTATCCTCTATTCTCAATTCCTTATAATCAACTTTTAGTTGATTTGGAGCATAGGTGATGAAGCATGTATTTAGATGGTGGCATTTTCCAGGAGCCTTGGTACTTTAGTTGTTTTCCTCTTACGCAGAATCTGTCTCCTAAGAAACAGAAAGGGGAAACAGCTCTTTGGAGAATTCAAGTAGCCTTAGACACCAAGGACAGTTGAAAGAGTTGATGCTAATAAACTATGGAAGATACGATTCATATTGAAAAAGAGGAGTTCTCAATGGGCTGCTGGGGAGAAAAGGAGTTACCTATTAACAATTCAAAGAGAGCTTCCTATTATATAAATCTTTATATGTAGGTTAATTGCCTGCCAAGATTTCCTTTTAAATCAAAGTTAAAGTATGCAAGATCAATGCCATACAAGGAAATGTCATTATTTTTCACTACCTGAAATGCTGCATAGATTTTGTGCTGATTTTATTCCATTAGGGAGCTGTAAGTATTCTTTTCTTTTATTGATTATTATTATTACTATTTTAATCCTGCAATGTTGACAGTAAAGTGAGAAAAAAATTTCATAAGATTTACCATGTTTAAAACTGTCGAAATAAATTGTTTGATCAACACTTTATTTTTCTGATTGAAATACAATACGTGGCTTGGAACTGTTAAAAACAAAGTACGAAATGGACCTGGAGGGGCCATTTTATTGTGATTCTTAATTTAAGGGTGGTATGCTACATACACACTCACAAGCATCAGTCTCATCTCTGTTCCTTTCGGTTTTGCCTTTCTTTCTTTCTTTCTTTCTTTCTTTCTTTCTTTCTTTCTTTCTTTCTTTCTTTCTTTCTTTCTTTCTTTCTTTCTTTCTTTTTATTTTTTTTGAGACGGAGTTTCACTCTTGTTACCCAGGCTGCAGTGCAATGGCGCGATCTCGGCTCACTGCAACCTCCGCCTCCTGGGTTCAGGCAATTCTCCTGCCTCAGCCTCCGAGTAGCTGGGATTACAGGCACGTGCCACCGGGCCCAGCTAATTTTTTGTATCTTTAGTAGAGACGGGGTTTCACCATGTTGACCAGGATGGTCTCGATCTCTTGACCTCGTGATCCACCCGCCTCGGCCTCCCAAAGTGCTGGGTTTTGCCTTTCTTTAGGAACTGCAATGAAGCCACTTTTTTTGTTGTTCACTTCCTGAGCCAAGCATTACTCAGAAGGTAACATTTTTGTACTCACTATTAATCTATGAAAAAAGTAGACGTGACAGTTTCCATATCCCTTGCAAAATTCGTGTACTCAGTTAACCCATGTCTCACTTGAATTTCATGCCAGTAATTTTCCTTTTTTTCATTTGTTAAATTTCATTAGATGAATCGCCAGTACAGCTGTCTGGGCAGGTCAGTTACCTTTCCCTTTAACTGTGAATAGCTTTAGTTCTTTGTGATTTACAGTAAAAATGCTCAGTAATCAACCTTTGTAAAAGATCAGATAATATACCAAAGTAACAATTAGTGCCATATGCCTTACTTAGTTAGTTGTTTATTTTGATAATTAAGTATTGGTTTAGTTTAGAAAAATTTCACTTTTTTTTCTCCTGACAGATGGGCTGCGTATATCACATATGCTGTGTATCAAAATGTCTTGTCCATTTAAAAACAAGCTATTCTAAGCAATAATCTGATGCCAAGAAAAAAATATTGATGCATTAACTTGACATTTAATATTTCAGTATATTATCATATACTTGTATTATTTTGCTTTTCTTAAAGTGGATACTATATTCTGACTGATGAATAGTTTGAATATGTTATTCTTCAGTTTTGTCACATTGCATCTACAAAGTTTAAAATTCTATGTTTTGAATTCTTCATCTGAAAAGAAAATACAATGATCAAAATTGCTTTCTGCATGTTTTTGTCTTAAATTACACAGGAAATATAAACGTAAGATATATAAAACCAGGTCTAAGCAATGATGAAAGCAACATGCAAATAGGCATTTTTCTGCTACGTGTGTATATTATGGAGGAAAGGGTGATTATATAAGAACCGGAAAAACTAAGAAATTAAAAGGAAGCAAGCACACAAACCCAAAAAACTCCTATAAGGCAATGAAAAGAGAAGTGTTTTAAAATTTTTATAAGGTAGGCGAGGGTTTATTATCAAACACTAAAGCTGAGTTTAATTTGAAATGCTTCCTTTAAATTTTTACTTGCTTAATCACCTTTTAGCAAGTTAAATTATGGTAAGTCCTAAATGTTACATTACAATGTATTTATGTTTTGGTTAAAGGAAGTTAAACATATACACACACATTTTTTAAAAAGTATCTCTGGTAATACTTACAATTATATGGAGATAAACATTATGGATCTGTTAAACTAAGAATACTCTCTCAAAATATTCTACTTTAAGACAAAAACACATAAATCTTAGTCATCACTGAGGAAATCTTGTCTGACTGCAGGAAAGATATACATCTTCTCTTGTTTTCTTACACAGGAAGGATGAAAGAAAAAACTGCTGTCTAAAATTTCACTGATAGAATAGTTTCAGTTTGATGATACTACAAATTCAATAATGTCGGAAAGTTAAAGTTAGCTGAATTTAAAGTTTCTGACTTTAAGGGTACCATGAAAAAGCTTTCTTTCCTGTAGTCATATGTTCAGAAAAATCTGTTTCAAATATGAATGAGAACTATTTTCATTCTTTAGGAATTTTACTATTTGTATTTCTTAAATTTTGATGCACGCAGGTGAGTTTGAATTTTAAAAAGTGTAAACCAATGCATGCTATGTCAATATTAGATGGCTTCAGTTATTTGAAGCTTTCTGTTTATATCTAATCCTGAATCCTATGTCTTCGTATGTGCAAATGTTATCACAAATATTTGAAAATTGCTTTTTTAGGACTGCAAATTCAAGAAGTTTATGACCATGGCGCCTGGAGCTGAAGAGTGTAGCATTTGGTATGTTGGTGAAGATAAACTCTTGCTAAACAGGATTTTTTAAAATAACTCAGTATCATCATTGTAATGTTACACTACTGCACAAAATATCTTCATGCCTTTATGTGTTATCTTTCCACAAGACAAGCTAATCCTAAAGGCGACATAAAGCTTGCTGGATAAAAATGTGGAACCTGAGACTTTCATGCAATAATCAGTTGTGACCTTATAACTTCTTGCTAACACCCCTTGGCTGAATGCAAGACTTTTGTAAAAGAAAGAGACTCATTTAGTCTTCATGAAACAGTTGCTACCTGGTAAACATGGAATAAACAAAAATGACTCCACTGACAGAATTACTCTCAGGGGAAAGAAAGTAGCAAATATTTAATCAAAGAAAAACTTTGAAAGAAACAGAAAAACTCAATGGAGATAGTTTCAAGAAATACAACTCTTCAGATTGTACAGGCTATAATAAAAAGTCAACTTTAATACTACAGATATGCAAAGAACAATTTAAATGTTCTCTATACATTTAAATTATTCTCTCTTGAAAAACATAGAAGAGGACAAGATATTAAATTCAATCTGAATTTTTGCCTTTGATAGTTCTGGGAAAATAATGTAAAATTGTAAAGTCATCTTTATTAGTCCTCATTATACTAGGAAAATACCTAAGTATTAAAATGCTTGGATGCCACAATATTCTACTAATAGATTTTATGCAAGATTGCTTTTTACATGAACTACCTGAGGGTATTTTAATTAAAAACAGACATAGTATATCAGAATATGTGATTTAAACTAAAAAAAAAATGGGGAAAATACTTACTTTGAATATCAGTTAGAATTCTAGGGAGTTTTATTCATCTACTAATTTATTTATATAAGTTTTGATTTTTATACGAACTTACTGAGTATGTAATAGGGAATTTAAAAACAGGAAGAGGAAGGAAAATAAAATTTATAGATATTCTAATAATATTGAGGTTGTTCTATTCATGAATGTGAGAACAAATAGCAAATTTGAAATTATGGAGATTTTACCGTCAACATATACAGTAAGGTCAAGCAATACCAGGTAACTCATTTTCAATGATACCTGTATTCTTTATCAGTTATTGTGCTATATGCAAGGCATCGCGAGATGACTAAGAGATGCTTGTTGTTCTCACATTGCAGCTGACAGGGCATTCAAGCAGAAGCCTAACATGGGTGAAAGCGCAGATGCAAGGGAGGGCAGCCCAGCCAGCAAATGGTAAAATACCCAGGTAGGCCTGACACATTGGTTATGAGATAAGAAACAATACTTCCAAATAAATGCTGCTTGTACTAAGATGAATAGATGATAATTATGTCACAGAGAATTTTGAAGCCAGAAACAGGACTGTGGGCTATATTCTCAGTGCAGTGGAGTATCCACACTCTACAGAATATGAAAGGTGCTGCAGTGAGGCATTGAGAAGAAAAAGCAATCCTATCTTTTTGTTACTTTCCATCAAAAAAAGATCAGAAAATTAAGCTTCACGCTTATGTATCACACAGATTTATACACTGACTTCTTAGCCAGGCATATGTCAGAATGGTGACTGGTCATAAAGGAGAAGGCATGGATCGCTGGGGTAGTGTCATAATTCGAGATGTAGAAGGAATGACAAGTGGGCTTCTCCTTCATCTATTTGCTTTTAGCACTTTGTGAACAATTATAGCTTAGAGGCATACAGGGAAGAGAAATTTTTTTCTCTTGGGATTTCTATGGGATTATCATATTTAGTTTTAACTAAATTAGATCTCATAAAATGGGCCTGTGCATGAAAAGATTCTTAGAAAGAAAGTACAGGTGAATGATAATACAAATAATGCCAGTATAAGTAAACCAGAAAACGACATTGGCAAAAAATTTGTAGCAATAACTATTATTAGTACTAGACTGAGTCCTTTGTCAACAACATTAGAAAACAAAAAACAAATGGTTATATAAAATTTTTAAAAGACTGTATTAAGATTGATATTATTCTTTTTTTGTTTTGTTTTTTATTGCAATTTAGGTTTTGAGGTACATGTGAAGAACATGTAAGATTGTTGCATAGGTACACACATGGCAGTGTGATTTGCTGCCTTCTTCCCCTTCGCCTATATCTGGCATTTAAGACTTCACTTACATGCATAATTTGTATATATGTACATATCTATGCATGTTATATATAAAACATATAAATATATAAAAACATAGTACCTATTATATATGCATATTTTAATATATTAGCTAATGTGAGTGAAATGCCATCATGATTAGCAAGTCTTTATTAAAATGACTTAATTCATGTTGATCATTGTTTTTAAATTCCCAGTTAATTTTTTATACCTATTATTATGCCCTTCAGTGCAATGATGCTGTCACATATTTTGTAAATAAACAGAAAACAAATATGTAATAAGTACTCAATTTTAAAAAATGTATAACGAAAGTTAGTAAAAATAGTTGTTAAAGACTCTGCCTAGAAAAATGGAAAACCATTAGAATAAAAGAACCAAATATTTAAAGCTTAACATTGGCAATATTATTCTGGTTGCATGTGCAGGGAAAAACAAAGTAGGATAATAGCTTTGAAGGATGCTGCCAGATCCAGTCCAATGTGACCTGTCATGTGGATGGCCTCATGAGCTCCTCGCAAATAAATTCTACATTCTTTTAAAATTTGTATGCCCAGCAATTCTCACAGTGCTATATACACTGTGTGATGTGGACACATTGGAGCTGCCTGATGCATGTTTGTTAAACTGAATGGAATTTTTACAAACTCATTTCTTTGTTAAGCTATTAAAAGACTATTATCAATGTCATCTATTGACTGATGTTTATACTGAAACTAAGATCTTCTATCTCTTTTTACAAAATATAATCACTGCCATAATACTTGTACTTCCTTATGCGATAATCATCTATGTAACACCTTACATATGCTTGAGGAAAACTTAGAATGTAAGTGCTATGAAAGGGAAACTTTCACTATTTATTCCACTACCCAAATAAAAAATGTGTTTGTTCATATAATTAAAAGGGGATAGAGATACCTCATAGATAGAGCCAGGAATTCCAGTGTTTTAGTCTCTCTCTCTCCCACCTCCTATAATCAGCATCTCTGAAAGTGGGTATGAGGTGGGGGCAGGTAGAGAGGGGAATCAGTCTGTTGGAACATCTTCACTCATAACAAAATAATTCTATAGTATAATAGAGATCATCTTTCAAGTATAAAAAAATAAAATTAAAAATAATGAATGAATTAGAACTGCAGAAAAAAAATTACTGTGAAGAACAATTTGCCACGTAGTGAACTCCATGAGGCAGGTACTATTAAGCCCACTTTAGACTGATGATATACATATGCACAGGCATTATAAAGAAAATAGGCACCTAGATTCAGAGTTTTAAACTTGTAGCCTGCTTTATGTTCTTAATATATGCTGAGAAAACATATATTGTGTGGAATAATTAAGATTCTTCTCCATCTTGACCATTCCAAATATACCAATTATAATTTCAGTACCTGATACAGAGCAACAATAAATGCAGAAACCTCATGCATAATGAGTATGCATTCTGTCCCACAGTTAGAACCAAAGGCTAGAGAAAAAATTTAAAATTAAAAACAACATATTTGTTAATGCCAGCATAATTTTAAAGAGAAGAAAAAATAAGGAAACGTTATAAACGTCCAACAATAGGATGATTTCAATAAATGAAATATTTTACATGCGCTGCGTAGTGCTTGAAATGCCCATTTTATATCCCACTGAGATGAAATAGGATCCTGGCTCTGAAACAACAACAACAAAAAAAGAAAAAAAAAATCCAGAGCTAGGGATATAAAATTGGGAGTTAGAGATATGTCAAAGATATTTATCAGCAAGTGACAATATGAACTCATTTAGAGGAATAGCACAGAAGACGAAAAACAAGCTTCAAACTCAGCAGGCACACCAACATTTAGAGACCAGGAACATAAAGAAGACATATGAAAAGGATATTAAATAGTAGTCGACAAGGTAGGAAGAAAACTAGGTGTGTGTGGTGTGATGTCATAAAAGCCAATACATAAATATGTTTTCAGGGATGGACCACTGTCCAATGATGCTGAGCAGCCTTAGTAAGATGCAAACTAAGAAGTGATTTCAACAATATGTAGATGGCTGATGGTTATATGGGTGCATGCACACCGAGGCAGAGGGAAAATGGTGAAGGGAGGTGGTAGAGGTGTGAGGAGATAGGGGAGATTGGGAATGTGAAGAAAATGTAGTAAAAATTGGCAGCCAATTTTGAGTACATATTTCCCATACTCACAAAGCAGTATTTTTAGTTTGGGCATGGGCAGGGAATGAATGCGAGCATGGTAACCGAACAGCTGTGTTATGAAGACCTAAAATAGGACATGTTTAAGAATGGAGATGGAAGAAGAATGCTTTAGGAATACCTCAAAGCACTGCTTTAACAATTAGCATAGTTCTTAACGAGTTGTTAAAAATACTGGCTAAGGATGTTGGCTCATGCCTATAATCCCAGCACTTTGAGAAGTTGAGGCTATGAGAAGATTGCTTGAGTCCGGGAGTCTGAGACCAGTTTGGGCAATATAGCAAGACCCTGTCTCTACAAAAAATAAAATAAAATAAAATTTAGCAAAGTGTGGTGACTATACACCTGCCTATACTCCCAACTACTGAGGAGGCTGAGGCAGGAGTACCCCATGAGCCCAAGCGTTGGAGGGTAGAGTGAGCTATGATCATACCACTGCACTCAAGCCTGGGTGACAGACTGAAACTCCATCTCAAATCAAACAAAAACCAAAAAACCAAAAACATAATACAGATTCCATGCTGGGTCTAACACAGAATGAATAACTCTATACATGTTATTTTCACAATTTTTAAAAATCAATGTTAAACTTATTTTGTAATCCAATAAATAGTACAAAGCATGCCAGGCTCAGCAGAGGGTGACTCCTAATTCAATTATAAAGTGAGTGATAGTATGTGTTTTGGCCAATGGACAACTCCCAGAAATCTCCCCTTTCCCCATCTCCATCCCAACATTACCTTTTATCTCAATAGCTCAGCCTAGAAATGCAAAGATCTGAAAATTTCAGTATAACATGCAGAGATGTTTATTTATGTGAATTATATATAGTATTCCCTCAAATTAATTTAAGTCTGCATTTTTACAGTATGGATTTTATTGCTGATTTTATTACTACAAGATAAAAGAAACTGAAATACATTGTTATAACCACTAGATGCAAGTAAAAATTACTTGATAAAATTATCATAATTGTTTCTGTGTACTTTACCATATATTCAAATTTGTGCTTCAGTCTGTGTTCAAACAAAGTTATGATAAGATGAAATCAATAGTCAAAACTCTAGTTTCCAAAAGACGTATCTATGAGTATCATTTCTCCCTCAGTCTGTATCCAAATTATTGAGAGTTCCCAATTGGCATGTCCAGATATAAAGGAGTGTTACTTTCTATTTTAAGAACGAATCATTATAAAGCAGTCAAGAACAGTGGACCAGAAGGCCAGATTTCTTTTGTTCAGAAATCCTTTGGAAAGGGGAAAAGAAAAGTGGAGCTGAAGGAAATAGTCCATCTCTCATTTATCACATAAGGAATGGATCCTCTGAGAAAGTGTCAGAGAAGCAAACACAGAATGGACATTCAAACCATCTGGCACAAGCCTCCCAACAACTGAAAAGGCAACCTTGATGTGTCCCCATTGTTTTACCAAAATTACGTGGACAACTAGACCTTCTCAATCGAGAAAACATTTTGTGTACTACTGTTTTATTTGAAGATTAAAGCTTGCAGAACGAGTTACTTTTAGCAGGAAATAACTGCCAGTTTGAGGAAAACGTTATAGGGCAAGTAATTATAAGGTCAGATGAATTTATTTCTGTTGTAAAATTCTCCAACAGCACCCAAGGAGAAAACTGTTAAAGCTGGAATTATAGGAACTGCATATAGGCTTTATATACTAGATAATTTGAATGGGTTTTTATCTTCAGGGAGATCAATATTCCAAATGTGGGTGGTATTATTCTGCGATAGACAATGCATTAATACAATTTTAGTTACTAAGTGCAAAAATACACTTGTGCGGCATGACTAAGTAAAAAGTCTCAGATGAAACCCCAACCACTAGGACCCATTACATTACCCGACTAATATTTTCCCGTGGTTTCCCTCTGGGGCAATAGAAGAAACTTCATTTGTTTCACAAGCAGAGATAGTATCTCATCAAATAAAATAATGAACAGACTAAGAAAGTACTATAGAGTATTTGAAAAGCTGTAACTGGAAGAAACATTAGAAATCACTTAGCCCAAACCACTCATTTTACCGAGACTTCCAGAAATTAAATGAGTTGCTCAAGGCCACAAATCATGAACAGCTGTCAGCATCTGGCCTAACCTAGTCAAATCTGGAAAAGTCTCTTCCTTTCTCTTTGAAATGTAATCCACTCCACTCTTCCAAATGTATTATTCCTCTTTATTCTCTTTCACTGTCTACTTATGACAAATCACTCAAGACCTTTCTTCTCTGTCCAGGAGTCCTCAAGTCACTGGCACATTGGACCTGCCTTCCATATTTGTCTATATATCAGATGGTCATAGGTAGAGCTAGCAAGCCTTTACAGTGCCATTGAGCCTACCTGAGCCAATAAATTAGAAATGGATGAATGCTAGTGGTGAACAATACAGCTTCTATATTTTGGAGATAACATGGGTACTGGGGGAATATTAATTTTAGCAATCACCTACTACTGAAGACGATATCATTCTTCAATAACTCAAAGGAGTATTGGGTATCCTGAGCCCGGCTCTTCACCACTGTATGCTGGTTACTACTCTTCATGGTTGAGAAAATAGACAACATGCAATACTTAAAAGAACAGACATGAAATAATCTGTGTAGTTTGAATCAAGGTTTTACTTTTTACAAGCAGTGATCTTGGAAAAATTGTTCAATGACTTGTGCTTCAGATTCTGCCTCTGATTTCAAATCTTGGAATCTTCAGAAGAGAAAGTATCATCAACATTTTTGAGAATAAGATCTCATGGAGTAGACACAATAAGGAAAGGGACAGGCCTGATGACCTGCAAAGTCATTCTTCACAAATGACAGAAACTGAAGGAGAACAGAGAAGAAAGGAGTGATTGCTATAAAGGAGCTATGCTTCACTGCAGCCTTATTATAAAGAGAATGTCTTTTTAACAGGTAGTAGAAACAGATGATAAAATATTCTATAATCATTAAGAAAGAGAAGGATGTCAGCTTTGATGGATGGATACATGATTTTGATTTTAGTAGGCAAGAAACCCGAATATCTGAATAAAAAAGAGAAGCTCTGTGAAGATGGGGCAAGACTTGTGATAGAAACGTGAATGAATAGAAAAACAGAATCCTACAGTTTGTATAAAACTGAGTGCTCCAGAGTTTTGCAGGGGAAGAAAACAACATGACAATGAGTGGTGACTCTGCAAATTTAACTTTCTCTTAGTATCACAAGAAGGGGATTGGGAATATTTGATGAAGCAAATCAAGATAAGTTATTTGGCAATAAGCCCGTGCTTTGTTATAGAATCTAGCATAAAAGAAAAAAAAAAGATTTTGAAAAAAAATGTAGCACACAAGAGAAATTTTCAGGTCAGAAAAGAGTAAAATAGGTTGTATGTGAAGAGAAGGTATATGTTCAGTTCAAATGATTTCAGTATTTGCTCTCACATATTAATTTAAAAATGCAGTAAGATCAACTGATTTTGACAGAAAGCACAAATAAACTAAGTAAACTTTAGTCACTTAAACCTCTTCAAAATATCTACTTGTTACTACAGCGCTCCTTAAAAGAATAAAGTAAATCGAATTTAAAAAATCAAAAGAATAATGTATGTTAATTACTATATATGAATGTATGTTAATTACTATATATGCATTCTAAATTATGTATATATAAATACAATATATACGCAAGTAGAAAACAATAGCGTACAAAGAAACAGATATAAATAAAGATACATTATTTAACATAAGTAATTTTTGGAAATAGGGAAATGATAGAAGGAGATATAAGTATTGTCCTTCTATTCCATATGCATTTTTGATATTGTTGATAAGAACACAATTTAATAATCTAAATATTGAATCTTCTTAATAGAGCAAATGAAACTCTTGTACCCCCTATTCTTGATGCAAATTCAATCTGTCGTCACCTTTAAGAATGTAAATATGCAGGTGCTAGTAAGTGGTTAAAAAAAAATAAAGTATTTTAAAGTTGTAATCACAATCCTAATCAGTTAATTCAGTTGGTCTTCTAATATGTATACTTTGATACATAAATTATATTTTATTAGGACAGCACACATAAAATGTACGTAATGTAGCTTTATGGAGATACAAAATATAATTTTATCCATATTAATTATTTCTAGAAAAGTTTATAGAGTCTAGATCAGTAGATAACCATTTTTAATTTTTAATACATAAAACAGTAAGAAAGAACATTTCAGTGTCTTTTATTAGATTTTGAAAGTAGGACTCTTTGAATTCCGGGAATCCTAGGTTTTCATATATTTTTAGGACCCCATAGGATAAAACATTTTCTCATCTAATGAGAAGGCCAATGAAAAGAAATTTATATGTAGAAATCCCTGGAAAATATTTAATTTTTTTCAACAATAACATTTACTGTGATCACTGCAGAAAGTCTGAAGATACGAAGAAGAAAGTACAAACCTCTTAAAATTACAACTGCTATTAGCATCTATGTGTATTTACTTTGAATATTTATATCCTATGGATACACATATATTTGTATCATTTCAGAGATTAAACTAAACACAAATTTTTCCATCCTACATTTTTGCATGATAGCATGTTTCCTAAATTATTTTTTAAAACTTTCATAGAGACTTCTTAATTTGCTATAAGATACCATCTTAGTGTTATGTTCTAATTCAAATAATTAATCCTCTGTCAATGAATATATACTTTGTTTCTGATTTTCCAATATTATAAATAATACTATGATTAACATATTTAAAGCTAAAGTCTACACATAGCTTTGCATTGGAAATGCTATAATATTTTCGTTGTCAGTTTCTAAGGAAGGACATGCAAGGGGTAAATTACCATGTGAGTGAACTATAAGAATTTGCAAAGTTTGTTTTGAGACATGTCTTTGGTAAAATAAAATCATAATTATCTTAGAAACCCTATAATTTCATATAAAACCTCTCAGGTATTTTTGTCATTAACTTGAGAAATAAACAGTATTTCTATCTGAATGCAGGGGCTTCAATGTGAAACCAAGGAACAGTAGTATGGTGTTTTAAAAAAAAAACTTTTTATAAAATTGGAGTAATGCTGTGAGAATAAAGAAACAAGGCACTAATCTTACATGTATTTGAAGTTTTTGATGGTAAGTGAAACCCTGAACAATTACATATCTTTTTTTATTTTGTGAAGAAAAATTTCCCTGAATTTTAATAGTTTTTAATATATTCTACATTAGGGTGATGTTAGGAAGAATGAATTATTAGTAAAAACTACTCTAAAAGACTATATGGGAACAATTCTATATATTATGAAAGAAACATTTTGAATAGCAAAACATTTTTAAAAATATGTGCCGCAGTCTGTTTGTAAAATAAAGTTTTTTTTTGTTGTTGTTGTTGTTTGACAGAGTCTTGCTCTGTTGCCCAGGCTGTAGTGCAGTGGCGCGATCTCAGCTCACTGTAACCTCCGCCTCCCGGGTTCAAATGATTCTCCTGCCTCAGCCTCCTGAGTAACTGGGACTACAGGGGCATGTTACCACACCTGGCTAACCTTTTTTTTTTTTTTTTTTTTTTGAGACGGAGTTTCGCTCTTGTTACCCAGGCTGGAGTGCAACGGCGCGATCTCGGCTCACCGCAACCTCCGCCTCCTGGGTTCAGGCAATTCTCCTGCCTCAGCCTCCCGAGTAGCTGGGATTACAGGCACGCGCCACCATGCCCAGCTATTTTTTTTTCTTTTTTTTTTTTGTATTTTTAGTAGAGACGGGGTTTCACCATGTTGACCAGGATGGTCTTGATCTCTTGACCTCGTGATCCACCCGCCTTGGCCTCCCAAAGTGCTGGGATTACAGGCGTAAGCCACCGTGCCCGGCCCAACTTTTTGTATTTTTTAGTAGAGAGGAGGTTTCATTGTGTTAGCCAGAATGATCTCGATCTCCTGACCTTGTGATCCACCTGCCTAGATCCCCCAAAGTACTGGGATTACAGGCATAAGCCACTGAAAATAAAGGTATTGATCAAAATTTAACAATTTTGTTACCTCCTACTTCAAAAAAGTATCAGATACTCTATTAGGAAAAGGAGTCATAATTATATTACGTAATGACAGTTATCTTATTTCACATATTGAGTGAAATTATATGAAGGATGTGAGAATAGAGTGCCTGGCATATATTATATCCATTGTAAATATTAGCTGAGTACAAGTGTGAAATGAGTCAAGTTTATTTAATCTACAAGTTTCATATGCTTTCCAGTTATGTATATATTTGGCCACGGTAAACCATTTAGTTTTATTCCACTGCTTGAAACAGAGTGAGTTACATAGATGATTGACAGGCTGACTTTGGCTTTCTAAAATTTAAAAATGTTGCCTTTTTCAAACTTCTGAAGTTATTTGTCCTAAACGCCGCTCATAGACACATTCATAATAAAATTACTGAGAATATTCCTTAAGGAGAAAAACAAATCAAAACTCACAGAGAATGTAATTAAGATTTCAAAATCCTTCTCTATTCAGTCTGTCTTTCATTTAAAATATACCCTGGTAAGCAAAGTATGAAAAATATACTCTATGAATAATAGACTAAATTATCTCTCTAATGAAATAGCAATATATTCAAATTAGTGTGCAAAAGTACTTCTAGGTCATAAAACTTTTAAAAGCATTTTGGACAATATCTATGCAAGTCTTCCAATATATATGCAAGTCTTCCAAAATGCTTTTAAAAGTTTTATAAACTAGGAGTACTTTTACAGACTAATTAGAATATATTGCTATTTCATTAGACAGATAATTTAGTCTATTATTCACAGAGTGTATTCACAGAAGCTATCTATCTATCTATCTACCTATCTGTCTATCTATCTATGCTGTTTCCTATGATTATGTAGACTATATCTAAGACAATAGCTAAATTTGCGCTTCAGAAATCAGACACATTCCTTAGCTGTCTTGCTGCAATGATCAATATATTTTTCCAGTGAGTAAACATTTCAACATCTGTCATATTGGGCAAAGCTTTTCCAGGATTCTCTAGTTCTGGCAAAGCATCTAAACTGAATCAACACACTGGAGGAACAAGGTTCATGAAGAACAAGTTTAGTAAAGTGATCAGACACAATCTATTAGATAAAAGATCTTCACTTATTCAAGTAACAAAAATTAGTAATTTCATTTTTAATTGAAAACAAGCAACCAAACACATAAGCAGGCAATAAATCACACCAATTAACTACGACCTGTGCAACCAATAAGCCTGGGATATAGTCCACTTGAATAAGCAATGCAACCCAGAAAACATTTATAGAGTAGGAAAGCTGCATGCCAGGCAACTAATGATAATAAAGCCTTGACCAAAGGCTCGCTAGTTAAATCTCAGCCCTATTACTTTTAACAATGTGTCTTTGCACTAAGCCACTTAACCTCTCTCATATTATTCTTCTATAAAATGAGAAAAAAACTCCTGGGTTTACTGAAAAATTAAAAACATTACAAATAGGTTAAGTGTTTGCAATAGAGCCTGGTCCAGAATGAACACTTAACATTTTTTAAAAATCATATATAGTTAGCCACTAGCAGTTAGTTAGAAAGAAAATATTTAAATTCTTCTTTATGAGTTTTTTATTATTAATTATTCATTGTCAAATTGCCACTTAATCATGCTAAAATAATATTTTTTAACCTTTTCTTCAATCATATAATTTCCACAATTTGAAGAATCAAGATATGTCTACCCTGTTCTCTGATTCTTCTGGTTTGGTCTCAGTGTACCCTTATATTACATTCTTTATTATCCTCAAAATAAAATACATATGTAATAAGCTATCACACTTTTAAATATACAAACATACACATACTATATGGTCACTGAAAAATGAAAAAACAAATTTGGCTAAAATTATGTCGATTTTAATATACGATTCTTAGACATTTATATATTGGAGACATAATGAACCAGACATTTGGACTTCCATGTGAAATCCCTGTGAACATGACATCTACAGATGGAGGCTGATACCAATATAGGTGTTTCCTATTATAGAGTCCAATACCAAAGCCACACTTTCATCTGTGATGTGATTTCTGAGCAAACTAAAGTATAATTTTCTCTCTTTTCACAAGGTAGTTATATAGTAAGAATTACTATAAAAAACTGGAATTAGCTTCTAGGCTCAGTTAATGACAGAATTTTTGCCTACATGAATTCTCAATGGGACATTTGGAAGTTTTCATTCAGAAGATTCCTATGTACTTCCGTACATAAAGCTTCCCTGGCCTCTACCAACTAAATTTTGGTGGCAAATTCTCTTTGGTAATTACTAAAACCAAAGGCCCCTGCAGGTTTCCAAAATAACCCTAACAGTAGTCATTCTCAAGTTATTTTTTAAATTATTATTAGTGCCATCCCTAAGGAGAATTTTAGACATTTTTATGTTAGTCACACTCACTCAAATGTTAAGAGCACAGACACACTGTGCTTTGTACATACAAAGTATGATATTTTTTTCACCCCACATGATCAAATTTTCTTCCCCTTGAGGGAATGCTTTTCCCATAAGAGAGTGAATGCCTGACTTAAGGGGACTAGACAGCCTCCTCCACTGAGAACCAAGGATTATGCTGAGAAATACAATAGGTCATAGTGCCAGAGTCCTGTCGGGCATGCAGGGCTGGGGGCTTCAGATCAATAGTAGATTCCTCAGTCCCTTTCTGTGTGTGTTTGCAGCCCCTCTGAGACAGCAGTAAATACAGAAATGTGGGAAGAGGATAAGTCTGGGTAGATACAAACAAGAGAGGTCCTAAAGAATCATAGTCAAATCGTTTCACTGGTTAATCCACTAAATCTGCTCAAATCTTCCAAGTTGCTTCCCATTCCATCCAGATTACAATCTCAAACCCTCACACTGGTTTATAAGGCCCTTGCAAGACCGGCTTCCCTCCCCCATCCCCCCGACCTCCCACTGACTTCTGAACAAGCTGGCCTCTGGGTACTCTATCATGATCATGCCAAGTGCACTGTTCATATTTAACCCTTTGCATTTACTGTGCCCACTTTTTGGAATACTCTTCCTGTGATTCCTCTGATATATCACCACTCCTCATTTCTTTCAGATTTGCTACTTTGTTCAATGGATAGATACTGATTAAGCACGTATTTTAAAATCAAAGGTGATCATACCCATTCTGGAACAGACATGTTTACTTGTCTGCCAGAATATTTTAAACTACTTATAAACTGAAAAATGACCACATTATCTCACACTCCATAAAATTTCCTTAAAAACATCAAGATTGTTTTTAATAGGAAAGAAAACCCTGATGGGTTTAGGTTGACGGAAGAGCATGGGCTCATTGCCTTGAGCGTGAATGAAAGGTGTTTGGTGTTTTCCCACTTATGTGTGTGTGTATATATATATATATATATATATATATATATATATATATAATATATATGTATACATACATAATATATATATATATATAAAATATATGTATACATACATAATATATATATGCATATAAACATAACTATGAAATATACTGACATTGTTCTTAATTCTTAAAATTGTGATAGAGTTTTGATAGGTGTTTTCCAAACATCATCCATAAATGACATTAAAGACTACGATTGCTGATTCACTCACACTAGACCCTTGTGTAGCAAAGGAGAACTCACAGAACTTAGGTTTATTGGGTGCACACTTACCTCTGGTTTTATATTTAATTACTCATTCAGAAAGGCTTTCTGTGTTCTGATCAGTCCTCTGAATTATGTCACCGAATGTAAATTTACTTCAAAATACGGTAAATGTGAGTTCTCAGCCAAACTATTAAATTAGAAAAATACTGCAATCCGCTAAAATAAATTCAAAGCTGTTTGCATTATTTCCTAGACATAAAAACTAGAGTGTTCAAATATTTTTCCAAGTTTTTCTATCAATTTCCTGAGTCACTCCATAAAAATACATATATAACAACTCCCACAACACACACACATGCTTACTCACACAAAGTTGCACATTTAACACATTCTAATATAAGGAAAACATACATTCTTATTACATTATTTTTGACAGATACATGATGGATCCCCAAAATTATCCTCACATTTTAGGTTTATCCCTATGAAAGCATTTTACATTTTCCCCCATCATGCAAAACATATGCATTTCTACTTTGAAGGCTTCACTTTAAAAACCCAAATGCAAATTTTCATAAGAATGATTTTTAATTTTTCTCTTTACATATTGATAATTAGTTGTCAAGGATGACAGTCTGATTTGAAGTCTGTGTATTAGAATGTGACATGTCACTTATACAGCAAGACCTTCATATTGAGGAAAATGTTCACTCTAAATAATACAGGTCCTAAATTCATAAGTTGATTATATTAGGAGGGGACATAAAGGCTCTGTTAGTTCTTTTTAAAAATCAGTATTGAAAGTTTGATTAATTGGCTAATTGGTATATATATGTGTAAATGATGGGTTTATTAAATACATCAATAATTTGGTAAAAATAATTGTAAGATACCCTCTTATGTTTCTCTAGGATTTTTGGCATCATTCATCTCAAATAAATAATTTTAAATTTAGAAATTTATTTGATAAAAGGAGAAACAAACCATCAAAATTACTACTTACTATTTATTGACTTTGCAAAGCATATATAAAAGCCGAGGCAATATCAATATATATCTCCATATTGATATCTATATGTATACCCATGTTTAAATTTGAGATGAAGAAAATTCAAACTGGGTTATTAGTTGAAAGTCAGCCATTTGAAAATTATTATCCTTTAATTAAGTAAACCAGAGTAGGTAAATACTTCCTAAGAATCTTTTTTTTTAACAAATTAGCTCTAATTTTTCCAAGCTGTTATTGGAATGTCTCTCCAGTCATTCATTAGGTAATTAATTATTTATTTATTAGGGACCAGTCTCTCTGTGTTACTAATTTGGGTTTTAATATGAAGTTGCTACAGTTTGCTAAAGTTTAAAGGCCAAAATATATAAGAATTGACATCAGTCCTCTATATTTTGCTGATTGAAGCCATTCTGAGGGTAGACATTATAAAAGTGGATTGGGTCTGCTTTTTCTTTCATGAAGAATATTTAATAATAAAGGAGGGAAAATGAGGTCCTTGGGGAATGGCTAATGTCATATACATGATTTTAGATGATGAAGAGAAAGGGATATGACCTCTGAAGTTGGAAACATTTAAATTAAGTTTCTGAAAGAGTTTAAGTGATTTTAAATACTCCTGAACATCCAATGTGTATTTGTAAACACAAATTTGTAAATGCAAATACAGAACAATCATAAATCAGTGATCAGTGTAGTAACTATGCTTCCTAACCATGAATGTCAGAGAAAAAGGAGGATTATAAATGCATGTACTCTGCCAGTAAAACAAAAGAATCTTCAACAATTTCTAACACGTAAAATAGAAATCTATTACATAACAATGAAAATAAAATGAACTCTTGGGAAAGAGAAAGCACTGAAATTTCCCTAGGTTGCTTCAAGTTTTTCTCCAAATATTTATGAGATGTTTATGTGCTCCTTATGGTTATTTTTCAGAAAGAAACAACACTTTGTGGTTAGATATACATTGGGGCGAGTGCCTATGTAACATTGGTAACTGCTTACTAATTTATATTTGTTAAACACATTTTGCTTTTCTTCGAGATGTGGTCTCACTCTATTGCTCAGGCTGGAGTGCAGTGGGGTCATCTCGTCTCACTGCAACCTCCGCCTCCTGGGTTCAAGCGATTTTTCTGCCTCAGTCTCCCAAGTAGCTGGGACTACAGGCACACACCATCACACCTGGCTAAGTTTTGTATTTTTAGTAGAGTGGGGTTTCATCATATTGGCCAGGTTGGTCTCAAACTCCTGACATCATGTTAAACACATTTTGATTCCTTTCTATTTTTTCAATTAATTGATATATATGCTATCGTTCATTGTATTTTATATTAAGCTTTGAGAATGTAAATCTCAAAATACAAAGTAATTTTTTTCTCTGCACTTATTGTCTTTCCATGGTACCATATGATTTATGTGGGAATTAAAAAAAATAAACACAAATAATCGATTTGGATTTGATTCGAATTAGGTTTTTTCAATTGGGAGATAATTTCTGATTCCATTAAAAATATACATATCATCATCCTTTCATTCCTATGTTTAAATTACATTTTCCCATTGCATACTGTGAGGTGGATTCTATACAAACAAAGCAATATGCTGTCAGGAAACAGCTATGTTCCTGTTGGTAATTAATGCAGATAAGTTTATGTAATAAATAAAGAGGCATTTTAAGGGAAGCAAAACAATAATTACAGCAGCAATAAGTACTCCAAACAAAGTCACCGGTATTTGAACACTTACATGCTAACTCTTTGTGGACACTGTGGTAAATATTCACAACTTGTAGGAGAGAACATATTGCTATCTCCACTTAACAGATAAAAACAAAGACCCAGAGAGATCATGCCAGTTCTCACAACATATGCATGGAAGAGGGGTTTGGATCTTGCTTGGTATTTCTGCCTCCAGGGTGCCTACTCTTATAGCCTTCATATGACAGAATGCTTTTGAAACATATTGAAAACTTTTTAATTGTTTTCTCCACAATTAAATTTGGGGTGAGTTTGCCCCATTACTTTTCATACGGAAATAATTTTGAAGGATAGAATAAGAAATGTCCTTAGCAGTGAATGGTGAAATTTCAGGTGAAGATTTCTGGTGGAAATCAGAGTCTTCTTCCCCACAACCTTTGTTTAGTTTATCATAGAGTAGCTACACTGCTACTCTGATAAACTGCTACTGTATGATAAACTGCTTCATTAAGTGATTCAGGATAATGGGTTGCCAAAGTGTCTTCAAATTATCCACTCATTCTCTCTGACGTCACTTTTCAAATATACAGTTTTATATCACAAAAAGTCCCTCCCATTTTCTCCCCTGTGTTTACTTTTCTCTAAGGCAAGAAAAATGCTGTAACAAGGCTAAATATTTTAATGGTAATCATTTTATGGATTCTTTTCTTTATGACAAAAATGAGAGATGAACCCAGATTACACTACTGTTAAGTCTGCTCAGCATTTTCTTATGTTAATTAAACAACAGCAAACTGATATATAGTGCAAAATCTTAATGGAGAGCATGTTAAACAGATTCAAAGAAAAAAAAAGTGGCTACTTGGGCAGGGATTTTGGACAAGTTATGGAAGTGATATCTTCATCACCATATTTTTTGACACATTGTTCTACATCATTACGCTGGCCAAAACCAACTGAACTCTAACCCATCTAAATTTTTAACACTTCTGTAATCTAGGAATGATTTCAAATGGCAAATAATAGTTTCTAAGAAGGACTAAGAAACAGTAAAATTTGACATCATCTCTTTTTCACATTGTATTCTGAGGTGCAGTTTTACTCTGCTTTTGGGGATACATTTTTATGAGTTCAAACCTCTGATTTTAAAAACAAAGCCAATTGGAAAATAGTCAAATTTGTGATATCACGTGAGTATCATGACATAACCAAACAAAACAAAATGAAAAAACATGATATAGACTCCCTTTCTTTCAAGTTTCTTTCAGTGCGAATAATTTGTTAGAATTAAAAAGTTATACTGGAGATAAAAGATAAACGATGGAAGAGATAGTTAAAGCCATCATCACATATCATTTGGAGCCATTTCTCTGCAGCAGAAGCTGGATGAGTGCTGGATTTACTTACGTTCATCCTGTTAGATTACTCAGAGGCTCATAGTATCTGTACACATTTAATTTCTATCACTTATATGAAAATAAAATCAAAGTTGCTGTTGCTTTTCACTGTTTTGAAATCAGGCTTCTGGAGAGTTTTAACTTTTCAATATGGAATGATTTGAGAATGGATTACCTGAAAAATTGCTTTTCTATTCATGTGTGTGACAGCTGAGTTCAGCTGTTTTCTTAAGCATCTATGGAACAGCTGAACACTTTCTCCTGGTTCCCAGATTTGAAGCTAGAGAACAGGAGGCAACAAAGTTCCATTGGAATGTATATGATCAAGGCATTTACTTTTCACTCATCTGCTGCAGCTTTAAGTTATTGAATTTGTGGGACAGTTATAGGTAAAATCATCTATACCTCCTGTCTTTTTCACATATGGTTGTATACACTAACACAACTATAGCCACCATAATTGCATATTAGAGACCCAGTGCAGTGCAAAATAGGCAAGCTCTAAATTTCAATCTTGGTCTTAGAAACATAACTAACTTTAAAGTGTTTATCTGTCATCTGGCATTTGTATTCGTCCTGAGACAACAAACACAGCAGTTTGAAGAAATGGAAGAAAACAAAGTTGGTTTTGTGTCAGGAGTAGATAAGATGATTTTGTGTCAGACCCTGAAGGCCACTCACGTTCTCCCATCAGTTAAACCTGGTTTTCTGAACAATCAAATATTGACCAAATGGAAAGAGACATAGGAAGAATAAGCCTGTGTTGCTTTAGTGAAAAGGACAGTGTTACTATAATGTCATTGTCTATAAAGCATATACTTACCATGACCATTAAAAAACTAGATTAAATTATTGGAATTTAAAAAAATATTAATTTAGTAAATAGTCAAATGCTTCATCTGGTTTATACCTTATTTTACAGAAATGGAGTAACAAATAGATATGTGTAATCAAATTCATTTTTTAAGTTCTTGCAACAACTCTTACAAAGTTTCTCTCGACCTTCCTTGTATTAAAAATTCTAATTTTAATATTCTAGATATTTTTTATTGCCTGGAATTGAACTCACTGTCCCATTGAAATTGTTTTTTTTTTAATTCTAAACTAGGTAATTTACAAAAAATTAATGATATTATAAACATTTTCTTCCCAAAATATTACAACAAAATGACTATGGGCATGCAACACAATCGCATTCTTCATTTCAAAAAACCATGGAACATTTTCCAGAATTTCACTATGAGGCACTGTGTAGTTTTAAAGTGTAATGATATAATAACAATCCTCTTCGGTTCTATGAACTTTGCTAAAGCAATGGTTGAGATCTCTACTGTTCTGATTGCCACTGGTGCTCAGATTGCAAAAGAAATATTTGCCCTACAAAGAGGTCAGTGACAAGTGTATGTTATGACATGCAGTTCTGCTCTTTTTTCTGCAAGGATGCACATTATGCTTTCTCTGATAGGGCCCAGTCACCTCGTGGCTGCTCACTGACAAATCCTATCAACTTGCCATGTTCCCCAGTTGTCTGTATTGCACTGTGAGCTTCAGGCTGTGATTTAGTGTATCTTGGTTACTAATCCTTGCCTGGAGGTAATTCTTTCCTTTTTATTTTACTTCATTGTGAATCTATTGAATTTTGGTATCGACCCCCTTATTTGATCAACATTGCAAGAATATTTTCTCACTGGCAAAAAAGAGATGAGAAATAATGAAGACAATTTCTTTTGTAACTTTATATTGTGGATCCAACCCATATACTATTTTAACTTAGTGGATGTAATGTTTCTTTGCAAAAGATATTTCTAAAAAATACATAAAATAGGATAGGTCGGGGAAGGGAGAAGTAGACAAAGAATAAAAGATGAAACAAATTGTTTTTAATAAAAAATTATAAGCCAACAATTGGCTCCTGGATTTTGAAAATTAGTACCTTAAATAAGAAGAAAAATATTAACTATTAACTATTTCTCAAATTTTGTATTTCATTTTGCATTATAAGTTCTTGGGGAATTTTGTAGTGTATGATAGTGCTTATAAAATGGCAAAATGAAACACAAAATTGGAGAAATGGTTAATAGTAGTTATTTTTTTTAATCTGTAAAAATCTATTTCAAATTATTTCAGGACATCTCTGAAGAAACTTTCCTGAATAATTTTTATATTTCAGAATTTTGTGCAAGAAACACTTGACCTTTGGCCAGACAGAGCAGAAAAGAAAGGAGAAGACTGTTAGAAATAACCATAAAGGGCTCCTTTGAGAATGTTGAGATGTGAGGAAAAAAGAAATAAGAAAAGAAAAGAAAGACTTCAAGCCTGGGTATATAGTGGAATCCAATCTCAAAAAGAAAAAAGTAAGTTAACCAGACATGGTGGTACATGCCTGTTGTCCCATAGTCCCAGATACTAAGGAGGCTGAGGTGACATCTCTTGAGCCTGGAGGTCAGTGCTATAGTGAGCTGTGGTAATGCCACTGCACTCCAGCCTAGGTGACAAAGAGAGATTCTAAAAAAGAAGAGTCTCAAAAAAAGGCTAATAGTAATAAAACATCAAAACAACAACAAAATGCATCCTGGCATATTTATGGAGGGATTTCTTTCCCCCCAAAGATAGAAGTTTTGTCTGTCTTATAGGGAATAGATGCAGTGTGTGTGTGTGTGTGTGTGTGTGTGTGTGTGTGTGTGTGTGTTTGGGGGGTGTTGGTAGTAGGCTACATAAATGAATGGGAGAGCTTAAACATAACTTTGAGCCACTGAAAGTTATTCCTGGAAAGATGTATGTTAAGTTTGCAAGTTCAAAGGCAAGAATACACTTCACATTTGGAGCATTTGCATACAGTTCCTGAGAATTTCTGGATTAGAGTTTTGTTAATGTAATCAATTCTTTTTTCTTTATTTATATATAATTATTTTTTTTTCTTTCCACATAGTTTTAAAGAATTTAGTCTTCCAATCTGATAGGGAAGTAGATACGTGAAATTACCAATACATTTCTTTTCTTTTTTCTTTTTTCTTTTTTGAGACTGAGTCTCACTCTGTCACCCATGATGGAGTGCAGTGGCACAATCTTGGCTCACCACAACCTCCACCTCCCAGGTTCAAGAGATTCTCCTGCCTCAGCCTCCCAAGTAGCAGGGATTACAGGCACCTGCTACCACAGCTGGCTATTTCTTTTTATATTTTTAGTAGAGACAGGGTTTCACCATGTTAATTAGACTGGTCTCGAACACCTGATTTCAGGTAATCCACCCTCATTGGCCTCCCAAAGTGCTGAATGACAGGCCTGAGCCACCACACCCAGCCACCAACACATTTCTTAAAATTTGACATTACAGAATAGAAAAGACTTTGTGGATGTTTATACCCCTCATGTAGCCATTCAGAGGTAGCAATATATGGATGACATACATAAACTCATAGTCTTGGGACCTTGTCTTGTGAAAGGATACTAGAAGCTTTATTTTCCAGTAATATAATCTTGTGCATAATACAATTCTGCCTCTATAAACATTGCTAAAATAATACATGATGGGAATTTATGACACTTCTTGCGTTAAGTTCCACTTGTATACACCTGAAGAATAGACACTGCTTCTTCTGTAAAATTATCCTTAAGTCATTATTGCTTATGCTATTTAATTCAGACAATAATTTTCTTTCTGTGTTCTTCCTTGCTTAAACTCTTATTTAACAGATGTTATTTTTATGGGTATGAGCCATTTTCTTAGTAGATCCTTCTTTCTACTGAGCTTGTTTTCTTAGTTTCTAAATGTGTTTGTTTAGGAAATACAGAAGGATTAAAAATTTCTCATTCACAAATATTTTATAATCAAGTAAGTAGGTATTGGTTACGATGTCTAATTTATTGTTAAATTATGGTATACTTTAAAAAATGGATGATGATAAAAATAAGCACATTTTACAAGCAAAATTAAATAACATAATTTGATGTATAGTGAAATTACTATACTTCTGTTAACAATGTTCTAAGTCTTATTTTCCTTGCCATATGATTGTGGGGGGTTCCATAAACTAGACATTTATTTTTTCCTTACAAAATTAAATAAATCTAAAGGTACAACTTTAATTTATGACTGTGGTCCAGTCTTTTAATTAGATTAAATATCTGACTTAAAAAAATTTTGGAGAAGCCTCCAAATAGTGCAAAAATAAGCAGAGATTATGTATAATCTAAATACTGAAGGAAAAACCTTCTTTATTTAGTGACTATTTTTAATTGAATTTCTATATGTATATTAATCAATGAATATTCATTGAATAAATGTATTTTTTTATCAGAATCTTTACTAGCACTGGGGATAGAAACAATAACAAAATAGACACATTTCTTGCCTTGTTGGAGTTTATATTTCATTGGTGCAGAAATAAACATATAAATAAAAATATGGCATACAATTAGATACTGATAACGGCTATAAAAACAGAATTAGAAAATTGAGAGTAATATGGTATGCAGTTCTTTTTAATCTGAGAGGTCTTTATCAGTTTTTGTCTTTGAGTCATACTTCGCATAGGTCTGTACAGCTTGTCTTTTCCCACCAGATGTTTTATTTAAAGCTGTTTTCCATGCCACTATTTTTTTTAACCTTGCTTGTAATGTTTGAAAATAATTCAGTTTTATACAGTCTACTATACTTATCTTTCTATATTTTTTACATTTATCTTTTTTCAATAAGAAATATTTCAATGGATATCTTTGTACATAAATGTTTTTCAAAGAGTGAAACCATATTCAATACCTTTTATATATTCCAAAATAATTTACTTAAATGATATACCAACTTCTCATATATAATTGGTTTTTTGAAGTGTCCATTTATTCAAGAAAATACACATTGAGTTTCTACAATGTGGTAGGCATTCTGGGTTAGGTTGAAAATGATACAGAAAGTCTCCTACATGAGTTTATAATTTTAAGAGACAGGAAAAATTATAAATAGGTGCAAAAAGTTGAATAAGCACGAGAATAAATTGTTAAGGCCTAGTTATGGAAAACATGTAAGAAAATAAAATATTTGAAGATATTAAAGAGTCTCAAGAACATAAATGTGATCCATTTTGAAGTGGAAAGTTGTCTTTAACGACCAATGAAATATTTTTATGCATTCAGAAGTCCATAAATAGAATATGGCCAGAAAGAGATTTATGAAGTTTCTGATATAGGCAGTAAAAAATACATTCCCATAGACATTAGGTGTATACCAAGAGCTATAACTTGATATTCTTTGGAAATTAAAATTTGACTCCGATTTTTTATTTTGGCTTTTATTACTGCTATTTTCATTATCTTATACAACTCTGCATTCATTAGGAAATTGAAGATCTCTCTAAATATATTTCACAAATCCCCCCACAAGAATATCTGATATGTTGAATATGAGCTGTCCTTCAAAACTTGCTCATTTTGGGGAATCAATTTATCTGTGTCTCTAGCAAAATTATCTTAGTTGAGAAATTCGCAGTTAATTGCCTCAGCTTTTCTCACTCAGACTCTTCATTGCAAAGGTCTGCTCCCATGACTCAATTTTGTGTTTCCCAAAGATCTATTTGAATAGGAAAGAGTTGAAACCCATGAGTTTAAGTTTCTGCACTGCCGCCTATTCTGATGTTTCTTTGGCATTGAAGATCACCACACAAATCATAATATGGTATATCTTATTGCTCAGTCACCTCTTACGAAGTCCGTTCATTTAAAAACATAAAATTGTATTTCTTAAAGGACAACTACTTTATCACAATTGCTCCCATCTCACCTCAGCCTGCAATTTTTTTCCAAGCATTATTTTGAACTTGGCAATTCTCAGACTTGCTATTTGTGGTTTGTTTCTTATCCTCTAAATACATTTATTTACATCCTACTAGAATAATGATTTTGGGAGGGCCTACTTGTAAGGGTAATCTCTTGTGTATCCTGAAACTGATTCACTTTGAGTCTTTTAAAAATATGGTCCCAAAGTTTACTGAGAAACTGAGGTATAGTATTTTCGGCAGCAGGATTATTTGTTATTCTCTGAGGAAGTTTTGTGCAATAGAAAGAACACTGAATTAGAAGTCTACAAACTTTAATTATAGGACTGTGTCTGTAAATTATTAACTGAGTGAATGCTTCTGATCAAGGCATTTAACTTTTTAGACGATCAGTTTCTTCATCCTTAAATGGAAATTGTTATGTCCATCCTTGCAATATTGGGATTATTATGGATATATTTTCATGTACTGGACATAAAAATATAGACTTTTCAGGCAAAATAAGCAAAAAGTTATAATAAATCTTATGCACTACAGTGAGTAGATTCAAGCACAGGTATGGGATAAATCTAATCAATATTGCACTTTGGAGTGTGATGAATTCCTTTTGCAGTACTCTCTAAGGGGGACAAAGGCTTGGACTTTTCAGTTAAAAAAAATTGAGTCAACCTGTATGTCCAGAGAAAATAAGGTCACTAAGACCAATCATTTATCATTTCATAAAGGTGTAAGTATCAGACCTATAGCATGCCTTTTCTGAATCATAAGAAGCAGAAAAAAAAGGCTTAAAGAAGAAAGAAATGAAAAAAAAGAAAGAAAGGAGGAAGGAAGGAGAGAGAGAGGTGAAATAAAGATAGATAGAGCAAAAGGGGGATAAAGGTCCAGTAATAATTTGGTACTTGGAAATTCGGTTGGAAGAAGAGCAAGTTAAATCTCTAACTTCCAGATTGTATTGCTTGCAGACCCCATTGATCTCTCCACCACAGCTTTCCAACTTCCACTCAAATCAGTAAAGCAGAACACTAAATGGGCCTAAATATGACTAAAACAAAAGTCATAAGATCAGCAACTAGTTTCAATATTATTTTGAATCTTCTTATTTTTTTGGAGGAATTTCCAGTAATATAAACTTAATGGTATGCCTTTTCTGAACACTCAGCGACATTTTAAAAGAAGCATTCCCTATCTCCAAACTGATTCCTTAGTCCATTTCTATGTCTCTTTTTTGAAGATATATATATATATATATATATATATATATATATATATATATATAGACAGTTATAGGACTTCTGAAGTTCTACTTTTAAAGTTCTAAGCTTAACACACACACACACACACACACACACACACACACACACACACACTTCCACCTGTGGTGTCCTAACTGTAGAAAAGACATTGACTATTCTTTCCAGTTAGTTCAGAAGCAGGCAAACATCAAATCCGCAGTCCTCTCCTGTAACACATGAGATATATTTAGCCCTAAAGACTAAAATGATAGCTTACTGTATTTCTTTTATACACAGACATATTTAATGATCAAATTGTAGAGGTCTTGCATTCCCATATGGAGTGAATAAACAAGAGTGACTCTAGACAGTAATATATTTATCAATCACCAATTGTAAAGTATCAACTTTTAAGTTATTGTAATCAGAGTCCATGTAATATTTGCCATTTCTAATATATTTTCTTGTTACCCTCAGAATAAAATGCTAAGATGCAAGCAATTTTATTACATATCTACCATTTGAATATCAACAAATTTTAGCAACATATCTAAAGTTCATGTTAAATTAAACACATAACCTTTGGATCTCTCTGCTCAAAGTCTTTACAAGTCCCAGGAATTGTAAGAGTTAACTAGAAAAAGCCAAACTAAACCCTTGCAGTAACATCCAGAACAATATTGCAGATATGTGGAGCTTAGAGAATGTGGAGCCCATTTATTTTGCATACACATTTAATATGCAAAATTATTTTTAAGTTCTAAAGAAACCTCTTGAAAATGCTAAGAACTGCAAAGCTACACAGACCCTGATGCATTCCTAAACATAATGAAGAAAGAAACAAATGCACCAAGAGTTAAATACCCTGGTTACTCACGATTCTTTTCACCTTTCCACCTTGACCCAGCTTTCGTTCTGTCCGAGACACCCACAGGAGAAGTTATCTCAGCCATAGAGAGCAGCAGCATCAGTAACAGCACAGCCATGCCAGGTAAAAATAACCTATGTCGAGAGTTCTGTCACAGACGAACCTGAAGGCTTTTACTGGGAATAGAAACCTGGAGCCAATCCTGTCATTTTATTCAGCAGAAATGCAAAGATGCTCTTTTTCCCATAAATTTTTAAAAAGCAGGTATATTCTCATCAAGGCTTCTATTTGAATTATGCAGACAATGTTAAAAAAATTAGGACAGATGTAATACCTTCCTTTACATATAAGCACAAATGTCAGAAGAGATAAGCTGACAGTTTTCTCGGGTCTTTCTGCAGCTACCAGTTCCTAACCTGCTCCTGCCATCTCTCACTTCTTCCATGTTTGTCAACATTTCTCATAACATGATAATAAGGAAAAGCTGTGATTTCAGCATTTTCCCATCTATCCATTCTGTAGCACAGATTATAGTACTTGACAAAACTGAATATTTAATTTGGGCACTGCAAACACACCTCACTGCATTTCAAACAGAGGTGGTTGTTATGGAAAGAAAAAAAACCAGACTTGTTCACAGAGCTCTAAAATTTAGAGAAAGGATTAGATGTATAAATATCTGCTGCTAAGACATGATAAAAATACCTCTGGAAAAGGGAGTGGTAAACAATCATCTTTCTTACTTAGCTTGTATTGTGGGATTTCTGCATTCAGAGAATACTGAATAAAGACAGTATGCCAAAAATATTCCAAATTCATGAAGGAGGCAAAATGTAATGTACATTGCACTTTCAAGGATCATCTGCAATGCATCATAAACACTAGTTTGCCTTGTAAATCCATGTTGGTATATTCCATCTCTCCTGTTTTCTGGAGAATGATTTTATTGCCTCATGAGCTCAGATTTTTTTTTTTTAGCAAATCAGACTTCTACGTTTTACAATGAAGTCTGTAAGATTATATTAGTTATACTGGAACAATATAAGTTTGCCTTCTGTTTGGGACCAAATTTATTAATTTTTTAAGAAAATGATGTTTTGCTTCCAAGAACCCCATTATAGAAATATATATATATATATATATACATATATATATACATACATATATATATATACATATATATATATACATACATACATATATCTTTCTTTTAACAAGCACATAAAGTTATTTTCAGATATTGCTAGACACACAATATTCTACAACCTGAGCTATTTCAACAATTAAATAGTTTACGTAGCTGCCAAAATATATTTTAAAAACATGCAACTAATAATGTGCTATTTACTGTTAGTTCCCTGTTCTTCAGCAGAGTAAAAATAAAGTAAGGTAAAGAGCCAAATAGGTAGCATAAATGAGTGAAACAGGCTGGGTATAAGGCAAGAGGAATAGATGAGGATTGTGGCCAGGTGCAGAGAATGCTCTGTGAAAAAAGTAAGCTCAAGAGCTAAATAGGTAACATAAATGAGTGAAACATGCTGGGTATAAGGCAAAAGGGTTAGGTGGGGATTGTGGCCAGGTGCAGAGAAAGTTCTGTGAAAAATGTAACCTCAAGAGCCAAATAGGTAACATAAATTAGTGAAACAAGCTTGGTATAAGGCAAGATGGTAGGTGGGGGGGGGGGGGTGTGGCCAGGTGCAGAGAATGCTCTGTGAAAAATGTAAGCTCACAAGTCAAATAGATAATATAAATGAGTGAAACTGGCTGGCTATAAGGCAAGAGGGATAGGTGGGATTATGACCAGGTGCAGAGAATGCTCTGTGAATGATGGCAGCTGCCAGTAGACTTCAGTTGAATGTTACCATATGAGTTACAGATTCAAGATTGCTAGATATTTCCATTTCAAGAAGCAGCTAGAAATTTCAATTATGATAAAAAAAACTTCTAATTTTTAAAGTGAAAGTAACACAATTTCAAACTTCTTAACTAGGCATAAGAGGCCGACCATTCTGAACCTTTTTCCCACCTAATTTTTGCAAATTCTTGATTAGAACGATGCTTTAAAAGCTATATCTGATATTTTATTAATGGCAAAGATCCATAAAGTGAGCTTAATGGGAGAGGCATATATAAAAATTATTCACCTTCTATGATAAATTCAATGAAAATCCATATACAGTCTCTATGAAATCACAGAGGAGAAAATATCTGACTATACAAAGTCATCAGGGAATGCTTTTTATTTTTCTTCATTCATTCTATGAGCCATAAAATTTAATCATACCAGGATATTTTCCATTCTCCATAAAAGCATGAACTTCCAGACTCTCAGTTTTTTTTTTAATTTTCTCCTTAAAATACCTTTTTCCCATCTCTACTTTGTATAATCCTAATAATGTGTAATAGCTGAGGAGAGGTTTATCTTCTCAAACTTTCCCAGGAATAATCATTCGTTTTTCTCAGGACTTATTCACTAGGAAGTAGAGAACTTTGAACATTACATTAAGATTCTCTCTCTCTCCCTCTCTCTCTCTCTCTCTGAGTGTGTGTATGTGTGTGTGTGTGTGTGTGTGTGTGTGTGTGTGTGTCTTCAACATTAGGTATATAACTCATTGTGGGCTTTATTATATTTTCTTTATATTCCTAAATTCAGTAATGATTGCTGTACATGAAAGAAAGTTATCAAAAGTTTTTTGAACTAATGGTACATTTTACTGTTATAAATATTAATTTCAGTTGATACATTTTTAAATTAAAATATGTCTCTTTAAAACACAACCAGGATAATTTCTTTCATTCTCTGGGCACATATTTACTTGTATGTTGTCCTTCGTTTTCCTTGGTAATTAGTATTAGAAGATATTATAGATAAGTTTTAAAAAAAAACCTCAATTCATTTATTCCTTTTTAGTTTGAGTCAATCATAATCATCAAATAAAAGCAATACTTTAGTCTGCTATAATCCATACTACAGTAGTAAAAGCCCAAAGCTTATATTCAATACTAATTTTAGGTCATATGTATTGACAGATCATAAAGAGAGAGACATTATAAATATGAGAAGCTGGATCTATAAACACATTCTAAGAATAGCTTTCAAATCTGCAATTTTTTAACATAAAGTATTAAAGATTATCAGCAGATAGGTGTAGTCTGATCTAAAATTATGAATTGGTTCAAAGCCAGTTATTTGGCTTTGACATCCTAAGTTGCAGATGTCCAGAGCTATTTCAACTCAAAACAATAAGTGGGTAAACTGCATTTCTGCACTCTCTCTTCCTTCTTTCTTCAAATACTTGTTCCACTTGGCTGTGCAAATTCACTCTGGTCTGAGCCCATGGAGTTGAGCAATCTCATTCTTCCTAGGTGAAACTGATCAGTACCATGATGTCACTAACCATATAAATACTTCCTGAGTCAAGGAAGTTAACATAAGTAGTCGAAAGCCTATGTAATTCATTAATTCAACAAATGTATTCTGGGCACCTAACATGTGCCAGGCACTAGAACGACTGTGAACAATAGCAGTGAAATGATAGACATAGTCCCTGATTTCGTGGGGCTGATATTCTAGTGAGTAGAAATTGACACTATATAGTAACATCTTACTTTTAAACACATACTTTTAAATTGCATCTGTAATAATGTAAAGGTAAGATTTACGGATATTATAATCATGGTACTTAATTTAAAGGTTATTTGAGAAAGTCATGCCGAAGCAGAGAAAGGAAGCACAAATAAGTCAAATGAAGCAAAAGTGGGAAAAGCAGAACATGGGTTAAGTCAGACAGAAAACTTATACAAGAATTCCTCAGGCATAAAAGAGCTTGTCACATATTAGGATGAAAGAATAGCTAGAAATAGTGGTAGAGACCTTTTCATTTCAGACCCTAGTAACTATGTTCTGAACTTCATTCTGTGGTTTTAAGAAGCAGCAAATTTTGGCATTAAAAGATTACTCCTCTTTCAATAGAATAAGTTAGAAAGTGTCAAAGTGGAAGCAGGAAGATCAGTTAGAAGACCATCTGACTATTTAAGTGAAAAATGTGTACTGGCAATGATAGAAATAAAGAAAAAGAAATGAAAAATGAATATATTAGAAACATTTTAGGAGGCAGAAGCAATGATGTTGATTGGTGAATTACACATAGAAAGTGAGGATAAAGGAGCTTCACGGTTGCAGCTAGGTTTCTGGGATAAACATTTATCTCAGGACGGAAATATTTAAGCATATTTGGACACCAAGGATGAAAAGAACTTAATGTTCCTTTCATTGGTAAAAAATTTTCAAAAATGTCACTGTCACTTCAGACTAGATAGAGAAGGAATGCGGAAGATTGGGTGAGAAAGAGAACAAATATATAACAATATGAAAAAAAAACGCTTTAAATCTAGTAAGAATCAGCCTATTTATCTACATTCTTGTATAAGGAATATTCAAATTAACCATAATGGCTACAAATTGGTAAGTGCATTTATAGAAGTAAGAGTTGTTAAATAGAAAACTAGTTAAGGACTATGGCAGCAAGAGATGATAAATGGCTTAGAGATGTAGTAGAGATGGAAAGAAGTTTAGATATGAAAGAGATAAAATTGGGCTGGGTGCTGTGTCTCAAGCCCATAGTCCTGGCACCTTGAGGCTGAGGCAAGAGGATAGCTTGAGACCAGGAGTTCAAAACCAGCCTGGACAACATGCAAAACCCTGTCTCTACAAAAAAATTCAAAAAAAATTATCCAGGTTTGAGGGCCCATGCCTATAGCCCCAGCTACTAGGGAGGCTGAGGGTGGATGACTGTTTGAACCCCAGGAGTTCCAGGCTGCAGTGAGCTGTGATCTTACCACTGCACTCCAGCCTGGGTGACAGAGTGAAACCCTGTCAAAAAAGAAAGAGAAAAGAAAAGAAAGAGAAAGAAACAGAAAGAAAGAAAAAAGAAAGAAAGAAAAGAAAGAAAAAGAGAAAGAAAGGTAAAATTGATAAAACTTGGTGTTGCTTTGGTTTGAAAATATGCAACTGCAGAGGAAACAAGATGGTCGAAAAGACACAACTCTGGTGCACAACACCCAGCGAGAGAGACACAGAAATTGAGAGATCTCCTAGCTCCAACCGAGGTACCAGGTGCATTTCAGCAGGTCTGGCTGGATGGTGAGCAAAGCCCAGACAGGGCAAACCGAGGCAGGGAGGTGTGCTGCTTCATCCAGAAAGTGCATCTGACCCATGAGTCGGAGGCTTCCCCTCCGCCATCCCGGTCCAGATACAGCGCTTCCCACAAAGCCTCAGTAATCCACAGAACAGGGGATCTTTGCCAGTCAAACGCTGGAAATTACAAGCCCAGAGTTGAATAATAATCCAAGACATTGTCCCAGATTGTTGCACAGATCTAAGCAAGCGCATAAGCCTATAAGTTGACGGGGAGAGCCTGCAGACTGACCTATCGCCCCCTCCCACTGCATGGAGAGAGAGGGAACTGAAAGCCAGAAGACGGAGCAGCTGGGCGGGCCCCTCCCCCATGACTGGAGAGAGAGGGAGCTGAAAGAGAGGAGACAGACGGTGAGGCAGGGTGAGTCTCTACCATCCCCCAAATATCCCAGGAGGCTGAAGCACTAACTCTAGTGGGTTACGCAGCCAGTGCCTCAGTCTGCGCTGAACCCTGAATGATCCAGCTCTGTGGAGGAAAGGTGCAACCCACCATTAAAGAGGCGGGACTAGGCTTCATGTTTTAGCAAAAAACACAGAAAGCCTATGCAGCAACAGGATGGTGTTCTTGACCACCCAGCAGTGCCTCCAGGTCAGCGGAATATGCAGGCCTAAACTCCCAGTGTAAACAAATTTGACATGGGAAGCTGACCTAGTAACCTGAAGGAGTCCCTGGAAACCCAGGAGCGCCTCGACAGGCAGAAAACGACCTCATTACACAGCTCCCTGAGATCACAGCCAGGTAAATCCATGAAGATGGGAAAAAAAACAGCACAAAAAAGATGAAACCATCAAAGACCACAACACCTTTCCTCCTTCAAGGTATCACAACTCCTCAACAACATGGGAACACAGAATGACTGAGAAAGAGTGCAACAAATTGACAGAAACAGGCTTCAGAAAGTGGCTAATAACAAACTTCTGAGCTAAAGGAACACATTATAAGCCAATGCAAAGAAACTAAAAACCTTGAAAATGGTTAGGCGAAATGCTAACTAAAATAACCACCTTGGAAAAGAACATAAACGACTTGATGAAGTTGAAAAACACAGCAGGAGAACTATGTGAAGTAAACACAAGTTTTAATAGCCAAATCAATCAAGCAGAAGAAGGGATATCATAGATTGAAGATCAACTCAATGAAATAAAAAGAGAAGGCAAGACAAGAGAAAAAAAGAGTGAAAAGAAATGAACAAAGCCTCCAAGAAATGTGGGATTATGTGAAATGACCTAATCTGTGCTTGATAGGTGTACCTGAATATGACAGGGAGAATGATTCCAAGCTGGAAAACATACTCCAGGATATTATCTAGGAAAAGTTCCCCAGCATAGCAAGGCAGTCCAACATTCAAATCCAAGAAATACAGAGAACACCACAAAGATATTTCTCAAGAAGAGCAACCCCAAGACACATAATTGTCAGATTCACCAGTGTTGAAATGAAGGAAAAAATGCAAAGGGTAGCCAGAGAGAAAGGTCAGGTCACCCACAGAGGGAAGCCCATTGGACTCACAGTAGATCTCTCAGCAGAAACCCTACAAGCCAGAAGAGAGTGGGGGCCAGTATTCAACATCCTTAAAGAAAATAAAAATCCAGCCAAATTAAGCTTCATAAGTGACGGAGAAATAAAATCCTTTAAGAACAAGCAATTACTTAAAGATTTCATCACCACCAGCCCTACTTTACAAGAGCTCCTGAAAGAAACACTAAACACAGAAAGGAAAAAGGACCAGTCACTGCAAAAGCACACCAAATGGCAAAGACCAAAAATGCAATGAAGAAACTGAGTCAACTAATGGGCAAGAAAACCAGCCATTAATAAAATGGAAATTCACACATAACAATATTAACATTGAATGTATACTGCCTAAAGACCCCAATCAAAAGACACAGAGTGGCAAACTGGATAAAAAGTCAATACCCGTCGGTTTGCTGTATTCAGGAAACCCATCTCACGTAAAAAGACACACGTAGACTCAAAATAAATGGATGGAAAAAGATTTACCAAGCAAATGGAGAACAACAAAAAAGCAGGGGTTACAATCCTAGTCTCTGATAAAATGGACTTCAAATCAACAAAGATCAAAAGAGGCAAAGAAGAGCATTACATAATGGTAAAAGGATCAATCCAATAAGAAGAGTTAACTATCCTAACTATATACGCACCCAACACAGGAGTAACCAGATACAAAAAGCAAATTCTTAATGACCTAAAATGAGATTTAGACTCCCACATAATAATAGTGGGAGACTTCAACACTTCACTGTCAATATTAGACAGATCAATGAAACAGAAAATTAATAAGGACATCCAAGACTTGAATGCAGAGCTGGACCAAGCAAACCTAATAGACATATACAGAATGCTCCACCCCAAATCCACAGAATATACATTCTTCTCAGCATCGCATCACACTTACTCTAAAATTGACCACCTAAGTGGAAGCAAATCACTCCTCAACAAATGCAAAAGAACGAAATCATAACAAATAGTCTAGCAGACCACAGTGCAGTCAGATTAGAACTCAGGATTAAGAAACCCACCCAAATCCACATAACTACTTGGAAACTGAGCATCTTGCTTCTGAGTGTCGACTGGATAAACATGAAATGAAGGCAGAAATAAAGATGTTCTTCAAAACCAATCAGAATGAAGACACAACTTACCAGAATCTCTGGGATACCTTTAAAGCAGTATTGAGAGGGAAATTTACAGCAATAAATGCCCACATGAGAAACAAGGAGAGATCCAAAATTGACCACCTATCATCAAAACTGAAAGAGCTAGAGGAGGAAGATTAAAAAAACTCAAAAGCTAGCAGAAGACAAGAAATAACTCCAAAAGCAATGACAATAAAAGCCAACATAGACAAATCGAATCTAATTAAACTTCAGAGCTTCTGTACAGCAAAAGATACACTCATTGGAGTGAACCAGCAATGAACAGAATGGGGAAAATATGTTGCAATCTACCCATCTGACAAAGGGCTAATATCCAGAATCTACAAAGGACTAAAACAGTTTTACAAGAAAAAAAAACATTCAAAAGTGGGCAAAGGATATGAACAGACACTTATCAAAAGAAGACATACACGAGGCCAATAAACATATGAAAAAATGCTCATCATCACTGGTCATTAGAGAAATGCAAACTAAAACCACATTGAGGTACCATCTCACACCAGTTAGAATGGCGATCATTAAAGAATCTGGAGACAACAGATGCTGGAGAGGATGTGGAGAAATAGGAACACTCTTACACTGTTGGTGGGAGTGTAAATTAGTTCAACCATTGTGGAAGAGAGTGTGGTGATTCCTCAAGGATCTAGAAATAGAAATTCCATTTACAGCAATCCCATTACTGGGTATATACCCAAAGGACTATAAATCATTCTATTATAAAGACACATGCACATATATGTTCATTGCAGCCCTGTGTACAATAGCGAAGACCTGGAACCAATCCAAATGCCCATCAATCATAGACTGGACAAAGAAAATGTGGCACATATGTACCATGGAATACTACCCAGCCATAAAAAATGAGTTTGTGTCCTTTGTAGGGACTTGAATAAATCTGGAAACCATCATTCTCAGCAAACTGACACAAGAACAGAAAACCAAACACTGCATGTTCTCACTCATAGGCAGGTGTTGAACAATGAGAACATGTGGACTAAGGGAGAGGAGCATCACATACTGGGGGCAGTTGAGGTGTGGGATTAGGGGAGGGACAGTAGGGGGTGGGGAGGGATAAAAGGGGGAGAAATGCTGGATATCGATGAAGCGGGAATCGAGGCAGCAAACCACCTGGTTATGTATTCACCTATGCAACAACCTACGTGACCAGCACATGTACCCCCAAACCTAAAGTAAAACAAATTAAAAAAAATAACAACGCAGCTATAGCTATTGTTTATAGACAGTAATACTCATCCATGTGCACCACTAGTTATTACTTCTTGATGTAAGGCATTTCCATACCATATTTTGTAGAATAATGTACTTGCCTTGAATATAATATTCTGAGCACAAGTACAGATGTTAAAAGGATACATTTATTGCCATGGCACTTTGCAAGTGGCTTACACAAACATTGACTCCATTTATCCTCCAATCCGTGTTGTGAAGTTAGGCTGATCATTCAAATTTTCTCAGTTAAAACAATAACAGCAACAAACATACTCTAATGTCTGAGAGTTTAAAATATTTTTCCAACATCAAATATCTAGATCAGAAAATAGCAGAACATGTTTTGGTTTTCAAATATTTCCACAAATATATTGCTACTCCCTCCTTCAAGAAGTGAATCTTAATTTCCATCTTATTGATTGTGGACTAAGATTCTATTGAGAAGAGGGTTGAAATGATGGTGTGATTCTGAGGCTAGGTTGTAAAAACCTTGGGATTTTCTTTCTGCTCTCATTCTCTCCCTTTTTGATCATTTGCCCTGGGGAAGACAGCTACCACATTGTGAGAAATCTCTTGCAGCCTGTGGAGGGTCTCACATAGCAAGAAACGGAGGCTTAGTCCAATGACCAGCAGGTAACTGAGGTTTGCTAATAATCATGTGAGTGAGTCGATGGACTAAGATGACTACAGACCTGACTTACAGCTTGATGGTAACTTTCATCAAACGCCCTAAGCCAGAACCTCTCAGCTAAGCTACTTCTAGATTCCTGATCCTCTGAAACTGTATGAGATAATAGATACTTGTTTTAATTGCTGATTTGGGGGATAATTTATTACACAGCAATAGATAACTGCTATAGCCTGGATCACAAGTAACTACTTACTCTTTTCATCCCAGCTGCTTCCAAAACTGTGGTTATGATTCCCACGTCAGCTGGAGGCCATGACCGCAATTATAGCTTTAATCAACATCACCGTAGAATCCCTTTTACAGCAGTGAGGTCAAGTAAAAATGTACTAATACGGGGGACACAAACTGCAGAACTGCCTCATAATCAATCCTGTCAATCTGTTTTGCTGGATTAGAGAAGTATTTTTGCGTGTTTTTAAGTGAGACATTTAGCTCCCAGCTCACACAGTTCTTAATACTTTCTGATTTTCTACTCCAGCCAGATGGTTATGCATGTTTAAGTTATGGTTCTGATTTTAGAATATAATCAGATTATTACAAAAATGCCATCACCATCTCACATAAAATGCCCTCTTCACAGCATTGGACACATTGTAGACCCTCAAGCAATATACAAACGATTCACTGATATGATATTCACCTCAAATGAATGGTAAATAAACAGCATGGTGGAGAAAACACTATGGATTGTTTTCTTGTGTTTTTACTTCCTCTAAGAAGCTCTACACCTATCTCTTGTACCTGCATTGACACTGATGCATTTCTTTTTATGGCTTATGAAAGAGGATTTCCCACTCCTTAGAAGCCTTCCACTTATTGTTACTTTGGTATCATATTGGTGTATCAATAGTATCACAGCACGGTAGAGATGAACAAGAACTTAAATCCCATTGCAATTACTTTTCTATCACCCAAACTGGATTCAGCAGATTTGTTGTGTAAAGGTATATATGGCCTGAAAATAATTTTGTAAAAATGAATTTATTGTGTCCCTAATGCCATGATCAATGAAGAGATCTTTAGCCTTGATTTCCTTCCACTCTTTCCACCATTAATTAGAACAGCTACTTATATATAGTCTAATAATTCTTTAATTGGATGAATAAATTAACAAGCAAAAATAAAGCAAACTGTTTTATGCAAATAACATTAACACTGTTTATTTAAATTGGGCACCAAGGTGTAAAGCAGGCTACTAGCTGGCATGAAATTCTTTTAGTAACTATACAAGAGAAAGATCGACACATACATAGATGGATAGATGAATTGAAATACTGTATTGAGTGGTAAACAGAAACTCAGATATTAGACATAACCATGCCCATAAATTCATTGTCATGATCATGCTGCCCAGATAGAAAACTTAGAAATATAAATAAAATACAAATAATTCAGATTCTATAAAATTAAATACATACTTAATTCTAAAAGGGTTTGCAGAATGTGTTAAATATCAGATGTGCATGAGAAGTTCTGATTCAAGTAGAACTCAAAGTCCCCATGCGTTAAGGATGAATGATGACTAGTGTTAGAATTTTCAGTACAGGAGTAAAGTGATGAGGAAAAAGACCTAGATGTGCATTTGCAAGGCCATATCCAGAGGGCCATGTGTGGCTGGATCTGACAGCATTTACAGAAAGATCTATAGTGAATTATGTTAATTTTACATAACGCAGGACAACGATTTGAGGAGTATGGAGTTGAGTCTAAGAGCAATGGGAAAATTGTAAAAGTTTTGAGCAAGTTTGAGAGAGGAAGAACCCAGCCACTATAATTAACAAAAATAACAGTACAGTATCAGCAAACTGATAGGTGCTTAATGCTTAATTAGACAAACAAGATGATCCCTTGGTCATGTATCTAATTTTCCCCTCTTATACACTGGAGTCACTAGCTGGAGTATCAAAGGTGCCCCTGCCTTCAGTATTACATATTCCACCCTCCGGAATGTGATGAGTCAGTTTTTCAAGCAGAGCCTTGGGTTGTGGCTGTGTAAAAGAAAAGCTACACATTTGATATGTTGAGAAAGATGTATCTTTATATATCAAATCGGCTGAACCCAATTTGGGTGAAGGAAGACTGCAGTTGAGATTTAAGTTCTTGTTCATCTCAAATGTGCTGTATATACTATTGATTACACTAATATGATACCAAAATAACAACATGTTTAGTTTGAGAAACTAAAGGGTGGTGATAGCTCAGCTTGTGACTGGTGAAAACCACTCTCGGCCGGTCGTGGTGGCTCAAGCCTGTAATCCCAGCACTTTGGGTGGCCAAGGCGGGTGGATCACGAGGTCAAGAGATTGAGACCATCCTGGTGAACATGGTGAAACCCCGTTTCTACTAAAAATACAAAAAATTAGCTGGGCATGGTGGCGCATGCCTGTAATCCCAGCTACTCAGGAGGCTGAGGCAGGAGAATTGCCTGAACCCAGGAGGCGGAGGTTGCGGTCAGCCGAGATCGCGCCATTGCACCACTCCAGCCTGGGTAACAAGAGCGAAACTCCATCTCAAAAAAAAAAAAAAAAAAAAAAAAAGAACAAAAAAAGAAAAGAAAATAAGAAAAAGAAAACCACTCAAGATTGCCCTGGGTTCTTTGTGCATGC
>CM052665.1:13099311-13185165 GCA_028533165.1 Leontopithecus rosalia | reverse complement strand
GATGTTCATCCAGACACTTCCTGAAAAAGTAATCTGAAAAGGAGACTGCAGAGATTTAATACATAGTCTCGTAAACAAACCATAGTCATAAACCATAAGCCATAAGCCAAGTATATCTAGCTTTTGAGTTTGAATATTACTGATTTGGATTGTTATTAAATGAGTAATTTTAAGGAAAACTCTGAAGACTAACATTTGGAATCTGACCTTAACATCATTTCATAAGGCAAAAATATGTATGTAAGATATTATATACACACACACACAATATACAGTGCCTCTAGGATTTTTAATTCTTGTTTAGGAAATTGACTTCTGGATTTCTAATATGCTATTGAAAAACCTGATGGAATTAGCAGAAAAGGAAGTATTTTGCTAGAACTTAATAGCAATAACTGTGATGCTAGAAAGTGCTACTTTGTCTGACACATAATTTTATTTAATTCATCCTATGAATATTATTATTTTCTTACCAGATCAGGTGTTTCAGAATTCATGAGATTCTGCACTTTTAGAACAGTAAACGTCAAATACCGGGCTGGGCGCGGTGGCTCACGCATGTAATCCCAGCACTTTGGGAGGCCGAGGCGGGTGGATCACTAGGTCAAGAGATCGAGACCATCCTGGTCAACATGGTGAAACCCTGTGTCTACTAAAGATACAAAAAATTAGCTGGGCATGGTGGTGCGTGCCTGTATTCCCAGCTACTCAGGAGGCTGAGGCAGGAGAATTGCCTGAACCCAGGAGGCGGAGGTTGCAGTGAGCCGAGATCGCACCATTGCACTCCAGCCTGGGTAACAAGAGCGAAACTCCGTCTCAAAAAAACAAAACAAACAAACAAAAAAAGTCAAATACCTAATTTTATCATTGACAGGAAATATGAAAACATTTATATACAGAGAATATTACATAATATTTGTGAAAAAAAGGATGCTTTATTTAATTTTCTGCTTAAATGAAAGTAAACTAGAGAATCTTGAATCCACGTTAGTACAACCTCCCTCCAATACATTTCTTAAAAATGAATACATAGTTTACCCTAGCAAATTTAGTTTTTCATTAACAAATATGGATTTTGTGATAATTGAATGTTGATAATTTCTTCAACATTATTGTCTAGGACTGTGAGTGTGGCCATTGACCAGGATAACATGTGCCCCTGAAAGGTTTATGGTAATGTTTGCAAAGGTGATTGTAATAGTTCCCGTCATCCCAAATGTTCATTTATGCGTTGCTTTGGAGATTCTCCCATGAAGACGTAGAGTCTCTTTCAACACCACTTGAATCTGAGTTAGCTGTATTATTTGCTTGACCAATAGAATGCAGTGAAAGCAATGCATCTGATTTTTGAGGTTGGATCTTAAGAGAACTTATAAGTCAAAAAATAACAGATCGTGGTGAGGTTGCAGAGAAAAGAGAATGCTTACCGATGAGAATGTAAATAAGTTCAGCCATCGTGAGAAGCAGTTGACAATTTCTCAAACAACTTAAAACAGTTACCATTTGACTCAGAAACCTCATGACTGAGTATATACCCAAAAGAATATAAATTGTTCTACCATAAAGACACATGCATGCATATCTTAATCACAGCACTATTAATAAGAGTGAATAAATGGAATCAAACTAAATGTCCATCAATGGCAGGCTGGATAAAGAAAACGTGGCACACATACACCATGGAATACTATGCAGCCATAAAAAATATACATAATGCCCTTTGCCAACAACTTGGATGGAGCTGGAAGCTATTGTCCATAGAAAATGATGCAGAAATAGAAAATGAAATACGGCATGTTCTCACTTATAAGTGAGAGCTAAACTCTAAGTACACATGGACACAAAGAAGGGAAGAGTAAATATTGGGACCTAATTGAGGTTGGAGGGTGGGAGGAGGATGAAGATTAAAAAATGACTTTTTGGTTACTATGCTTACTAGCTGTGTAATGAAATAATCTGTGTAATAAACCCCCATGACACGCAATTTATCTATATAACAATCCTACACATATACCCCGATTCTAAAATAAAAATTAGAAGAAAAAGAGAGATCTTACAGCCTCTGCTTTTGCTTTAATGGAAATCTGCCTGGAGACTGCCACAAAAAGAATCTGTTCTATCCTAGTGCAGGTTCAGATGCCATGGTGGAGAAGAACCCAGGCACAGGAGGTGATAGTCAGCACCAGGTGCTGGATGTGAGCAAAGCAACAATGGACTTTCCAACCCAACTTATAATGGCAGTCTGTTTTCTGCAGTAGGACTACTTAGCTCGAATCTATACACGCTCAGCTCTGTATCTTAATTTCTTTTTGCCTTAGTTTCCTGCTCCATAAAATGAGGGTAACAATACTATCTGATTTGTCAGATAATTGACAATATTAAATGCAGGAATGCAAATAGATACATTAAAATATTTCTGATGGTAAAGCAAGTTCTAATAAAATGGATAAAATGTTAGTGACTAATATTGTTGTTGTTGTTGTTGCTGTTGCTGCATTTTTGATTATTTGTCTTTTACGGAAAAGGAAACCAAGACTCAGTAAAACTAAATATTTCCCACATAGTTATAAAACTAAGATTCGGGGCCATATTTATTTGTTCCCAAGCCCAAGTGATTAATTGCTGCACATTTTTGTACCTACTTTGCAACTCTGATTTACTCTGGGATAGTTGTGTGGCATCAGTTATGGTCAATGAGTTCAAATATATATATATATATATATTATGCATATAATATATATTTTATGTATTATTATATATAAAATTTATGCATTGCATATTTTATGTATTTTGTATATGTTTTATGTATTATATTAATATATATTTATTTTATATATTATATATTTTATGTATTATATACATTATATATTTGTACAACTGAAATAAGTAACATTTTCATTAACCTAGTGCAACTAAGTTAAGCACTTTTATATAACTTTGTCCAATGTGTCATGCCCTTGGTACCTGCCTGGCATCATCTTCCATGATTCCCTCTTACGAACCCTGGATTTCAGACCACACAGTTTATTCACCTTCTGTGCATGCTGTAACATACTACGTAACATTGCAAAGGGAAATTGAACAAGCATTTATGTTCAAATCCTGTCCTAAAGACTTCAGTTGATGTACTAAACTATCTTTATGAGAATACCCAACTGTACTATTTAATGTTTTACTACAAAAAAGAATGAGAAAGGGTATAGAATAGCAAAAAATAGAGATTTTTTTTTTCTAATGAGTTTGGAAATAAGAATGGTCTCATGAGAAATGAGAGCTTCGTTTAATTCCAAGCACGTTCCTATGCTGGAATTGCAATTCATGTGAATTTTAACAGATGTCATACCTAAGTTCTCAAACTGTTATAATCCATTTGCACATTCTCAAACAGAGCAAAAGCAAATATGTGTTGGTGCAATATTAAAGTAGAATCAAGAGCACTTCAGCTTTGCTCATTTTTATTTTTGTGGTACACACCTCCCACTCACACGGAATTATCCCATCTCCTTCTTTGTGATTGCACTGCTTTGAGTTCAATTCATATTATCTCTGGAGTGCAATCCATCTCTTGATAAAACTTTATTTAGTAGATTTCCACTACTGGATAGAAAAAGATTTCTTGTCGTGAGGAAGAGAATTATTCACTCTGCTCCAACGTCTGACATATCTTGAAACAAACATGGATTATAGTGTAACACTCAAACAGAATTAATCTGCCATGTTAAAAAGACAGCAACCATAACCATAGATTACATTTTTAAAAGTTAGCAATTTGATTTTACCATTCATAGACTAAGAGGTAGTCTGAACGTAGATGGGATTAAAATGGGAGTCAACCTCACCTGTAGTAAATAGAAAGCCAACCCTCCTCAGAAATGAATGACCTAAAGAGCTATCAAAATATTTTATTTTTTACTGCTAAAGAAACTTTGAGTTATGCATTGACAATCTTCACTTTCACTTCAAAGTGTAAATATTCATAGGAAGTAGCGATGTATTAAATAGTAATTGTTACACTTTCATAAAGTGTGAAATCTCATGTGACAGTTTTATGGTGTTTTGGGCCTGCATTCAGTTCCTGATGATGCCAATTATATAAATAAATAGGTCCACATTTATCTATTGGTAGGTCATTCCTCTGAGGTGAGCCTTTATGTTTTCACCTGTGAAATGTAAAGATTGAGAATGTGTGACTCATCAAATTTTTGTTTGACTCAAAGGACTGATACATGGCATATGATTTATGACTGTAAGTCAGCGTATCAGTACATTTTTATTGGTTTTGCTAACAGCAGGCCACTGAAAGATTTAGTATTTAGCATTACTGTTGACAAATATAAACTATAGCTTTCACAGGAAATCCATTGGAGATTCACAGGTATATGTGCTAGGAAACCTCTGGGGAAGACTGAGAAGGAGTGACATAGGGATTCAGATGGAGAAGATGAGAAGCACATCATTTTTTTCCCATAATTCTCCTATCTGCCCATCTTAACATACAGTTATGTTTATAAGACTGCCCCTCTTAATTGGTTAAGGTACCACCCAGACCTTCTAAATGCATGAATTTATAAGGGTTTGTTTCTATAAATATTTGATGTTTTGGACATATTTACTCTTGAAGTCTCTTCTCTTAAAGATGTTGCTAGGACAACATTTATGGTAGCTAGATGGCTGCATGTGGGTAAAGATTCAGTGCTTAAATTACAATTATTTACTTATACTCTAAGCAACTAAGTTAAATATCTTATTTTTAATTGTAGAAAAATATTTTTCTACAATTTACTTGACCTGGGAAAAGGTGACTAAGGTACTCAGCTCTCTAATCTAGGTTAGTCAGAGATTTCCTTCAAAGTAACCATGCACAAAGTTATTCACTAGCTCTACACATAATCAAACATTTGAGACTGTTTCACACTGAATATGATCTGGAGCAGGTTGAATCTCTTGCACACATAATATTCAGAAGTAATTGTACACTTCTCAAGCGAATAAAAATGATCTATTAATCATTTGATTCTTCACATATTCATATTCAATAAACATTCAAAGGCTCACAACATGCCATGCACTGCTCTTAGAACAACAGACTTAATAGTATGTTGCAAAGAGACAAAACCCTGGTTCTCGTGGAGTTTACACTGTCATTCTTCTTTGACTATTTCATGAAGATGAACATAACAGCCCAAATATGCTCCCCACGACCATAGCCCCTGAAAAAGGAGTGACGTTAAGAAGCAGTGTATTATATAATGTAAGTTTCTCTGGATGTGGGAACTTGATCTAGGTGATCCAACTCCATAGGTTGCCCAATGATCTGTTTTGTGGTGTTATGTTGGGTCTGTTAGATATTAACTCTTCAAAATATGAATTAAAATTACAAAAAGAATGAGGCACAGAACACAGGAATATAGACTGAAATCAGGTAAAGAGAGGTTCTATAAGAGAGCGGAAGTCATGCTAGAAGGAAATAAAAACACAGAAAATTCTTCTGAGACTACAAATAGTAGAATTTGAGGACATCAGCTGATAGAGACATGCCCATGCATCACCTAGAGCTGACTGGGATTCTGGAGCCAGGTTCCACTTGACCCACTTGTAAAATCTTTCTTACACTTCTAGAGGGGTGGCCTGCACGTGATTTTGTCAACTTCAATAAACAAACAACTTAAACAGAATGCATATCTGCTAAACAACATGCATATGACTATTTTCTTCTATTTTCATTATATGCCCCTCAAATTTTATTCATTTATTAAGATGCACATTTATATTGAATTACATGGAGAAAATGGTCATTGACGAAAACTTGTTAGAAAGGGACCATGCTTCCTTGATGGCACAGTAACCAATTGAATGGCAATTTATTTCAACGTGTCTATTTAAGAAGCTAGAAAAGTACTCTAAAAATAACCACAGTTCAGGTGACTATAAGAACAAAATGCTTAGACCTCTCTGATCTTCTGAATCTGGCGAACATATATTGGAAATGCTATGATAGGTCAGGCTTTTCCTAGATTTATAGTTGTTGTTGTTGTTTTTTTTTCCCCCGACTTGAATCACAAATGTTCAAGAAAGAATGCAGATAAAAAGACAAGTGGCTGGCCAGAGGTTCCAGATTTCTTTGGCTGGCACTAAATGTATAGACGCACAAAAAAAGCAAGGCAAATGTCAAATTTTATGTAGATAAAGTCTACATAAAACAAAGATTAAGAATCAGTTGAAGGAGAAAAGACCACGACTCGGTAAAACACCCAGTGAAAGCAGAATGGGATATACACACACACGGCCGCGCGCGCACACACACACACACACACAAACACAGATATACACACACGGTCGCGTGCGTGCACACACACACAAACACAGATATACACACACACTCAAAAGTAAGTAAAATTCAGGTGATGTGGACCAGACAGAAAACAGAGTGACCATTTTCCTAGCTACAAATTGGAATAAAGAGGAAGCTAGAAGTAAAAACCTGAATTTCACACTCTCTCACCTGTCATTGGCTGCATTGTTTTGCACTTCTGATAACTGTATATATTTGTTCTCATTCCACATTTTGGCTTCAATTGTTCTCAAATAATTTTAAAATCTTTCACATGGATTTGAAAATTAATTAAGATTTTTTTCCAGAAATTAGGATAGAGTAGCTCCTACCTGCTTGCATTTATTTAGTACCCAGAAGGAACTGAAGAGTGTATGTAGCTGCCATTTGCTGTAGTTCAGACTAGATACACTGTGTGTTACATAAGCACACATTTGGATGTTCACGCTAAATTTTTATTTGAAAGCAATCAAGATAAAATACCATTGCATCGACATCTGTTCAAAACATGTACCCAAGAATCTAAAGTACAAAAAAAAGAACATTAAAATATGAGAATAGAAAAGATGCAAGATGTCTTTTTGTACATCAAGATGTAACACAAAATATTCATAATAGACACCAGTCAAGGTCTTTTAGAAACCAACGCGGCTATCATTTATTTATCTTCTCTTACTTTCTTTCTTCGCATATTTTTTTTTTTTAGACAGAGTCTTATTCTGTCCCCCAGGCCGGAATGCTGTGGTTCGATCTCGACTCACTGCAACCTCTGCTTCCCAGGTTCAAGAGATTCTCCCACCTCAGTCTCCTGAGTAACTTGGCCTACAGCCATCCACCATTATTCATTCATTCATGCCTGGCTAATTTTTGTATTTTTGTAGGGTCGGGTTTTATCATGTTGGCCAGGCTGACCTCAGGTGAATCACCCATCTCAGCCTCTCAAAGTTTTGGGATTATAGGCATGAGCCACTGCACCCAGCTCCTTTCCTTGTATAATTTTATCATGCCTATCTCACAATAAGTTTTGACGAACTAGTTTTACTGCTGTTTTTTTCTTTTAATGATGCTTATATTCTGGGATACATGTGCAGAATGTGCAGATTCGTTACATAGGTATACACATGCCATGGTGGTTTGCTGAAGCCATCAACCCATCATCTACATTAGGTATTTCTCCTAATGCTATCCCTCACCTAACCCCCTCACTCTAGGTTCTGGTGTGTGATGTTTCCTTCCCTGTGTCCATGTGTTGATGTTGTTCCGCTCCCACTTACGAGTGAGAACATGTGGTGTTTCGTTTTCTGTTGTTGTGTTAGTTTGCTGAGAATGATGCTTTCCAGCTTCATCATGTCCCTATGATGGACAAGAACTCATCCTTTTTTATGGCTGCATAGTATTCCATGGTGTGTAAGTGTCACATTGTCATTATCCAGTCTACTATTGATGGACATTTGAGTTGGTTCCAAGTCTTTGTATTGTGAACAGTGCTGCAATAAACGTACATGTGCATGTGTTTTTATATAGTTTTACTATTTTTTTCTTTGCATTCAGCCAAATGACAGGAAAGCCATCTAATGTAACTTAAGAAAATATTTTCAAAATTAAGTGGTTTAGTGTGCACCGTCAAAAGTAGGTCTTAACAATTTTTTAAATAATGATAATGTAAAAACAAGTAATTCTGGGCAGTATAAAATTACCAGATTATTTACTGTCTGTTAATTGTCATGAGCAGTCTTATATAATCTGCAAATAAAAAGTCTATTTAAATTATTAATTAAATCCTTATCCTGGTTTTATAAAACAAAAATGGCCATATTCCATTTCTGCTGCAGATTAAATAGAACTTTGTATATTAGAGATTGATTCTTCTGACCTCTGCACTTGTTTTTCAAGATTGAAGTCACTTTCCTAATTATAAATTTATATCTTTTATATTCAATAAAAACTTCAGTTTGTAGAGGACATCTCTGATTTGAATAGAGATGGTGCAAATGCAGAAAGAAATAAGCCAACTTGTACATGTGAACAATTGTACACATGTACAAGTGGCATTTTTTTCAAGTACTTGGATGCCAACATTTTCAGTTTATGTTCTGCTCAAGATGGCTTTCAACACCCTCACTAAGAATATGAATTTTAGAATACTTCTATTTTTCTTTAGAATAACCAGCTCTGGATTATTTCTAATGTCTATTTAACCAGCGAAGGAAGAGGCAGGAGAACACTGTGTTTAGGGGAAGCAATTCTAATGCCAGATTATCTGGGTTTGAATATCAGTTCTACCACCTGTGGGTTGAGACAACATGGGTTTCAATTTCATCATTTTTAAAATGAAGATGCTTTGGCACTGGCATCAAAACAGACATAGACCAGTGGAACAGAATAGAGAACCCAGAAATAAACTCATGTATCTACGTAAGCTCATTTTGACAAAGGTGCCAAGAACATACATTGGGGAAAGGACAGTCTCTTTAACAAGTGGTGTTGGGAAAACTGTATTTCCATGTGCAGAAGAGTGAAACTAGACCATATCTCTCACCACATACAAAAATCTCATCAAAATGGATTACGGGTTTAAATGTAACACCACAAACTATGAAACTACCAAAAGAAAACAATGGGGAAACTCCCTGGGACATTGGACTGGGAAAGATTTCTTGAGTAATACCTCATGATCACAGGCAACCAAGCAAAAATGGACATATGGGAATATATCAAGTTAAAAAAACTCTGCACAGCAGAGGAAACAATCAACAAAGTGAAAGGACAACCCACAAAATGGGAGAAAATATGTGCAAACCACTCATTTGACAAGGCATTAATAACCAGAATTTATAACGTGCTCACATAACTCTGTAGGAAAAACATCTAATAATCTGATTAGAACATGGGCAAAAGATCTAAATAGCCAATCATCAAAAAAGGCATGTAAGTGGCAAATAGGTATTTAAAAAGGTGTCCAACATTACTGATCATCAGAGAAATTCAAAGCAAAACTACAGTTGGATATCATCTTACTCCAGTTAAAATGGCTTATATCCAAAAGACAAGCAATAACAAATACTGGCAAGCATGTGAAAAAGAGGGAATCCTTGCACGCTGTCAGTGAGAATGTAAATTAGTACAATATCTATGAAGAACAGTTTGGAGGTACTTGATTATCAGACGCTGGGATGGGTAGTTGGTGAGGGAGAATGGATATGGATAATGGGAACAAAATATAATTAGGAAGAATGAATAAGATTTAGTATTTTCCACCACAACAGGATGATTATAGTAAAAATAATTTAATTGTACAGTAAAAAATAACTAAAAGGGTGCATTTGGATTGTTTGTAACACAAAGGACAAATGCTTAAGGTGATGGATACCCCATTTACCCTGATGTGATTATTATTCCTTACATGTCTGTGTCAAAATATCTCATGTTGCTTATAAATGTATAGACCTACTATATACCCACAAAATTAAAAAAAATTAATAAAATGTATAAAAACAAAATGGATATTCCAGTAATAGGATCTACCTTATGCATTATTTTGATAATATAATGAATTAAAAATATGTCAAGTGTTTAGCACAGTGACTGTGACATGGGAGGTGCTGAAAAGCTTCTCAACAATATAGTTATCATTTCAATTAGTGCAGCCATTGTTATCATTATCATTATTATTTAGCAGTATATTCACCGGTACATTGTCGGCGGGAATGCAAAATGCTAAAGGCAACATACTAAAACAATACACCAGGTTCTTATGAAGTTTGCTAATCTGTTATCATAGACTTAGCAATTCTGCTTTAAGGAGTTTAACCCAAGAGAAAAGATAAACGTATGCCCACATGAAGAATATTTATATCAGCTTTATTCACAATCACTCTTAACTGACACCAGCCAATTTATTGCCCACCAAATGGTGAGTAGATGAGAAAATTGTGGTACTGAAATAAAATATTAATAATTTTTAAAAATGACTATTGACACATGCAACAACATGGATAGATTTCAAATGCACCATAAGTGAAAAAAATCAGAAAAAAAGCTACAGATTAAAAAATTTAATTTATTTGATGTTCTAGAAAAGGCCAAGTCATAAGAATAGAAACCTGATTAAGGTTTGCCAGGGGAATGGACTACAAAGGGACACAAGGGAACCTTTTGGAATGATGGAAATATTCTACTGACAAAAGCATTCTATGTCTTAATTATGGTTGGTGGTTACATCACTTTATACATTTTTTAAAACTCAAGGAAATGTACAGCTACAAAGAGTGACTTTTACTGTGTATAAATTGTATCTAGATAACCTGACTTGAAAGATGAAACTAGAAATATGTGCATATCAACTCACTGTGAAGGAATATATGAAAATATTAACCAGCTACCCTCCAAGGGCCATATAGTCATTCTTTTGAACAAAACCTAAGTTATGACTGGAGTTGCTGGTTCATCCTAAAACATTATGTTAGAATCAAGTTATGTCCATAAAGTTCATGGGTATTCCAGAGATCTTGCCTTTCAGACTGGACTATGAAACCAGGAAAACATGGAGATAAATATTCAAGATCCGGGGTCCACAAGGCTTCACTTCTGCTCAAACTCTGACCCTATCTCAGCACTCAGATTCTGGGTCAGCGAATACAACTGATGAGGAAGACACAAACACTCACAGCGTATTCTAGATTATAGAGTTATTGACAGGGATCAGTTCAGTGGAAAGAAGGGACAAACAAAACACAAAAATCCTGATTCATTGGTACTGAACTAAACAAGAAAGCTCCTGGAAACCAGTGACGAAACATCGTGTTGGCATTAAATTCCTAAGCTATGCAGGTTTGAAGCCAGATAATTTGGTTGTAGTAGTAATCCAAAGAAAATCAATTTTTATGTCTGACATGTCTCTGAACTGGCTACTCCCTATGCAACCAATTAAGTCTTCTTATTGAATAATACCCATTACTTTCATTATCTTTTTATTTGAAAATTCCGTTTTACAATCAAGTAGAAAACTATAGAGCATTGTTTTGATTTAATTGGTTATTTTTTCTTCTTAAATGCAATATAGGTCTGATTATTATTATATAATAGATGCTCTCATATTTGCATTGTAAATTGTTTGAATTGTTAAATCTTCTTTTCAACTTTTATCTCCTTTTAACTTTTTATTGGTATTTGATATTCAAATGTAGCCATAGGCTAAAATTTATGTTACAATTTTAAAATTGATGCTTGTAATATTTTAAGGATTGAAAATATTTTATAGTTTTGCAAAACAAATAAAAATAAACTTTAAATCAACTTATTAAGGCACTATAGGCCATGCAATTTAAGAAAACTAGTCTTTTAAAATAGCTTACTCATGTAAGTATAAGCATTATTTCTAAGTTACAAATTTTCAGAAATTAAATTCAATAAAAATCATTTATTCTGCTTAATTTAGGTTTAATTTGGCCAACTATTGAAATAAGTTAATATCAATTATTTGGAAGGATGCACACAACCTATGCCAACAAATGAGTAAACAAACCAAAAGTTCTTTGTAAGTCCTGAAGGACTATAGCCACTTTAAACATTTTAAACTTAAGTTGATTTTATTTTTGAGAAAATGATGTTTCTCTCAATTGATTAGATCCCTAAGAATTGAGCTGTTGGGCCACCCTATCATGTAGAAAGCCCCAGATGGCTGAAGTGCTAACTGGGGTACAAAAGAGCACAGAAAGAATGCTATAGGTGTACAAAACAATCGTGAACAGTTGCAGAAATAAAGTCTGTAGAGTCCCATATTCTTTCCTTTCATGGCCTTGAATGTATTTGTACAACCCATTTCAATTTTTCCTCCTTTTCCTGTTTCCTACATTTTTTGAAGATATTACAGAATGACAAATTGGGATTGCAACTGAATGAGAGAGCTTGAATACATCCCAAAATCTTATTTGGTTATAACGAGATTATAACCAAAGAAGTTAGTGATGGAATTTTGAGTTATCATTTTTGGGAAGAGAATGAAGATATTTGTATTCGGTTAAGTGCATTAGGTTAGACTGGACCAAATTTTTGTTATTGCTGCTATTTGGAAGTATAAGTATTTGTAGAAGAATGTAAATGGATGTTGAATAGCCACAGGTGTGGACTGTAGAAGATGCCTGCGTAAGTTCTCTCAACTTGCATTACAATTGGCTTCTCTTTGCAGAGGTTGGAAGGGAAAAAACTACGTTCCTAGATTCCCTTGCAATGAAAGTTCTGGATATAAATAGTTTCTGCTAGGTAGGTGCAATTGCATGAGCTTTGTAGAGCAAAAGGAAGTAATGGTTATTATTCTGCTATTGTGGGTATTTCAAAACAGAGTAGAGATCAGTGTTTGCTGATCCCTGTACTGCATGTGTCAGTGTCTTGCTGCCAGCAACTTGGCATGAGAGCCAGTTGTGATAAAGACAGAGTACCAGTTTCCTAATATACTACGTAAGTACAGTGATGATCTTGATTCCCTCCATCCAAGTGGTCTCCTAAGTTTCTCTGCTGCAATTCCCCCAGCAAGTTTGTAAAATATTGTATTCCATGCATGCCATCCCTTTCTTCTAAAATAATACTAGTGTTTTCTGTTTTCTCCAATGAACCCTGTAATACTACAGTAACGCAGACTTTTCAAAAAAGAATAAAAAGTGGAAATTTGACAGATTCAGAAGACGAAAATATGGTACAGGAAAAAAGTACAAATCATTTACTAGGCAATATAATCAAGATTACTTCACATATGTACTTATTTGCACAGAGATTTATTTACGTTAAATGTTTAATTGCAAGGAAATACAGAAAATAAAAGAATGACAAAATGTAGCTAAAGCATTGTTTAGGCATCTTCCAGCACAACAGACAAGAAAAATGATTTGACATTTTTATGTCAGCAAATTCAAAATGTTTGAATCTTCTATAAATAAGTCCTATAACACTTTATTAGCTGAAGCCAAAATGTGTCATACAATTACCAAATCACTCATTTTTCTAGCCTGCGCTGGTTGGAACTAAGGACAAAGTAAATAGAAAAGGTGCCACTTTTGAATAACACTCTTAGTAGATAAAATCACAACGTGCAAAACTGTGTAATCTAATTACTAATTTGGAAATCACTTTCCACTAAAGTTTGATGCATTTACAGACATTATAAATGTGTTCAGCTAATAATCCTAATTGGAAGAAATTCTTTCTTTTTTTTTAGATTTAGTAAATGTTTTTATTATAAAGAGAGATACAGAAGCTGCCTTGAAAATATGAGCTTCTTAATGCCATTTCCTTCAGCAAAACAGGCATCTCTTAGAGTGTCAAGACAAGGCTCAGGTATAATTGCAAGACAATGTAATGAGTTATTATATTTCTTGCCCAAACTGCAAACAAACATCTCATATTTTTTCCTTGTGCCATACAAGTATTTTGTATTCTATGTGAAATGGGTTGAGAGAATTTGGTTCAAAGAAGAGTGAAAAAACTTGAGATCATTACACCACTCAAAAGAATTTTAACCCCAAATAGAGATCAAACTATCTTGTCAATGAGTTTTTATGTTGAAAATATTTCACATCCTTAGAGTCCTAATCATGAACGATTAAAAAATATGAGATAATACAGGTAACATGAGAAAATCATAATGTTTTGAATGACTTAACTTTATTGCACAGAATTATCTAATGTTTACTAAGCCTCTCTGCTAACTCCAATCTCAGCCTAAGTAACAGAGAGATAGAGAGCAAGGGAACTTGTATTAATATCTGCCCCCCTAAAATACACATTTCACCAGTACCCCAATCAGGGTTCTCATCACTTCCAGACTGCTTACTGAATCATGCTGTTTTAAGAAAAATCAACGCTACAATATTTCTTTTTACTCAGGGGTCATTAATAGCATCCTGGCTGATTAAATATTACCAACACATGTATAATTTATTTAGGCCATGTATTACCATTGGCTTGGAAATACTGGAAAGTTCTATCCTCAATATTAGTCCAAAGTTGTTTCCTAAGTGTTAGCATATTTCAAATATAAAAGGTAAATTAATCAGTTATTTAAAAAATGTTATTTTAGAAAACTTTTAACTTTTATTTGAAGTTAAGGAGTACATGTGCCAATGTGCAGGTGTGTTACATAGTTAAATGTGTGCCATGGCGGCCTGCTGCAGAGATCATCCCCTCACCTGGATATTAAGCCCAGCACCTATTAGCTATTCTTCCTGATGCTCTCCCTCCTTCCAACTCTCACCCTCTGACAGGCCTTAGTTTGTGTTTTACTCCCTCTTCATGTGTCCATGTATTCTCATCACTCAGCCCCCACTTAGAAGTGCGAATATGCGATATTTGGTTTTCTGTTCCTGTGTTAGTTTGCTGAGGATAATGACTTCCAGCTCTATCTATGTTTGTGCAAATGACATGATCTTGTAAACAACATTTTTTTTTAAGAGACAAAGTCGAGCTCTGTTGCCCAGAGTGGACTACAATGGTGTGATTATAGCTCACTTCAGACTTGAACTCCTAGACTCAAGCCATCCTTCTGCCTCAGCCTCCAGAGTAGCTGAAAACAGGTATGTACCACCAGACCCTGCTAATTAAAACAAGTTTTTTTAGAGATGGTGGGGGCAGGTGAGAGGTGATCTTGCTACGTTGTCCAGGCGGGTCTTGTGCACAGGCTTCAAGTGATCCTCCAGCCTCAGCATCCTGTGTAGCTGGGATCTGAAATTACATGTGCAAGCCACTGTGCCTGGTTCTAACAAATGTTTTGAATCATATTTATTTCCACATATGCACTTTCCTCAGAAAATCCATAACCAATGTATGCTATTCATTTTGAGCCTACCATAGTGGCAGTCATATTATTCTTTAAGTTTATTCTTCTCTCTTAAGGAGGTAATAAGGAGCAATTTCTATAGCATTTTAGGCTGAGTGTATGTTGGAATTACCATATGTACACATGATTCTAGACACAAACAACATTACTGAGATTCTTGTAGGAACAACCAGAACTCAGGCTTTGTAAAGTATTAATCATATTGAGTACAGGAATTTGTTTTAGAATAGATTAGGATACCCATTATAAAATTCTGGCTTTTGACATTGAGAGTATCCTCTTAGTTTGCGAAACTTCTTGTTGAATTTGTATCAGAGGGTTGCCCTGCCTTTGATGGTTCCTCACTAGGCCAAGAGCAAAGTGAATGTAAGACAATTGAGCTATCCCTAAAATAAACTTTTTCTACTCTTCTGAGCTTGTTTCTCTGAGAGGAGAAACTATTTCCTTCAATTTTCCTATAAAAAGCTGATTAGTCCTAAAATTTGAAGCCTAAGAAAAAGAAGAAACTATTGTGAGAATCAGAGTCAATCATGAGGAATTTAAACCACAGCAGAGATAAAACTCTGTGTAATAGTTAGTACCTCTCTATTCCAGGAAAACATATTGGACCCTTGTAAAGCAAGAATAATAAGTTCTCAGTACAAAAGAAAGCTACTTTAGTTTTTAATCCTAGAGATCATGGTTTTATTTAAACTACATTTTAATAATATGTGCTAATGAATAAAATGCCATTTTAAAAATAATAAATGAAACTTAACAAAGCACATATGGTTAGTTTGCATTTAAAAGACTAAAGTGTTTTTCCATTGCAATGTTTAGATTTCTAAAGGATGGACAAAACCTTTTATTTTTAGCCTGCCAATCTGTACCATGTTTGATTTGTATTTTTTTTGAACATTAAAATTCTACATTAAAATTATAATTCCCCTTTACCAGGGACCTCAGTGCTCTGTCTAATTTCACCACAGACAGTTGTAGTATCATCATTCTTTCATTTCAAAGTGCTTATACTTAATATTTATTTCCAAAGAAACAGAAGGATTAGTCAACTCAATGTTATTTATTTATTTTGCTTTGATCTGCAGGTTGTCATGTAAACTAAGCAGCACATTTCTTTCTCACTTACATATGGGCTTGCTGACTGACAGAGCTCTCAGATTTCTCTGTGCCTAAGGAAAGTTATTTTTGATACAGTGTGAGATATTTTAAAAGAGTGTTTGAAGTGTTAAAGCAGATATCTGGGCCAAGAAAAATGAAGATCATGTTCTTAATTTTGATCATTCCAAAAACTTCAGGCTGAGCTTCCTTATATCTAAAAAAGCACTGTAAAAAGTGAAGGTAGCTATAAAAAATGGCTTTTAGCATTTTGGATTATAGAAATTAGCTTTAAAAATTAATCCCATTCCCCTAACATGATCTTTAGTGACTGTTTTTTTCTCTCAAATCATGCACATATAGGATTCATCTCTTTCATCGTGCCTTCATTTCTTGGTCAGGTAAATCTCTGAATTTTCTTATTCTGGATTAATTGTTGTCTTTTTGCAAAGAAATTAATTTTGTGCATTTAAGTCATGCATCATAATGTCTTTATTAATGCCATTATTAGTCTCTAAATCAGAATATCGGCACAGACTATACCTCTCATGTTAGTCACTGCTATTAGAAGTATTGAGAATCAACAAAATGCTGACCTACCTTAAAATGATACGGATAAAAGACCATCGCTTTATTCAGCTTTACCAAGAAAGAAGGAACCAATAAAAAACTGAGATAACTAGTAAATCAGGGGCAAATGACCATTTAATATTGCCCAAGTTAGTATGAATATCAATGTGGTCAATATATTTAGCCCATTCTGGCCCTTCTCTTCCCCTTCCATTCCCTTCTGTCCCTTCCTTCTTTCTGGAAAAGACATAATACATGGAATATCTACTAAAGTTGAGCATCTATGTATCCTACAACCCAAAATATATACTCTGTTTTGAAAGGTATACATATATTAAGCAAAGCACATTGGCAGGAATGTTCATAGAAGTTGTATTGGTAATAGTCAAAACCTGAAAACTACACAGATAATAATCAACAAAATGTACAAGTTGAGATATATTCATACAGTGAAATATTATACAAATCAATGTGAATAACTCTCACATAGATGACCCTGAGTAAAGAAAGCCAAACTCGCACATACATAATACTGAGTAAAGGAAGCCAAACATAGAACCATACAGTATCTATGTACTGGATGAGATTTGGATACCCATGTGTCTATCTATCCATCCACCTATCCATTCCTCACTGTTTTTAAACTTAATTTCATATAAATTACTTATACTTCATTTAAATATGATTTTAATATTCCCATATTAATGTATAATAATTTAAATGCATGAATTTTTATTTGTATAGTCTTAGAAGCATAACTTGAGTCAAAGCCATACGGTTTTGAGAGTCCTGATCTTGAAGGACTCTTGACATTGCCAAGTCTCCATTCCAATTTATATGCACCATATGTACTAGAACCATATGTACTGTATAGTTCTATGGGTATAGAGTGCAAAGACAGCAAAGCTGACCAACTGAAATAGATATTAGGATAGAAGTTATGTTTAGGGGAAGTTGGTGATGAGAGTGGGGCAAAAAGAACACTTCTAAGAGGAAGAGACATTCTATTCCTTGAACATACATGTGAAGATACATTTAATATGGAAAAATTCAAGTTATACTCTTAGGATTTATCTACTTTCCTATATAGATTATACTTCAATAAAAAAGTGCATGCCCTTATAGAATATGTAGATAATATAACAGCGAGAGTAAAAACAAAAAACAATTAGAACTTTGTAAACATAAACATAATTACTGTTCATCTTCTGGTCTTTTTCCTTCCAGTCTTTAAAATGAATGCTAATAAAATACAGAGACAGAAATTGGGATATCTGTTTATCAGTCTATCCATCCACCTGTCTGTCTATTCCTCACTGTTTTTTAACTTAATGTCATATAAATTACTGATGTTTCATTTAAATGATTTTTAATGTCCTCATATTAATGTATAATAATTTAAATGCCTGCACTTTTATTTTTATAGTCTTAGAAGCATAACTTGAGTCAAAACCATACAGTAGGACTCTTGACATTGCCAACCAAAGAGTCTAATTTATATCTCCATTAACATCATTGATGTTGTCACAAAAAAAGTCATCACAATACAAATCTTTCATGCCCAAGTGTACTTTTGCAAAGTCAGATGAGTAGTATTAAGATGTGCTGTTCCTTACATCAAATATGGATGAGAAAAAAGTAGGTGTGCCAAGGAGATAAAAGTTGGAATATTGGTATTTTAAAATATTTTTATCCACAGAATATATTATTCTGGCATATGGCCACCGATACTTACACATAACATGTCAAATTACTTGGTGTGAGTTCTTAAGTACCATCATAGAAACTAAGAAGGATTTCTCAATAGTTAATTTCTATTTCATGGAGAGGAATAACAACAAATTGGTTTTGTCCCTTCAAAATTACCAACATGTGTTGACGTACGCTATGTTAATAAGAATTTTTCCTTTAAATTTGCATAACAATGAAATATGTGGCCATAAACATTTTAAACCAATTTGGTCATTTTTATTTTTATTTTTTCCACAAGGGTCTTGATTCTTGTGTTTGCTCTCTGAGTGAAAAATTGTGCTTCCAATTGATTCATAGATCTGGCAAATACCACTGATGCTAACAGCTCTTTGCTAATATTCTGAATGGCTATAAAATCCTTAACTTTAAGCATCAGTTCATTTGCTTATTGTCACCATAATCTTTGGGAGTTTAGAAACCTGGAAGGGGTGTTTATCAATGTTTGGTTGAGTGATAAAAACAAATGTATTTTGTGTTTGTTAAATATTTTTTGAGACAGAACATTTAGTTATATTTCTTAAGGTTGATATGTTAATAAAATAATATTTCATCAATATTAATTACTTCTAAGTATTGAAGATAATACCACTAATAAGCATATGTCTAAAATGCTTATATAAAGGTATAATTCTGCTTACAAAGTGAAGACAGGCAAATTTCATACTGTGACATATTACAATGGATCATTAACTCAACACGAGCCAAGGAGGATTTAGAAAACAATCTTTTCCCTCAATTTTAGAGGTAAAAATGCCACAGAGTAAAGAAGCCTTTGGTGGAGAATCTAGTTTTGGCATGAAATTTACATTTCCCCCACCATCTCAAAATAAAAGAAATTTCAATAACTCACATAAATGAATTTACCAAAAAGCATTATTATCTAAATCTATTTTAGGCATGCTTTTGTTCTTAACGTGATAAGTTGAGAGGACACATATTTATTGTCTTTGCCTTCTAAAATTAACATATATTTGATATGAAAGGGAATTCATTACAAACTGGCATACATTAGAAAACTGATGGAACAACAAGAGAAATAAATTTAATAGTTGCAGTACAAACATGATTTAAATTTAATTTCATATACGCAGTTTTCAAATTAATCTCTTTTACATCAATACACTGTTTTCAGATGTTAATATAAATCTATGATCTTTAAAATGTAATAACAATTTTCAGATCTGCAAATATTTGGCGAGTGGCTACCCTCTTTTTGTGTTCATATCTAGTTGGAGAGAAAGCTCAGATAAGTCAATTCTAAGGCAAGAGCTAGAATGAAGATGAGAGAGAGTGACAACTAGGGATGAAGAGAGAGCTATAGGAATAATCAGGGAAGAGAGTGACAATATTTTAATGGCGGAAAGATCTGAGAAGGCTTCATTGAGAGGTGACATTTGAGCTAGACCTTGAACTAAAAGGCAGAGGATATGCCAGTCACAGAAGAGTGAAAGGGGAAATCTGTCCAATATTCTATTGTTATCTACACATCCAGGGTCTTATTTCTGAATCCGCCAGGAAGACATTCTTCATACTTCTGTGAGAGTCATCTTTTGAACAGGCAAATAGCATCACATCACTTTCTCCTCCCTACTGCTTTAAAGTACAATATACTTTTAGTTTATTGTATGTCATGAAAAGGTTTCTGATCATCTCGACTAAGTTTATCTCATCACCTCTGTCATTACTGGCAATTCCACCACTTACTGCCACTTACCCATGTCTTACCAAATTATGTGTACTTTCCTAAATACATCATGATCTTGCATAAGCTTCATCCCCTGCCTGGAATAAGCATTTGATCATAATTTATGTAGCTGATTTTGACTCATATATCATAGCCAACTCAAATAAGATGACAATTGCTAGAAAATTCTTACTTTAATGCCTGATCTATTTGTCTTATGTAGCTGTTCCCTGCAAGAACTAGGATAATCCTTTTCCTCAGACGAGATCCCTTGTTTATATGTATGTCCCCTACCTACACTTCTTGGTTCTCCCCTTGTTCATGTGTGTGTCCCCTACATGCACTTTTTGGTTCTCCCTTGCTCATGTGTGTGTTCCCTACATGCACTTCTTGGTTCTTCCCTTGTACATGTGTATGTTCCCTACATACACTTCTTGGTTCTGGTGACAATTTCAGTTTTCTGCTCCTTTGCTTCTCCCTTGCACCTTAGATACTGTGGGTCTAAATTTTCTATCCTTAGAACCAAATAAAAAATAGGAGCACACTTATTTTGGGTGTTAAATTAGACATAAGTGAAGAAAGGCAAGATGAGAGAATACAGACGCTGTTTGGGGAAGAAAAGAGAGAAGCAAAAAGGCCTTAAAATGATGAGAAAAATGGTCGATGGAAATAAGGGAGTCATATAAGGGATATAAATGCCATCAAATGGATTTTGATCCCTATTCTATTTTCATAGACATGCCAGCAAATATTTTCAACAGAATGACCCAGATTACACTTCGAAACCATAAATTAAAAACATCAATATCAGTTAAATTTTGACATAAAGAGCAATTCATACAATATTTAACTAAAGTCCTGCTTACATTTTATTGTTATCTGAAAAACATATATGTTAAATGGAAGACTCTTTAATTATGATTGTTACTGTTCATAATAAGAAATGCTAAGGTTGAGCTTCAAAAGATATGAACACATTTAGAGTGTATTACATTTATATAAGTAACAGAGAACTTCAACCTTATTTTAAACAGAAAACTGTTAGTAATAATACTTAATATAGTATAATGGTATTCAAAGAGTCTTGACGATTATAACTTCACATACACTCCTAAATAATGGATCAGTGAATTGTAGTTTCTAGGTACTGAACACTAAGCCACATCTGTCCTTTATTCTGATGTATTATGTATGCTTGTCTGTGTCTGATTTCAAACTATGTATTTCTGTATGGTGGCCCTATTAGCATTTCTTGCAATTGTGGCCTCAGTTTTATAGTAAATAACTTCGTATTATTTTTGCAACATCTTTTGGTGATCCTTCCCCATCCAATAGAACATGGAGCTTGAATAGATCTGTCTTACATATTTTTACAGCAAGAAAATAGAATATGAGCATATGAAAAATTCATCATTATTCTCCTTAGTCCTTCAAATAACTATATCTTGAATTTCTATCCTCAGGAAAAGCAATTGGTCTTCTTAGATATAATGATATGACTCAGAGGCACATCCACATACAGCGTGTCAAAGGAAAAAATGAATCTCATTTTCTAGAGTCTGCAAAGTGCTAGTAGTGTAAGGAAAGTTTAAAAGAAAACGAAAATGATTTAGAAGTCATAATAGATAGGACTCTCTAAAGGCATGAATCTGTGCTCCAGAGATTACTTCAAAATTGATTGACCTTATAACCACAATACCAAACGATTTTGTATTCAACATAGCAGCTCTCTAAATTAATCCGCTATAGATATATCAGAATTTCATTTAAACAAGTTATACTGATCTCAAAGAATAGAGAGGTAGATTTCTAAGAACATAAGAAAACCATTTTTCCAAGAAATTAAAAAAAACATGAAAGAAGAATATAATCTCTCAGCTCCTCAATTCTTATTTTTGATTTTGCCCAGATGCAAATAAATAAATAATAAAATTCACCGAAAAATGCTTTAAATGTAGGCAGTCTATCCTTATCTTTATATTCAAGATGACATCGTTGGAGCAAGTCAAAATATTACATTATTCATACACAATTCTTTCAGTTTCTCATAGATTTTTTTCCCCCTGATTTGTGTTTGGATAGAATATCATCACACTGTATTGAGTAGAGATGTAAGAAAACTCATCTATATCACTGTACTTACCGTGGAGATAATATAAAAACATAGTGCCATACATTTCAGAATTTCTCTTTATAAGATTTTTTTTGGTTGAAATTACTCAGACTTTTCTGTAGTGTTTGTTTTCTATTTATTTCACAGATGTAGAGATAATGTAACTGTCCTATTTTCCTTTATCCATTAATAGAAGATTGCTAAGAAACAAAGTTAGAGTTACGGAAGGCATTCTGGTGGCTCCATCTGAATTCCTTTGCCTCAGGTGCATCCACAGTCTAGTGACAGAGGGGGTTGTGGCTGCTGAAGTCTCACTTCTGTCTTTTCTGAAAATTACCCTTCACAGAATACAAGCTGCCTCAGTTGGCAGCCAGCCACAGATGAGTGCTTAAGGACCATACAAAAGGACTACCTTCTTTTCTCATAGTGGAACCAAGTTTTGTTACAAATCAGCTTCAGAGCTTTTGATAAGGCTTTTGACAGAAGGATGAAGGGAACTTCAAAGGAGAGACCTCTTCACTCTTGCTTAGAATTTATTTCCTGAACAATCCTACTTCTCAGGATATGTCAGAGAAACATTGTTTCTAAGGGAAAATATGCAAGGTACTTTTTACTGTAAACAAGTTTTGATTGTAAGGTAAAGAAAGCCTGTTGAGATTCTCAAAACTCATCTGAATACCTGGAATAATAATCCTGTCCTAACAATTTGAAACAAACATTCTGATAAGCTCAGGGGTCTTTGTCATTAGATGAAAAACATGCTTTTACATTTCTTAGAATCTTATCAAATTCAAATGTCCTTAGAGTTAGACATTTCTATCTCTGTATATATGTATATTTTTTAAAAGGAAAAGAAATGCAAAATCCAGCCAGGTGATCACTGGAGTAGGATACCAATATATCTGTGACTAGAGGAGAAAAATTATGTACCTTAAAACCACCAGTTTAAGCCACATGAAAAAGGCAAGCAACCATTCTTTGTGATAAAACAACTTCAGAGTTGTCCTAAGAATCCACTCAGAGCTCCAGGTGAGATATTCAGTCCTTTATCACCCAAATTAACTGGGATCGTAGTTGTTTATTAGTGAATTAACTATCTGGGTTAAATGGGTTAACTTCATTAAGTTGAGATGCATCCTTCAAGGTCTAAAATATTTAGAATTATGTATAAACTGTTATAGATTTTGGATCTCAACAGGGGCAGTTAGCACTTCTCAGGGAATGGTACTTTTTGAAAATTTTGCTTTATAGAAAGATATTAAATAATGCCTAAATAAATTGAGGTATTATTTTTGTTAAAATAGCAAATTTACAATGATATGACATCTAATATTACAATATCATATCATTGTAATTTTTCTATTTTAACAAAATACTTGTTATTTTAACAAAAAATAATTTTAGCAAAAATGAATTGAGGTATTATTCTAGTTAAAACAATTATTACAATGATATGACATCTCAACAAATCAATTTAAGATTCAATACAATGTCAATTAAAACTCCCTCAGTTTTTCATTAAACTTGACCAGCGTATTCTAAAATCCACATGGACAAAGTGATAAGAATAGTACAAGATGGATAATTTACCCTATCAAACATAAAAGTCTATTTTATATTAGAACAATTTACATAACTTATTAATAAAATAGGAAATCTGACCTGTAGAATGAGATAAAGCACACAGGAAAAAAAAAAGCATATATGGAATCTTGACAGTGGACATTACAAGTCAGTGAATGAAACGATAGATTTTCCAGTAACTGGAGGCAGACAAACAGGGAATGCACGTGAAAAAAAAAGAATTCTAAATTTACACCAATCACAAAAATTTATTTGACAGATTAACAATTTTATTACAAATCTAAAATAAAATCATTGAAAATCTTTATCACTTTGAAATGAGTTTTTTTAAATCTCTCAGTTAAAAACTACATAAATATATTGTTAATTTCAATAATATTGAGAATTTCTTTTCATGAAAAAATGTAAAAAGAAGGAAAGAGAAAATCACAAACAGAGTAGGCATTATAGCCATCAAATTAATGCTAATGCTAAATAAACTGCCAATGTAAAAGAAAATGGCAAAAAAAAAAGTTTTTTTGAATGGGCAAAAGTCATAACTAGATATTTAATTCAAAAAATTCAAAATGGCTCCAATGCTGTAAACAGCAGTAAATGAACTTTACAGTAAAACTATAATAGGAAAGTATTTCAGATTGATCAGAATGGCAAAAATGTAAAAGGCAGTTAACATCAAGTGCTTGCAAGGATACTGAGAAGCCAACATTTCCTCTTTTGCCAGTAAGAGTGTATATTTAAACAACTTTAGAAAACACTTTTTTCATTACCTATGGAATTGAACATTCATATGTCCTACCACCAAGTAATTCTACTCCTAGATTTCTATCCTGAAGACTCTCTTGGACATGAGTACCAGTAGATAAATATATTAAAAATTAAAGAAGTTTGGTCTAAACTTCATTATCTTAATGGCAAATAAAATTTACATGAATAGTAAGATGGATACCAAAAATGTAGTATTTTTGGTTTACAACACAGCAGTGACTAAATTTAATAATGCTATATGCATTAACATAAATATCACTAATGCTTAAAGGAAGGAATTATGGAATAACATATACCAAGATCCCTTTCATGTTAAGTTCAACAACTGATAGCAATGCAAGTAAGTTAAAGCTATAGGAAAAGGGAGGAGAGAGGTTAGTACAATAAAAGTGATAAGATTAAGATGGCAGGTGAGTGAGGAAGTTGTTATCCAAGAAGAGTCACCAGCAGAAGTTGTATCTTAAATAACTGGCAATCATTTATTTAGACATTAGCTGATAAACTTTATTAGTGTTTGTTTTATTATTGTCAGTTCCATTGTATCCTCTTTGGCTCATCCCAGTTGCTTACATAGACATAAATATCCATCTTACCTAGTTATTTCAGATTTTAACTCCCATTCATTATTTTCTTGTGTCACAACAAACATATTTGTGTATATCATATCCACATCAATCCATATATTACTAAATATATGCCTATGTATATATTCAGTCTCATTAACCCCAGAGTGAACTTTTAAAGTTTTTACTTTATAAAAATAAATTTGATGATAATTGCAGCAACTGATCACACCAATAATCATGTTCATCATTAGGATATCATGAGAAGAACTATATACATAGTAATGTTCACAAATTACATTTTGCATTTTTGATAAACAATACAGAATTTTTCTTTCTTTTTTTTTTCTTTTGAGATGGAGTTTCGCTCTTGTTACCCAAGCTGGAGTGCAATGTCGCGATCTCGGCTCACCGCAACCTCCGCCTCCTGGGTTCAGGCAATTCTCCTGCCTCAGCCTCCTAAGTAGTTGGGATTACAGGCACGCACCACCATGCCCAGCTAATTTTTTGTATTTTTAGTAGAGACAGGGTTTCACCATGTTGACCAGGATGGTCTCGATCTCTTGACCTCGTGATCCACCCGCCTTGGCCTCCCAAAGTGCTGGGATTACAGGCGTGAGCCACTGCACCCGGCCCAGAAATTGTTTTTTGGAAACAGGGTCTTGTTCTTTTATTCAAAGTGCAGTGTAGTGGTGCAATCATGGCTGACTGCAGCCTCAAATTCCTGGGCTCAAACCAGTCTATCGCACCTTCCCAAGTAGCTGGTACTGCAGGTGCACACCATCATGCCTGGAAAATGTTTAAATTTTTTTCATAGAGACAGACTTTGACCATGTCATCCAGGCTGGTCTTAAACTCTTGGCTTCAAGCAGTCCTCTTGCCTCAGCCTTCCTTGTGCTAGGGTTAGAGATGTGAGCCGTTGTGCCCAGCCCACAAGTTGTTTTCTCTCTTAATACTTTTGCTTTTCCTCTGTTACAACAAGGATATAAATATTCATTTTGTTTCTTATTTTTTCATTTGCATCCCTTTAATTTATACAACATTTCAGTTCGAATAAGTGGCAAATTCAAACTTCTACTTCTGTGGGCAACGTTGAAAGTAAATTATTCAAATGCCTAAAATGCTGTAAGATTTTATCTATCATAAATCAAATTATAGAAGTCTATAATTGCAAATTGTCTTTCCTAAATAAATGTCTGAAAGGTTATTATGCAGCATGTTCTGTATAATAATATTTCAGTACATTGAGAGCACTTGACTTTGTCATCATATGCAGTATAGCTATTTTTTAGTGTTTTGAAATAAATAAGATCATGGTGCAATTAGTGTTGCTTATAATAGATATGTACAAAACTTAATTAAAATATGATAAATGGAGAATTTTTCCCACTAAGCTGTCACATTATTTTTGGGGAACATCTGTTTATTTGTAAGCCACGTTATACATTTTGTTCTTGATGTGCATGCTAATGATATTATTACAATATACCTCAGTGCACTTTTAAAAGACCAGAAGTGGGTATGAAATGATATATTTGGGGCCATATCAGTAATTTGAGATTTTTTTCTACTCTCTTAGTTTTGTCTTCTTAAGAATAAAATCTAACACTTTATTTATACCTGTTCTACATTTCAAAAAACATTTTTAAATGTCCACTTAAATCAACAGAAAAGTATATTTAATTTGATCACATACTTCATAATTTAAAATTCTAATAAAATAAATCTAATATGATTCCACAGTGACAAACTGATTGGAGGTAAATAGCAACTCTATGCACCCTAAACTGTTGAGCTGGCGATCATGACAGTAGGTAAGAGGAAAAGACAAATGGAAATGGAAATGTGGAAACCTAAAAATGTATCTCATGCATTCATTGTCTAAATATAGAAGAGGATGAAATACATATTAAGCCAGACCAAAGGAAAAAGAAATATAAATAATTGCTGACTATAAATTTGAATTTTGTGAACAATAGAACATAAATTCAAAACAGTTAAATATACAAAATTGAATAAATGATTGTAGCTTAATTAAACTAAATTTAAACCAGTGAATTTAAAAAAATCTTAGTAATCTTTCATTTTATTAACAGGAAGAAATACAGTCTAGAACAAGAGTTGAAGTTTACAGTTTAATAGCAACACAGACAGAAGGAGTCTGGCTTTGTTAACCAGACTGTAGTGCAGTGGTGTGATCGTGGCTCACTAGAATCTCTTCCTCCCAGGTTCAAGTGATTTCAGCTAATTTTTGTATTTAATAGAGAAGGGGTTTCACCATATTGGCCTGGCTGGTCTCGAACTCCTGACCCCAGGTGATCTGCCTGCCTTGGCCTCCGAAGTGCTAGGATTACAGGCATGATCCACTGTGCCTGGCCCTAACACACACTGACTTGATTGTTTCTAAGAAGAAAGACAAGAGATAAGGTAAAAGCAATAACATGACATCATGTGAGGCTCATTGGAGAAACTGAGACTGTTGGTCTGGACTACAGAGAGATGTGAGGGACATGAGAAGCGGTTTCTCAAAATGGAAGGCCTATATCACAGCACTTGTTTTAAGTGGTTCTATAGGACAAATTCAACAGAAGCAAGGAATTTTTATAAAGCAAATGTTCAGAAATGGAATGGATCATGAGATCTTCACCAGTTTTATATTTAGCTGCTATCTAAACAGAACCAGCGGTATTAAAAAAAGGTTTCAAATGTTGGATAGAGATTTAACAAAACAAACTCTTAGCGTTCCTTCAGACTTTAAATTCCTTGCATGATACCTTAGACTGTTACATCATGTTTATAAAATCATGATAATTAAAGACTTTAAAAATTGATTTGACTACAGCATGAATTAATTTGAACCTAACGATTATGCAGTTTTTGAGAATTATACTAAAACTGTCAAAACTAGTTCCTAAACAACAAAAACCAGTCTACAAGTGTCCTAATGTTATGGATACATGAGGTTGAGTTGTATATTTTTCTATTCCTAACACTATGTGTGGGTTGTGGAGTTAACTAATCTGTTACTAATGCTACTGTTACTAGTACTACTCCTACTAACTCACTTCCACGACTACTGGTCCTGCTACCTCCTCTTATTAGTAGAAGTAATACTAGTCATGTCATCTTCACAATATTCATATAGAATATAATTATCATCTGTACTGTACACGGGAGGAACTCAGGAAGAGACAGGTTAGGAAACATACTCAAGATTGACTTCAACATCTGGACTGTGAAGAGATACCTGAAAGAGACGATTCTACAGTTTTCCCCTTAAATTTATTTGCAGAGAAGCAAACACTTTGTATTTCAAGATTCAGCTTATGACCCAGTTCTTAGCAATGGATTTGTCATTATTTTATTGTTTTTTTAAAGACTGGTGTAGGGATAGGCATAGTATTCAATACAGACTAACCTAAACTAATAAATCCAATTTCAGAGACTTTTACTGATATTGACTAGAGCGTTAAACTCCTTTTACTGGGTCTTCGAAGAGAAGTGACTGTAAACCCATGGAGAATGTGCCTGTGAATAGAAGTGGCAGAGACAGACAGACAGACAGGGGGTCGAAGAGAGAGAGGGAGGGAGGCAGGAAGAGAGGAAGGAAGAGAAGGAAAAAAAGGAAGGGAAAGTAAGAAAAAAAATACTGAGAGGCGGACCAGTTCTCTGAATATATTCAGTATGAATAAATAAATACTCAGGGACTCATTAGTTATGTGAATATTGTATTAGTTTTATCAAAAATGAGATAGATTTATATTGCATGCAAATAGAATTCATTGGTGAATTAATTTGTTTAGGATACAAAATTAAACAGAGCACTATGATGGCTGATTTAAAACTGAGACCTTCATCTTGATTGTTTTCATTATGAAAATACTATTCTTAATCTCATTTATATAGCAGCATTTTATAAGATTTATATAAAAAAGGTGGACAACTAAAAATGTTTGAAATGATAATTTTGAATAATTTCGTATACTCTTTCACACTCCAATATTCTCTAATACTCCAAATTTCATTTTTTTGAAAACTAAATGAAAAAAATATGTCCATTATCAGGAAGTACTTTTTCACACTACAGTAAGAGGAAATGAAAATAGGAATTATTCAATTCTGATTCTATTTCAGACACTATCTATGTCTTTTGTATAAATTAACTTGTATTTTTTTTATTAATCATTTTTTTCAGATTTTCCATTAGATATATTGAATTTCTTCCAAAAATATTAAAGTTGTGAATTCTCAGTTTGTATTTTCTCCTTTCTTATTTTTTAATTCTTGTCTTTTCAGATCATTACTATACTTTATATATTTTACCATAGACTTAAAACAAATAGCAGATGTTTGAAAAATTGTAAGATATGTACAGTAACTAGAGTCAATAAAGAATTTTCATTAAAGCATAATATAATCACACAAAAAATGTGCAAAGATCACTAATAAGCAGTTTGACTTAGAGAAATGAAGCTGAAATGAATAATAGCTATATGAGAGATGCTTAAGTTATCTAGTAATCAGGGAATTATGAATTTGAACAAGAGATACTACTTAACCATTTGAATGGTGAACTTGCAAGGATGGGAGCCTTACTACCTGCAGGTGAGGTATACATTGACTAGAACTCTCATGCATTGCTAATGGGAGTATAGACTGATAAAGGTCTTATATAAAGCATTCTGGTAATATTAAGAGAAATTAATTATGCACATGTGTTAAATGTAGCCATTTTACCAGAGAAAAAACTCTTACATCAATTTGTATAACAAAATATGTGTTAATATTCACCGCACCTGTGTTTAGTTTAGTTTACTGTTTGGATGATCTATGTATGTGTTCAGGCCAGGGATGTAAATAATTAAGGTATGGTGAAGGTTACTAGGAAACACCATGCATCAGAAACAAGAAATGGACTAGACATACAGAGAGTAGCATGGATGTAATTGAAAACAGCATTGAGTGAAAAACACAGGTGAAGACAACAAGATTTACAGCATTTTATTTGTATTAATTATGTGAACTAAACTCACACATACAAACACAAAAACAATTTTAAAAGCATGCTATCAACTGAATACTTGTCACCCCTGCTAAATTTTATATGTTAAAACTCCTGGTCTTCAATGTGATGATATTTGAAGATGGGGCCTTTGGTATTTAATTAAAGGTAGATTAGATTAAGAGGATAGACCCCTTATAAAAATTTAAGTATCCATAAAAAACGATGAGTTTGTGTCCTTTATAAGAACATGGATTAACCTGGAAACCATCATTCTCAGCAAACTGACACAAGAACAGAAAATCAAACACTGCATGTTCTCACTCATAGGTGGGTGTTGAATCATGAGAACACATGGACACAAGGAGGGGAGCATCACACACTGGGGTCTGTTGGGGGAACTACTGGAGGGATGGTGGGGGCGGGGAGTTTGGGAGGGATAACATGGGGAGAAATGCCAGATATAGGTGATGGGGAGGAAGGCAGCAAACCACGTTGCCATGTATGTACCTATGCAACAAACTTGCATGTTCTTCACATGTACCCCAAAACCTAAAACGCAATAAAGTATATATTTAAAGAAAAGTTAATGCCCTTATAAAAAGAGAAAAATACAGTAGATCATTTTTTTCAAGTGCATGAACACATAAAATGAAGGCAACCAGTCTATGGTATTTTGGTATAGCACCTCAGACTAAGACAGGGTATTAGAATGAGTGCCTATAGAAGCTGTAAAGGAAACACAGAGAAAGGGGAAAATAAATACATTAAGATAAAGGTCTTGCTGTAAACAATGATATTAGCTTACATTTAACAAAGGAGTATGCTTAACACAATTTTCTGCTGTTAGGTCAGTCCAGAAAAAAAAAAGTTAAGCAATGAAATGATTGGGCATTCAATTCTACATCATGCTATTATTATTCACTTATTTATCAATTTCCGATTCCTTATGAAATTTTGTTATTTTAAGACTCTTAAACTTCTTTGCAATTCTTCTGCTTTATCTTCTTCAGAAACATTATACATGTCATAGTTACCACTGTCTTTAATGACTAGCTCTCTCCAAATTCACCTTTGTCTCACTCCAATTTATTTTCCAAAACAGAATTCAGATTAGTTTACCAAATCAAAACCTATAATAATCTCATGATACATGTATTTAATATTTTCCTACTGCTTTTAAATAAAATACAAAGTTTTTTAAAACTTTTTTTAAGACCCCACATGGGACTCATCAACCCCTCTAGCTTCATATCACACTACTCAGACCCACATTCAGCTCTATCTTCCTACATCTGGAGCATCACCTTTTGAGGGAAGCCTTCTCTTATCCCCTAGAATAAGCTATTTCTCCATATTGCATATTCTCAGGACGTTAGATATTACCCTCTAACAGAACATGTATTAGACTTTCAATTTTACATATGTTTCATAATTACTATGTATGTCACCATTAATTCTAAACTCCACAAAGACATAAGTTGTGTCTGCTTGTGGCTGATTTTCTCACTGTACTTGGTTCACAGTAGGCATTAAATAGAAATGACTGAACTCATCAATTAACTAAATTAAAAACAAAAGCACTTAAATATTTCCAAAATAGGTATATTAATAAACATGTAGGTTTTATATACCTGAAGAGTTTTATGTAGAATGCAACTTTAAATTTTACTTGAAATATATGATATTAATATGTATTTTATTTCATTTATTTTTCCTCCCATATTTTATCCAGACATATATCCAGCATATATTTCTTTAGTCTTGGGGGAGAGACTTTAGTTGCGGGGCATAAAGCAGAGGTTATCAGTTGAAAACATGAATTTCTGTCTGTGGTTTCTAGAATCTTGAAGGTTTTTGTGAAATGGAAGATGATATAAAAACCCAGAGGAACAAGAGAGTAACAGAGAGGGTAGCAGACAGACAGAATATACATACATATTGTACATGAATAATGTACGTACATATCGAAGAAAGGAGGCTAAAGTTGATTTCTAAAGAATGGGAGAAAGAATGGGGTGGGTAGCTACCTTGAGAAGCCAAATCTAGAGTCCACAGGTGCTAAACCTGTGCTCCTCTTCCAAGCAGTACAAGGAAAGAAGACAGGAATTCAGTGAATAGAGGCAACATGGTGTACTGAGTGAAAGCAGATTCTAACTACAAGGCTTTCGGACTAAGCAAAACCTGTGCCATCAAATGCAAAAGACCATTTAGCATTGCCGAACGGGACATCATTGGTCACCGTGAATAACTGAAAAACCACAGCCCTTCTTCCATTTTCCTTACACAAGATAATAGAGGATAATAGTGATGCTTGTCAAACAGTGGTTTTTAGATCATAGAACTATACAGTATTATATAAAAATGAATATTACCAGGACTTAACCTGACAAATTAACACAAAATCCTAGGAGTTATAGCACACAAAGCCTCACTTATGCACACTGAGATTAAAAATTATTGAAGAAGATCAGGTTGGGCAGCCACAAGGTAGAGAGCCAGGATCTCTGCTAAAATTAGTAGCTTGGGGAGTTGTTCACAATTCTAACTAAATATAGGTCTCAGTAGAAACATCAAAAGCAGAGTGCTGAAAACTTGGGAAAATGAGATGTGGTTTGACTAGAATAAATCACAGCATGAGACATCAGATGGTCAAAGGGCCAGAACAGAATAGGAAACTTGGAAAAGACACTATCCAAGCATGAGGCAAGGGAGCTGTCCAGGAGACTACACTGAATCTCACTAATTAGTTCATTGTCCTTTGATGGACAACAGCAGCAATGAAAGACTGACTTTGCAGAATATGTTCATTCCACGTGTTGAGCCTCTTCTAGACTTTTCTGTTGTGATAGGAACTCCTCCTCATACTTGGTCAGCCTCAGCAAAGAAGTAGGCATGTGCTACTGAAGACAGATATGAGTATGTAAAGACAGAAGACTCTCATCTGTAGTTTAGTTGGCTTCTGAAAAATTAGGTATTTTGGTGAAGAATGTTCTAGATTAACTATTTTTATTCAGTTTTTTTCTTTCTAAAATATTATCCAGAGCTTGCCACAGACAGTTTGCAGATTTAAGACATACTTGAAAAAAATTTTGAAATGATTTTATTATATGAAGGAAAAAATAGGCATTGCAGCATGCTATTATCAAGAAATAGGTAGGAAAATAAGTGCTGTAAGTGTTCATTTTCTATTTATTTGTCAAGCATGTTTCTTTCACTGTATTTTTTAAACGAGCATTCATTCAGTTGCTTTACTTCATGTTAACATGGGAGACCTATGGCACTTGACAAGACCATCCTGGTCAACATAGTGAAACCCCGACTCTACTAAAGATACAAAAAAAAAATTAGCTGGGCCCGGTGGCGCGTGCCTGTAATCCCAGCTACTCGGGAGGCTGAGGCAGGAGAATTGCCTGAACCCAGGAGGCGGAGGTTGTGGTGAGCCGAGATCGGGCCATTGCACTCCAGCCTGGGTAACAAGAGCGAAACTCCGTCTCAAAAAAAAAAAAAAAGAAAAAAAAAAAGAGCTTTCATTTACAGTCATAAACTGAAGGAAAACATAAAAATGCAGGCATCAGATACACAGAAGCAATTTATTTACTCTGCCTTTCAATTGCCAGGTCAGCTTCAAATTTCTAGTGATGTGTTTTAGCATGAGTTAAAGAGATGCCATTCAAAGATAAAGAAAGAATAAAATGTGAGGCAAAAAAAAAATAGTGATGAGAAACTAAAATCTCTTAACAACTAGTGCCCAAGAAAATTTCAAAGGACCTATGTGGATACTTTGCTCTTAAACTACATTTTTCCTTTTACTTATTTAATTCTTTTTGTTGTTGTTTCAAAGTCACATTACTTTATATCCATGCATCTCATCAATGTTTACATTTGTTTCTTCAGAATCAGTTGAAAGTCTTCAACTAAAATATGTATTTCATGCCTAGATTGCTCTGACAGGGTATTGATAATGAGGTAAAACACACAATTTGTTGCCTAACAAATGGAAGATCAGCATAGCCCTTCTTTCTGCTCAGACTATTTAGTTGGCTGAGTAGACCCTTGTAGGTAAAGTCAGTAAAACTAGTTTTCAGAGGTTGGCAAGTTTCTTAGGGAACATTCTAAGTACCTTACTTTGCAAGAGAGATTACGATTTAATATGCTCACTCTGAACATCTTTTCTTACTACCTAATTGGTTGAAGTTATTAAAAACTTCTCAGCAAGTTTAGTTTCAATTCACACCTTATAAAAAAAGGCTAAAATATGCACACAGAAGACTCTTGTAACAGAAAGAGCAGTGTTGCTCTTTGGAATGACACACTGTAACACAAAAAAGGAGGGCCTGAAGCTAGACTATGAGATTTAACACTTACCTCTGTGGAATCGGTGAAGTGCAATATTTAACATCAATCTTTCACTTTTGGTTAATAACCTCATTATAGACCAGATGGCTTAACTGTTTTGCCATTTCCTGCCTACATTTTTATAGGACAAGAAATTTACCTTTTTTTCCAAAGGCGGGGGAGAAGTTAAATGTCATCATTGAGAGGTGTGTGTAATTTTAAGAAGAGATTCTAAGAATAATTTAGGATTCACTTTAAATATTTCTAAAATTCAGGTGAAATATTTCAGTAATGAAGTGTTTAAAGGAGACATTTAAATACTTCCTTCGTGAGTGCTATTATAATTACCTTGGTTTTAGTGCTCTGAGTCATTTTTCTGCATTTTGATTGTAGATACATGGAAGAACTATTTGATTCCTGAGTTGATCAAATTAAACCTCCAAAGTCAATGTATAGAGATACATGCACTAGCTGTTTCTCTACGCCCTCAACATATTTTTTGAAGTATTTAGTCCTATAATGCAGTTTTCTGCTATGAAGTCTAAGTGATACCAACAGATATCTGATTAAAACTGGTAAATTTTAATTATTAGAAAAATAACTAGTATTTGAACATGGCAAATATATAGCTTTAATAATGGTAACCAAATATAAAACATGACACTGTAAAATGTCCAGAGACTGCATATAACTAAGCAACCATCCATGTGATAGAAATAAAGAAACCCAAGTAGCTCTACATTTATTTTTCTGTCTTTTATATGTATCCTATGGGCACATATGATGGAGCAACTCTGGTTGATATTAAGGTTCTCATGCCTAAAGCTGCTTTTGGTGTTCATGCTCAAGCACTAGCAAAGTACATGCTGAAATCTGCCCGACCATATGTGCTAGTTTCTCTTGATATGATATCCTTCATTTCTACCACCTCCAATAAAAGGAGTGATTTTAATTAGAAGTTCAAATATCTAAGGAAAAAGTAAGGTGGCCTTGCAAATTAACACAATCTGTCAAGCCTTTGATCCATTTTTAACAGTTTAATCATAAGATTTTAGGTGATGAAATATTAAGCATTTCTCAGAAGCTGTTAGATCAATATGTTGACCTAACATCAAGCCTAACTCACATCAGTGGAAACATCAAAACATTACTGAAAATCAAGAAAATCACTATGTTACTGAAACATAACGAGTATCAAATAATAGTTCTGTGTGTCAGCAATGGAGTATTTTCTAGAGGCAGGGACACTGCATGACACATGGTTGGATAACTTAAAGCCCATTTTTTGAAGAAAAAAGCTATGAATCAATAGTTTTATTCTGTTATTTATTTTTATTTTGAGTTGATTGCTGTACAAAGTACAGAAATTACAAAAATAATATATTAAAAACCAATATGAAGTTTTCCCTGTCTAAATCAATTACAATTTCTTATTTCGTGTCAGACCTAGAATATTAGAACTAGCCCCTAGTAAACTTTTAACAAATATTTACTAAATAGCTATTTTTTCTTTAGTGACTGTTAATATAAGCTTTACATGTCATTCTAATCCAAATAATATTCTTTTCTCCAAATACATTTAAAATCTGCAAGCTTCTAAATGTAAGACCAAAATTGCCCCCAAACACAGACATTTCTCCAGGAAAGTTCTTGCTGTGTTCTAGATAACTTCTTGCTATTTATGCATCTTTCTTTCTAAGTAAACATATCCTTACACTTCAGAGTTAATTTTTTTCTTTCTCAAGCCCTAAAAATAACACAAAATATCTGTACTTTGAAGACTTTAACTCCCAGTAATTTAATGATCGACACTTTAATTCTCAAAGCATACACTCACAGACTAAAACTAATGATGATTTTGACTTTGGAAGAATCAGTAGGAAGCAACTGATTTTAATGATGAGATGCAAGGCATACAATTACAGAAGAATTAAAATTTGAGAGCACATAATCATTAGTATAAATTAACTGAAAATAATCAGCATTCATCAATTGAATTGTTTTGCAAAATAGGTTTTAAAATCAATTTAACATGAATTATTTAATTATGTATCTGTTTTACTGTACTATGTTATTAGTTATGAATGTTGCTTTCATTTAATAAATATTATTTGCATGAAGGTTACCATAAAATGAGATGAAATGAATGAAACATTGTGTGTGCTTGTGTGTGTGTATGTGTGTCTATGGGAGTGCACTGCTGTGTCATTTTCTCCTTTGTTTCACCAGGTCAGATCTTTGATACAGATGCTGTCATCATAGTCCTAGAACAGTCAACATTGCCTTACATGTTGGAGAGTAAGTTAGTTTGGCCGTGTCCTCACCCAAATCTCACCTTGAGCTGTAGCTCACATAATCCCCCCATCATGAGGGAAACCTGGTAGGAGGTAATTGAATCATAGGGGCAGGTATTTCCCATGCTGTTCTTGTGACAGTGAATAAGCCTCATGAGATTTGTTGGTTTTATAAATGGCAGTTCCCCTGTACACACTCTTTTGCCCATTGCCATGTAAGACATGGCTTTGTTCCTCATTTGCCTTTGTTCCTCTACTATTATTGTGATCTCCCAGCCATGTTGAACTGTGAGTCCATTAAATCTCTTTTTCTTTATAGATTACCCAGCCTTGGGTATTTCTTCATAGCAGTATGACAATGAACTAATACAGAAAGAAAGAAAGAATGATACAGGGAAAGAAGAAGGAGGTGAAAATGCTGATCTGGTTCACATTTTGGGGGGTAATTAAAAAAATTTTAATTAGGGCCTTGAGAAACAACTCAGAGTTTTCTATCAACCAATTCCACATGAAGGAAAGAAAGTAGCTAGATGATTCTATGAGTTAAGAGGCTTTGGGACAAAAAAGAAAAGCATCTGTACAGGTTATTTCTAATTTTGAATAGCAAGAAAAATGTTTTGTTGGTGATTATGCCTAGAAGATGAAATAAATGGGAAGAAGTCAGTCAAAGTGGCAGAATAAAGATAGACTTACTTTCAGCACAAAGAAATTTAATCAGCAGTAGAGGTAAGGAAATATTAATGGGCAGAGAAAGTAGACTTCACAACAAGACCTCAGGATGGGTGTGGCACTAAGACAGGGCAGAAATGTTTGCCAAACAATGTTCTTCCATTCCAAGATACCAAGACAATTGTTCTTATAAAATGCAATGCTTTCTCTCCAGCATATCTTATTCTAGGACAGTGAGTTTGAAGGATTTGAAGGAATGGGCCACTCAGAAGAGTTACTTGGTAAAGGATGGATGAAGGAATGAGTGCTCAACAGTATCTTCACTCTGACATCCTAAGTCCACAGGACTGGAAAGATGCAATTCTTAAAAAATAAGCACTCAGAATTTAAGATTTACTGTGTTAAAAATAAAACAAAAAAAACAGAAAAAAGCAAAATTATGGTTGTAAATAAAAAGCACATATAAAGATGAGGGGGACCTTTTAAATATGAAAACAAAGAGAAATATGGTAACCAGAGAGAAAGGTCAATTATCCACAAAGAGAAGCCCATCAGACTCACAGCAGATCTCTCAGCAGAAACCCTACAAGCCAGAAGAGAGTGGGAGCCAATATTCAACATCCTTAAAGAAAAGAACTTTCAACCCAGAATTTCATATCCAGCCAAACTAAGCTTCATAAATGAAGGAGAAGTAAAATCCTTTATGCACAATGAATTGCTGAGAGATTTTGTCACCACCAGGCCTGCTTTACAAGAGCTCCTGAAAAAAACACTGAACATGGAAAGGAACAATCAGTAGCAGCCACTCCAAAAAAAACATACCAAACTGTAAAGACTATCAACATAATGAAGAAACTACATCAACTAATGGACAAAACAACCAGCTAGTATGAAAATGGCAGTTTTAAATTCATACATAACAATATTAACCTTAAACGTAAATGGGCTAAATGCCCCAACCAAAAGACACAGACTGGCAAATTGGATAAAGAGTCAAGAGCCATCAGTGTGCCGTATCCAGGAAACCCATCTCATATGCAAGGACACATATAGGCTCAAAATAAAGAAATGGAGGAAGATTTGCCAAACAAATGAAGAACAAAAATAATTGCAATCATAGTCTCTGATAAAACAGACTTTAAACCAATGAAGATCAAGAGACAAAGAAACACATTACATAATGGTAAAGGGATCAATGCAACAAGAAGAGCTAACGATCCTAAATATATATGCACCCAATACAGGAGCACCTGGATGCATAAAGCAAGTTCTTAATGAACTACAAAGAGACCTAGACTCCCACACAATAATAGTGGGAGACTTAACACTCCACTATCAGTATTAGACAGATCAATGAGACAGAAAAGTAGCAAGGATATCTAGGACTTGAAGTCAGATCTGGACCAAGTAAACCTAAAAGATGTCTATAGAACTCTCCACCCAAAATCCACAGAATATACATTCTTCTCAGCACCACATCACACTTAATCTAAAATTGACCACATAATTGGAAGTAAAGCACTCCTCAGCAAATGCAAAAGAATGGAATCCATAACAAACAGTCTCTCAGATCACAGCACAATCGAGTTAGAACTCGGGATTAACTAACTAACTCAGAACTGCACAACTTCATGGAAACTGAACAACTGGCTCTTGAATGTTGACTGGATAAACAATGAAATGAAGGCAAAAATAAAGAAGTTCTTCGAAACAAATGAGAATGAAGACACAACATACCAGAATCTCGGGGACATATTTAAAGCAATGTCTAGAGGAAAATATGTAGCAATAAATGCCCACATGAGAAGCAAGGAAAGATCCAAAATCAACACCCTATCATCAAAATTGAAAGAGCTAGAGTAGGAAGATCAAAGAAACTAAAAAGCTAGCAGAAGACAAGAAATAACTAAGATCAGAGCAGAACTAAAGGAGATAGAGACACAAAAAACCCTTCAAAAATCAATGAACCCGGGAGGTGGTTTTTCGAAAAGATCAACAAAATAGACAGACCACCAGCCAGATTAATATAAAAGAAAAAGAATCAAATAGAAGCAATTTAAAAAGTGGTAAAGGGGATATCCACACCGATTCCACAGAAATACAAACTACCATCAGAGATTACTATAAACAACTCTATGCACATAAACCAGTAAACCTGGAAGAAATGGATAAATTCCTGGACACTTGCACCCTCCCAAGCCTAAATCAGGAAGAAGTGGAAACCCTGAATAGACCAATAACAAGGGCTGAAGTTGAGGCAGCAATTAGTAGCCTACCCACCAAAAAAAGCCCAGGTCCAGATGGGTTCACTGCCGAATTCTACGAGACATACAAAAAGGAGCTGGTACCACTTCTTCTGAAACCATCCAAACAATACAAAACGAGGGAATCCTTCTCATATCATTTTATGAGACCAACATCATCCTGATACCAAAATCCAGCAGAGACTCAACATAAAAAGAAAACATCAGGCCAATATCTGTGATGAACATAGATGCAAAAATCTCCAATAAAATAAACCAATTACACCAGCACATCAAAAAGCTCATCCATCAGGATCAAGTAGGCTTCAGCCTGGGGATGCCAGGCTGGTTCAACATGCACAAATCTATAAATGTAATCCACCATTTACACAGAACAAAGACAAAAACCAGGAGATCGTCTCTATAGATGCAGAGAAGGCCTTCAACAAAATTCAACAGTCCTTTATGCTAAAAACTCTCAATAAACTAGGTATCGATGGAAGATATCTCAAAATAAGAAAAGCTATTTAAGACAAATCCATAGCCAATATCACACAGAATAGGCAAAAACTGGAAGCATTCCCTTTGAAATCCGGCACTAGACAAGGATGCCCTCTCTGACCACTCCTATTCGATATAGTATTGGAAGTTCTAGCCAGAGCAATCAGTCAAGAAAAAGGAAAGGAGGAAGCCAAATTGTCTCTATTTGCAGACGACATGATTGTATATTTAGAAGACCCCATTGTTTCAGCCCAAAATCTCCTTAAACTGATAAGCAACTTTCAGCATACAAAATCAATGTGCAGAAATCACAAGCATTCCTACACACCAATAACAGACTAAAAGAGAACCAAATCAAGAGCAAACTACCATTCACAATTGCTACAAAGAGAATAAAATACCCAATCACTGGTCATTAGAAAAATGCAAATCAAAACTACAGTGATATACCATCTCACATCAGTTAGAATGGCATTCGTTAAAAAATCTGGAGACAACAGATGCCGTAGAGGATGTGGAAAAATAGGAACACTTTTACACTGTTGGTGGAAGTGCAAATTAGTGCACCCATTGTGGAAGACAGTGTGGCGATTCCTCAAGGACCTAGAGCCAGAAATACCACTTGACCCAGCAATCCCATTACTGAGTATAACACAAAGGATTATAAAGCATTCTATTATAAAGACACATGCAGGCATATGTTCACTGCTACACTGTTTACAATATCAAAGACTTGGAACCAACTCAAATGCCCATCAAGGATAGACTGGATAAAGAAAATGTGGTACATACACACCATGGAATACTCTGCAGCCATAAAAAAGGTTGAGTTCATGCCCTTTGCAGGGACATAGATGAAGCTGGAAACCATCATTCTCAGCAAACCTACACAAGAACAGAGAACCAAACACTGCATGTTCTCACTCATAAATGGGTGCTGAACAATGAGAACACTTCGACACAGGGAGGGGAACATCACACACCTGGGCCTGTTGGGCATTAGGTGGACTAGGGGAGGGATAGTAGGGGGCGGGGGGATCAGGGAGGGATAACATTAGGAGAAATACCTAATACAGGTGATGTGGGGATGGGTTCAGCAAACCACCATGGCATGTGTTTACCTATAATACAACATTGCAGGATCTGCACATGCACCCAGTATTTAAAGTACATATGAAAAAGAAATATTAAAATGATACACTGTGATTTTCTATCCAAAAAAATAAAGATAGGTGAAAAGTGGAGGGGGGCATTCCCAGCCTAAGAAAACGTTAATAATCTTTAGCATAAAAGTAAAACAAACCAAACACATTTCAGCATCAAATCAATGCAAATAAAGTGACCGAATAAAAACAAGAATAGGTACATATCCAATTTGCCAGAGTAATATGTTAAAAGGAAAAAAAAAAAAGGCAAATTGAAACCGAAACAAAACTTTCCTATACTATGTTTGCTAGGAAAGCAATAATAAGTTTAAACTAAATAATACATAAAACCTGAAAATTTGTACTATCATGACCCTATAAAACCATATACAACTTTATACTAACGTATTAAACATTTGTAAGTGATGAGATTGAATTATTTTACCTGTGATTATGTCAGTGATTTCCTGAAGTACAGTATCAATATGCATCACATTTATAGTTTACTAAAGAAAAAACACATATCTTGCTTACAATAAACATATTCCTATGTTAAATTTTCCTCTAAAAATTCTTTCCCATGGTTTACTCATTTTGTGGTTGCTTCATATGAACACACTTATCTTTAAAATGTAATCAGTCAATGGATAGGTATCATACTTTGACTGAGGGTCACACAAAAAGTGCTAAAAACAGTTATTGTCTATAGAAAATCATGAAATTTGTTTTTAAGTGTTAAGTGTGTGCCCCAGATATTCATTTGTATTTCACTGTAATTTACCATAGGCAATGCCAACAGATTAAGAGAGTTAGTTTTGATAAGAATTATATAAGGAGGACAAGGGGAAAGTATATAGAATAATGTTTTCATTGAGATTTATCAAATATTTAGATTTCACTTTTCCCCAATGACTTATTAGTTCCTCATATGTATTTTTTTCTGAAAATGTTATCAATTTAAAAGTAATCTTTCAATTCAAAAAACTAATATTTTGAATTAAAGTCTATATTCATTAAAATGTCTTTTTGGACAATGGAAGACTGTATAAATTTTCATCATATCAGAATAAAATGATCTATATTTTAAGAATAATGTATATTTAATTCACTGTTATATTAATTCACTGTTTTAAAAAGCAATATAAAGCACTTTTACGAGGTGTTATTTTGAAGAAAAAAAACAATAAAAAAGGTACTAGGCCTGTAAGCTAGCAGCCAGGCAAAGCAAACGTTGGTGAATTATTTTCGTCATTACAAATGGTGAACAAATATTAATACTTGAAGTTGAATAAAGCTGCATTAATAATCAGCTTAGGAATTTATCATTTTTCTTTGAAATGATAAATAATATGTAAGTAATGGGATATATTACAGAAATAAACAAAGCATTAATTTTGATTCAAAAATTCATGACTATCATCAAGACATCATTTCTTTTTATAAATTCTAATTCTTACCTACTAAAACCATATGTCTAGTACTCTGGCCAATTATCTTTCACTTAAAAGAAGTGCCTGGTTAGAAGGAAAGAGAAAAGTTGGTAATTTAGACTTAAATTGATAAATCTACTGTTAACTTCCAATTTGCTGAGAAGTGTTGCCTTCAATATACAGAGATTGCAGTAACAGTGATTGTAAATATCCAAATGTGTTTTAAATTTACCATGTAACACATGGCCCAATTTACAAAATCTATTACCCATCTAACACACTTTCCCCAAACTAGAAGAAAAGCTTTTCATAAGTTAAATATATTTTAACTAGTATTCTGATGTGAGTGGATAATAATTTTATACCAATAAAGCAAGCAAACAAAACCACAAGGAGGAATAAACCAGATGCCTTTATATGCACATCTAATGATCCTTGTCAAGCATATTTATAGATCTGAGAGAGAAATCAGAATATAGCATCAGATAAGGCAGTTAAAATTATACCAATTTATCCAACCCAACCAGAAAATTGAAATTTCACCGTTTATACTCCTAATGGGAAGAATCCCTTAATACCTAACATACAACAATATAATAGCAATTTCACCTGCTTTGAATTCTCTAGCATAATTAATAGTATTTAAAACAAAAAAGTCATTAATTGCAAATCTGCTTGGTTTAGCTATATTAAAATCAATAAGAAATTAAAAATTTTTAATTGAGTTTATCAGAGATACAAAGCATGATAAGAAATCACCAAAATAAAGATGTTAAAAAGAATTTTAGTCTGACCACAACTTTCACTGAGCTGAATTTAAGCCAAAAGGTCTATTTTATTGGCAATTATTGAATCATCACTTTGTTGACTCATAGGGTAACATTCTCTGACATGCTAACAGACGAAGGGCTCTATTTCTGCTCCGTTGCCTCTGGGCTTGCTTGTGGTGCTTTGACCAACACAGTAGGACAGAAATGACAACATGTGAAATCTGGGTGAATGACAGTTCCCATCTTGGCCTTTTGAATCTTGAACTACCACATAAAATGACTGACAACTCTGAGGGATTACAAGAAGTAGCCCTGAAAATACAGGAAGAAGGAGAGGGGCACAGCTCAGCACACCCTCGCAGACGTCTCCCCCAAGGCATCATACATGAGACTGAAGCTGTCTGGATCGTCATCCATATTGCATCAGTCCAGGTGCCGACTGAGTACCATCCTGACTCTAATTGATACCACAAGGACTAGAAGAATCCCCTAGCTGTGTTTTGCCTGAATTCATCACTCACAAAATATGACAGATAATGAAACGTTTGTTGCTTTCAGTCACTAAGTTTGGAGTAGTTTATTACACAGCAATAGAGAAGAAAACAGGTGTGTATACATACATATATATATATATGTGTATATATATATATATATCACAGCAATATAGAAGAAAACAGAATATATAACCAGAAAACAGAATATCTTAGAACTAAAATGTTATGTAACAACAACAAGGATATTCTAACAATGGCACTTCTCTATCATTTTGACAAGGCAAATATGTACATAATTTTTGAAAGAAGTATAGAAAAATAGGAAAGGTTTCCAGAGCTATAAAAATTCTCCTATGCTTTGTCAAAAAAATTGTTGTGTATTTTTCCTAAAAAATAATCCAAACTAAGCAAAAATGTTGACCCATCTATCAATCAAGCTATTTATGTCACTTATATATTAAGTTAATATTGGCAAATATAATAGTAATAATAAGGTTTTAATTAATAAATTATGGTATATCAGTCAAGGTAGTATTGTGTGGTAACATAAAGTTAAAGATTATAGCTACATGAAAGATATTTATGGATTTCATGAATTGTAGAGTGGAAAAACAGACTAAATACTTGTATCTATTTTTTCATTAAATATAGAAATCAATGTTACTATTTATGCAAATTGCACATAGTGTACAAACACTATTGCTAAATTTAGACATGATTCCTGATTTGTCTAATAATTTTAAGATACAGAATGTTTTTATGTCAAGTTATTTAATGTTCATGTTACTTTTAGTGTGTTGAAAACTTTCTGAATTTTCTTTGCATATTCCCTTTCTTGCCTACTATTCACCATCAAAACCTTTTCAAGCAACTGTAATATATTGTATCATGACTCAAGTTATGTGACCCTATCCCACAATTTATGAATTTTAGACAGTTAAAAGAAAGAGGCAAGAAGTGGTTTTCAAATTTGATTCTTTCTCTGGAGGGTTATTTCTACATAGATTACCTTGAAGCCACCTTTAGATGGTAAGTTTATTAAAGCATAGTGGAAAAATCTGCTAACCAAGCAAGATAGTACAAACCAAACCATAAATAATCCTTAAGCCCATATTAATCATTCTTCTCATTAAAGGAATACTAAAATAGTTGAACTGATGATTGTCTGAAAATGTGTGATACAACATTTTCATAATTAAAAATGTTTTATTCTGATATAATCCACAAACCTCACAGTTCACCTAAAGTACACAACACAATGGTTTTTATTATATTAAATAACTGTGCAACCATCACCATAATCAATTTTAGATTACTTTCACATGCTAAAACGAAACTCAAACTCACTAACAGTCATTGCTCTTTCACATCTATTCCCTATAGAACTAAGCAACCAATTATCTCCTTTCAATCTCTATAGATCTGCCTTTTCCAAACATTTCATATAAATGGAATTATACAGCATAAGGTCTTTTTGTGAGTTGACTCATTGACTTAATATAATATTTTTGATGTTCTTCCACATTGTAGCATGTATCAGTCCTTGATTCCCTATTATTGTCCCCAAAATACAGAATACTATAATGGATGGATATACTGTATGGATATTATATTTATCCATTCATCAGTTGATTGATACTTGGGTTGTTTTCACCTTTCGACTATTAGGAATAATTATGTTATAAACATCTGTGTAAAAGTTTTTGTGTGTTAACATATATTTTCATTTAGTTTGAATATGTAACTAGGAAGTGGAATTGCTGGGTCACAGAGCAACTCTATATTTAACACTTCAAAGAACTGTTTTTCAAAGAGGTTGCACTATTTTACATTTCGACCAGAATTTCATAAGTATTCCAATTTCCCCACTTCTTGATAACTATCATTATTATCTGGCTTTTTGATTATAGTCAAAAGAGGTATCTCCTTTGGGTTTGGAATTGCAATTCCCTAATGATATTACACATCTCTTCATGTGCTTATTAGCCATTGCATATCTCCTTTAGAAAAACACCTATTCAGATCCTTTGTGCATTTAAAAAATTATTTGCATTTTAAGCATTCTTTATATTGTTTGGATACAAATTCTAGATCAGTTATAGATTTGCAATATATTTTTCCCATTATGTGTCATCTTTTACTTTCCTGATGATATCTATTATTACACAAATTTTATAATTTTGATGAATTTAAATTCATGTACTTTTGTAGTTGTGTGCTATGTCTTTGGAAGAAAGGATTATGATCAATACTCTCTGTGAAAAATTTTACAGCAAGAAGGCATTAATTCTTTCATAGGTTCAGGTACCCTCCATATAACTATAATTCTCCAGCAGCTCTTCTGGCTTTAATTACATAGCAAAGTCTTTGGGCAGCTGTAGACTCATGGCACCTTCACGGGATGAGAAAGCAAAGGGGAGAGAGGGTCCTAATCCTTAAAGAATGTGTGACATTTTTGTTGTAGTTTAGAAAGTAGAATTCTAAGGGCACTCCTAGTTAAACTTCAGTCGTATTCTTAATAACAGATACACAGAATTCAGGCTAGACCAACTGCCTTTTTTCCTGTTGTATTGCATAAAATTTTTGAATAGCTTATATTTTATGAACTTCCTATGAAAATACAGAGGTTATCTGTTCATAGATGTAACAGAGGTGCTTATTAAAAACAAATAACATTATTTATTAATAGTCTGTATTAACGGTGGTTTTCTTGGAATGACAGGTGGATCTCTAAACGGTCTCCACTCAAAACTATCAAAAAAAAGAAAACATCATTCTCAGCAAATTGACACAAGAACAGAAAAGGAAACATCATATATACTCACTTATAGGCGGGTGATGAACAATGAGAACACATGGACACAGGGAAGGGAGTACCACACACTGAGGTCTATTGGGGAAATAGGGGAGGGACAGTGTGGGGGGAGCAGGGGAGGGATGGCATGGGGAGAAATGCCAAATATGGGTGAAGGGGCAGAAGGCAGCAAAACACACTGCCACGTGTGTACCTATGCAACTATCTTGCATGTTCTGCACATGTACCCCAAAACCTAAAATGCAATAAAAATTTAAAAAAAGTAAAAGATCCCCTCAAACACGATCATGTACCTCGTCCAATTTCATTTTCTTACTAGTGCTTTACTTTATTTTGTTGGTTATGCACTTTGTCTACAAGATTAACCAATTGTTCAGAAGTTTCCAGGTTACACTGCTTCAAACACTGTTAACAACTTTTTGAATTCTGAAATAATATAATATTTTTATATCAAATTAAATATTTACTTCATTGTTAGATATAATATACCTGTTCAGTAATTTGGGATTCATTTTGGTCAATTCTTTGAAGTGTTTTCTCTATTTCTCAGTAGATTTTGAGTATAATCTTTCACTAATTTCACTGTGATCCTGAATGTTTCTAGAATATTTTAAAAGAAGTTTGCCCATTGCAATGTGGAGGGTCTTTTGTTAAAAATATTTATCTACTAAATTCTCCAGTCACAAGAGAATGTATTTTTCATGTACGTAAATCTTACATGAGCAGGGTTAAAGTCCTGGATTGTTTCTTAATGGAATGAAAGACTATCATTATTTATCACATAAAAGTTTATCTTTTTACTCCTTCATTAATTTTTCCTTCAGAAAATTATCAGCTTCCAAGAATAAACTACAACAATGATAATTAGAATGCTCTTTCATTTTTCTTGTGATTATTTTTAAACAATCTTAACTCTTGGCAGCTTTTACATATGATAATGAATTAGCATTAGTATTTTCAATCTCCTTTATGGAGAAAAAAAAAAAAACTTGTGTCTAAATTTAAAGTGTTGAGATCCACTCCAAATCTCCCTGAAATTGACATCATTTATTTTCTCTGAGACCAAAAGATGGGCTTTACTGCTGCAGGATATGAATGTATATTTGACAAAATTTATCTGCTTAAAAAATATATACAGGTTTTTAAAAGATATGGACTATAATTAGTGACGTTTAAAACAATGTATGGCTTCCTTTAAGGATAATATTTTCAATGGTATTGTCTAAATGCCCATGTGAATCTTAGTTGAAAAACTCATGTCATTTCTATTTGTGTAGTGTAATTATTTGTCTTTGCATTTTAGTTATAATTCTTTTTAAATTTTTTCAAAGACAAATAGTACCCACAAAGCCTAGAAAGATTGTCCCTTCAAATTCTAATGACAAAGAGATCAATATAGCTTATTTCACAAATTAAATGAGCTAGCTTTTTATTTAAGATTACAATGAAGCTCAATAATTATTGCTAAATTACAAGAAGAGTTCTATTAGGTAATATATTAAATCTAGAGGCAAGGAGCCTAATATATCCACCTAATTAGTAGATTCAAGTGTGTTGTAGAGGTCTTTTTCAAAAGGACAGGTACTAGAGTAATAAATAAGAGAGTTATTACTAGAGTAATAAATAAGAGAAATTAGTGGCATAATGAATATGCTATGTCATTTAGTGTTTGCCAGAAAAATGTTAATTCCTTTGAAAAAGATTTATTAATTTACTTAGAGAAATCAATTAGCACAATTTATGTTACTTTGATGTTAATATCTACCTTTGCAAAAGGGTGTTAAAAACAGTGCTTTTAGTATTCTTCAGGAGCAGGACTATTTCAGGAACTGATTGGAATATTTCTAGAGGAAGCTTGGTCAAAATGACTAAGAGAGTAGAACTATGATATGAATATAGGTTAAGGAATGGGAATCAGTTCATCTGAAAAAGAACACAAAATGAATGGCTAGTAAAACCAACCCAGTATAGGAAGGCATGGGCTCTGAAGAGTCACATGGCACTAGTGGGAAAATGCAGTAATTACCTGAAGGCAAATGTTTGCTCTTTGCAGGGAAGTTAGAGCCTCTTGGTCATGAAAGACACATCTTTGCAAGAGCATAGCCCCAAGAAGCATCCAAGAAAATCCACTCGGAAAGGAGTTTGACAATGGATACTGGCTTGGATAACAACCATTATACCGTTATTCTAAACTGTTCTTTGTTTATTTTGGTATCAGTGATATAGACAGAAGACAGAAATACTCATTAGAAGAGGGCAGTTCTCTGGCAAGAGCTCCACCATCCATCTGTTTCTATTTAGAGACCCATGGCCCTAAATAGAAACAGGTATTCCTGTTTTTGTGTCCAAATGTTGCCTTTTGGCCCTCCACACCTCCCTCTCCTATACCCACATAAACCCCAAACCTCAGGCTCCATGACCAGAAAAGCAGAAGAACAGAGGAACAGAAGAGCAGCATGGTAGAGAAGGAGAGAAGAGAAGGAGTGTCTGAATGTTGAGAAGATGGTTGAAGATGAGATAGGCTGTGGAACAGCCAAACTCAAGGGAAGATCATCTTCCCACTCCATCCCCTTTCTGGATCCCCATTCATTCCACTGAGAGCCACCTCCATCCGGCAATAAAATCACTCACATTTACTGCCCACCAATTTGTCAGTATGACCTGATTCTTCTTAGACACCAGACAAGAACCTGGATAGCAAGTGGGCACTGAGCTTAACACTTAACTTAAGCTGTCCCAGGATGGCAAGACTAAAGACTGTAACACTCCTAGACATTGCCGTGGGGCCAGAGCCTGAAAGCGCTCACCCCAGCTTACCTGCATGCTCCCCCTCTTGTAAGAAGTTTGAGCACACAGAGAGATGAACAGAGAAATACATGAGCCATACCCCTGTGGCACATCCTGTGAGAGGGGGCAGTCAGGGAACTCTCCCGTCTCACCAGCACAAACAGCCAAAGGATTCACTGAATTCCTATCATAAGACTCCTACTGTGCTTAAGCACAGGTGGGAGCAAAGTCTAGACTAGTTTACTACTTTTAGAAGCTTAAAACACAGATAGAAAGAAAGCTGGACTCATGAAACAAATATATAATGACGCAAACCAGTAACATTTAAATGGCAGACTAAAAGTTCCACGAAAATAAGAACTCTACTGATTTCATTCACTGTCCTAGCCCAATACCTAAAGTACCTGATGCTGAGTACATCCTTGGTTATACTATGTGAGATACCATTCTAAGGCTCTGAGAAATCATTACTGCTTGGTTAATATGTTTAGCAATTGATAAGTGTAATACAATTATCCATATTTTACACCGTAGGATACTGAGGCACAAAGAAGTTAAGTAGCTTTTCCAAATCACATGGTACAACAGGATTTGAACAATCTGGTTCAGAAGACATGCTCTTAACAGCTACATCTTCTGCCTCATAATGCATGGTAATTAAATATGTTAATTATTAGAGGTAAGTCATATATAATCTAGAGAAAGCTATCTCTGTTTAAGTGGCAAGCTTAATCAAAGAATCAGAACTTGAAATTAGGAAGAATTTGAAGAATCAGTGGAAAGAGAATAAAGAAAAATAGCAATCATTCATTGATTAAGCACCTAAAATAAACACAGACTGTATAAGCAATGAAAAAATTATGAGAATGACCAGTCCCTGTTTGCAAGAAGAAAATATGGATTGGGAAGAACCTGGCATTGGATTTGAACAGAGCTTCATTAAACCAATCTCAGTCTTTCACTGATTGCCTAGGGAAGCTCTTAAATCTCTGAGTTTCAGTTTGGGTCATATTGATGATTGAAGGAGATAATTTTAGTCTCTCCTAATTTTAAAAGGTAAAATATAGGAGTAAAATAAATGTTAATTACCTTGGCCTTTTCCTTTGTTTCATAGAAGTGTTTGAAGATTAAATGAGATTATGCGTGCAAATTTCATAAAAATGATTTTGGCACTCAGCAAGTACTTAAAAATCTACCTAACACCCTAGTAACAAGACGAAATGGGAAGGTAAAACAGCTCAGTGAACTTGGACAGGTCAAAGTAGAAACCAGTTTGATCAACAGTGGTGAATTTCTATTGGAAAATAATGGGGCATACACTTAGTTGAGGGAGAAAGAATGGTTTATAAAGAATTTAGAAAGACTAAAGAGTGAGTATGAAAGTTATAAAGGAAAGTTATTGGAAATTACAGAATCAGAAAATTAATTAGCAAAAAATCAATGTGTAAATTAATCTGGAAGCAGTATATAGAATGAATTGTGGTTGACATAAACTGAATGAGAAGTAATTGGAAATTTATTGCAAAAAAAAAAATAGTAGAATGATGAGGTTGAGAACCACAAAGTTGGTGGAACTATAGGAAATAAAAAGCAAAATACAAACCAAATAAAAGCAAAATTTATAAGGCGGGATTGCTATGTGTTTGCCTTTAAAATTGAATAACCTTCAAAAATTTACTTTTTAAAATTAAGAAGTAATGTAGGTACAGGTACAACATGCATGTATATTATGAGCTTGGAGTAGAAATCAGCAGCCAGATTAAATCTCAACCTTGCCACCATACAACTGTGCTTGTCTAGGCAGATTTCTTGACTGCTCTAAGTTTAATTTTCTTGTCTATAAAATGAAGAAAATAATTTCACATGACTTGTGAGAAGGAAGTGACTGAAATAACATACAGCCAACACTAAGATAGTTAGCACCTAATAAATGTTGGTAGTATGTATCATATTTTGGCAAATCTACTTTGTTTTAAAATGGAAGTGCTTTTAAAACAAAGATACAACAATTTGAACTAATGATGATGTTTTTGTCTTTTATACAGGTTTAAAAAAAGTGTTAGTGTCAGGATTAAAGCTAACTATTGGTCATTTAAAAATATAGTATTTTGGAATAGGACATCCATATAAAGTATCCAGAATGGAGAAGGAGCTGAGAAGGAGCAACGATGAACTATGAGAAAGAGTTTTCAAAAACTGTTAAATGTTTATAAGGGAACGGATGTGGTTAGGCTGTCCCTATCCAAGTCTTACCTTGAATTGTAATAAACCCCATGTGTCAAAGGTGGGGCCAGGTGGTAATAATTGAATCATGGGGAAAGTTTTCCCCATACTGCTCTTGTTGCAATGAATACCGTTCACGAGATCTGATGGTTTTGTAAATGGTAAAATAGAGCTTGTCCCCTACACAAGCTCTCTTGTCTGCCAGATGTGACTTTGCTTATTGTTCCCCTCCCTCCATGAAGCCTTCCCTGCCATGTGGAACTGTGAGTCAGCTATTAGTCTTTATTAGCAGCATGAGAACAGACTAATGCAGTAAATATTTTAAAAAATTCTGAGGATAAGAATGTATTCTTTATTTCTATTAAATACAAAATACATTAAATGTATTAAATGAAGAATATGTTAAATATACCCTAGATATATAAAGAATATAAGAAATAGATATATAAAGAATAAAGAAATAAATATATTATATATTTAATATTTATATATTTAATATATTCTTCTAAATGTATATTAGAATATATTCTTTATAGTTGTCTTCAAGAACAATGAAAAATTATGAAATGATATTAATTTATTGTTTATATACTGTGGAGTATTTGGAATCAGTAGCCAGCTGGTTTTCAACAAATGTGCTAAGAACACACATTTGGGAAAAAACAGTATCTTCAATAATTGGTGCTAGGAAATTTGGATATCCACAGGCAGAAGAATGAAACTGCACTCATCTTTCACCATAAACAAAAATCAAATCAAAAGTATCAAAGGCTCAAAAGTATCACTTACACAACCACTGGAAAAAATCATAGGAGAAATGCTTTATGACATTACACTAGGCACCATTTTTTTTTTTTTGGATAAGACTTTAAAACCACAGACTATAAAATAAGAAGAGATAAATGGGATTATATCAAACTAAAAATCTCTGCACAGCAAACAGCAGAGCAAAGAGACAACCTATAAAACAGAAATAAAGATTTGCAGAATGTACCTCATGCTTCAGCGTATACTATTAATTTCTATAAATATCAGATATGAGTTCCCTAATTTAATAAACTACAAAGGTATTATTTTTTCTCATTGTATTATGTTAAAAGATTATCATATAGATTTTCATTAGTGGTGGTTTGTTAAAGGAAGAAATTGGAGATTGGTGATTAATGAGTAAAATGGTTTACTCCTAGAAAAAAATATTTTAAAAAATTTCAAATTTTCTTTGAGCAAGATCTTCTGAATTTCAACAACATTTTGATTCCCTTCATCACACTTAAAAATTTACCCAGGAAGAAACACTGAGTAAAAAGTGTTTGCCCAAGTAAATGCATGGAAGTGTTTCTTTTTTTTTGAGACAGAGTTTCGCTCTTGTTACCCAGGATGGAGTGCAATGGCGCGATCTCGGCTCACCGCAACCTCCGCCCCCTGGGTTCAGGCAATTCTCCTGCCTCAGCCTCCTGAGTAGCTGGGATTATAGGCATGTGCCACCGTGCCCAGGTAACTTTTTGGTAATTTTTAGTAGAGACGGGGTTTCACCATGTTGACCAGGATGGTCTCGATCTGTTGACCTCGTGATCCACCCGCCTCGGCCTCCCAAAGTGCTGGGATTACAGGCTTGAGCCACTGCACCCGGCCCGGGAGTGTTTCTTGAAGAGAAAATCTACTAATCAGATATGACCTGATTGATATGGAATTCTCACCCTCCAACTTTCTGGGCAATTTCTCACAATTCTGCCCAATGTCATACTTTCTAGTATTAGGATTAGAGATTCAGAGGAGGCCAAGAAATGGACAATTTTACAACAATCCGGAAGTCAGATGTCCCTCTTTAGGCCTATCCAAGAATCTAGGGTAATCCTTGAGTATATCCAATAATAAATATAACTTTGGTTTATATCTAAGTGAATTATGCTTCTAATTGGAACTCAACTACTTTATCATACTATGATACGTCATACAGATATATGAAAAGTGGTCATTGCACCAGACCTAAGGACTTCAGGTATTGATAAGAGAAGAGGTACTACTTTCTGAGACATTTCAAACTTTAGGAGTTAGTGAGCTCCAAAGAAGGAAAGGAAGAACAAAATGCAACTTTATTATTTTAACTCCTAAATCAATTTTTCAGTAAATTTGAAAAACAATTTTATTTAAAATTCATTCAATTACTATGGATTGAATCCTTGCTTGGTGTTTGGCTTTTAGCTATCACAAGGAATATACACGTGAGATGGTTCTTGGTCAACCAAAGCTCCTTTCTGGAGAAGACAACTATTAAACAAGGAATATAACAATAACTAGAGTTTGATGGCTTAGAATTTACTGTGGTGAGTTATCTTATCTGGGGGGTTAGAAAGTTCTTTTTGAAAGAGGAGCTTTTAAACTAAAAACTAAAGGAAAACTAGGTATTAGCTAGATGACGGGAAGGTGCTAGGGAGTGAGAGTGGATGTGGGAGAGTATTCAAGGTGGAAGTGACAAACTTAATTAAAAACACAGTGGGCTGAATTGATTCCTCCAAAACGATATACCAAAGTCTACCCTCTAGTACTTGTGAATGAAATGGTATTTGGAAGTAGAATCTTTGCAGATATAACTAAGATAGGGGTGTCTTACATTTAAGTTGGGCCCTAACTCCAATGACTAGTGTCCTTTACAAGAGAAAATAGGAGACTGGAGAGAAACAGGCCTATCACAGATGCAGAGAGAAGATCATGTGAATACTGAGGCAGAGACTGAAGCTATACAGCCCAAGCCAAGGAATGTGAAGGATCGCCAGCAGCTCCTGGAAGCTAGGGGAGAGGCATGAAGCAAATTGTCTCTCAGAGACTCCAGAGGGAACCAACCCTACCTAAGGTTGTATTGGCATGTTGAGTAAAAACAAGAACACTAGCCTAGCCGATCAGAAGTGATTTTTGTTAAGTCCTGTTTGTTCCTTAATTGCTAGGTGGTTTTGGATAAGTTCTAACCATTTAGGAAAACTGGGAGAAATAATACCTGCTGAAGTTGTCTCAGCGGGATATATCTTACATTTGACATCGCAACTGAATTATTGTTAATACCTCCTGCTAAATACAACAAAATTATTTTCAGTAATAGTCATGAAATGAATAAACACTCCAAGAGAATAATAGCATTAAAGTAATTCAATTCCTTCTTGAACTTCTGGTCTTCAGAACTCTGAGACAATAATTTTCAATTTTTTTTTCTATTTGTGGTCCAATTCTTCTTAAACATTTATTTGACACAGATTCCATTGTTTTAAGATACAAAGGCTGTGGTAATTTATAATGGCATCTCTAAAATAGTAATACACTCTTGATTTAGAATAAAAATCCTAGATGGTTTAATAAGAATACCCTTAATAAAAAAAAACACTCTTTGTATCAAGGACTGCATTATGCATTTCATACCAAACACCAGCTTTCCCTTAGCCAGAGGGCAATAAATTCTATGTCTAAGAAATATATATGAGTTCTGAAAACAGCAAAATGAGTAAAGGATAGCTCATATGTGTGAAGTGTTTAATAGTTTATAAAGTATTCTTTATCTTACAATTAATGTGAATAAACATACTATAAATTATTTCATTTTACAGATAAGGACAGTGACCTATCCAAGCTTCTCTAGTTGCAGAAGTTAGATAAATGTTAGTCAAAAATAAATGACCCCATGTTCTTTCAAGCTCTAAGCAAGATCCCATTTAGATGTCTGAAGTAAGGACAATTCATCAAGTGTGTACACACTCCAAAGTCTTAGTAAGAGAATCACTGACATGCTAAGTGAATTTCTAAGTGACTATATACCACAAGAAAAAGTTTACATAGCAACAAGTCAGACATCATACATTTTGAAGCAATAATTTAAAATCTGTGAAGCATGCTGGCTTTTTAGGCTGCAATCTTGTTTTCACTTTTATTTTCTCTCTGGCATTGAACAAGTCCTATCACTTTGATATTCCTCAGTTCCCTCATTTTTAAAAATTGACATAATAATAGCATCAATTGCAAATGGTTAGGTGAGGGTTTAATGAAAACATAAATACAAAGTTCTTAAAAGAACATGGTAGGTTTAATGTTAGGTAGCATTAGCTATTAAAACATCTCGTTAAGGAAGGCAGCATAATTTCAAAATAAATTTTAAATATATTTTGTTTGTTTTATGCATGGTGCTAGACTAGATTTAGAAAATTATCTTTGAAAAAAATGAAACAATTTGTGGTTCAAATAAGTTGGTGAAACAGCAATATACTTTAAGATTTAGAATTCATATTACATTTAAAGACTCCTTAGACTTTATTGTAAATAAATTTGTTTAACCTTGCATTTTCCTAACTTAACAACAATGTATATTTTCTATGAAAGATGTATTAGCATGTTGGGTAAAAATAAGAACACTAGCCTAGCAAATCTGATTTGTTTTTTGTTAAGTTCTGTTCCTTAATTGCTAGGTGATTTGTGACAAGGTGACACTATCTAGGAAAACTGGGAGAAATAATACCTGCTGAAATTGTCTCAGCAGGAAACATCTTATATTTGACATCCCAAATGAATCATTTTTAGTACCTCCTATGGTATACAACAAAATTATTTTCAGTAATAGTCATGAAATGAATAGATACTCCAAAGGAACAATAGCATTAATGAAACTCAATTGCTTTAAAAAAATCTTAATTTCTCACTGAGCTACAATTGTTTACATCAAATCAACTTTCAAATGCAGGTATGTTTTGAATCATGAGGGTCAGAATCACAAACTGCAATCAAAGTGAGCTTGGACATTTCTAAACTATTACATACTTTATTTCAAAATGAATACATATAGTTTAGTCTGCATGTCATTAAGTCTAGGTGAGGTTCTGCTTCTGTAATTGGAAGTTCTTTGTATTACAGATCAAGTTGAATGCATTGTTTATTAAAGGGTAAGAAATAAAGATGCTCATATTTTCTGCTTCCAAATGTATTATTACAACTCAATAAAGTCTGAACAACTTAGAGAAAATTTCTTAGTTATGCACTAAACTAAAATGGTAGCCATAGAAGCAATTACAATCACAGATATTGATTAGAATAGAAAAAAAATTCGAGTATATGAAATATTTTATTACTATATTATTTAAAATTGTCAAGGTATGGTGACAGTAGTAAGGAGGATGATTTTTAGTAGGCTTTATTATCGTGTTTAAATTCTCTACAGAAAATGCCCTTTATTGCTTGCTCTAGAGGTGGACCATTTCTATGGTCCTCCCCCTTGTTTGATCAAAAAGTTTTAAGAACAAAGCCATAAACTGTACATAAGAATTCTTTATAAAATCCTAAGTACAACTGAACAGTAATTTTTCATTAAGAATTTAGCAATTGGACTTTACTGGGAGCTTGTTCCATTAGCAGAGGTTTTCTTATGTGCAATAACCTACAACCTCTTTGGAAGATTAGTCAAGGTGTTGGGTCTCCTTTTCAGAATATTAATTTTAATTCATAAAATAAAATATATGGAGTTAAGATAATATTAAAATCTGATGAAGAACTAATATCCAGAATCCAAGGGAACTCAAATCAGCAAGAAAAAAAAATAATCCCATCAGAAAGTGGGCTAAAGACATGAATCAATAAATCTTCAAAGAATATATACAAATGGCCAATAATCATATGTAAAGATGCTCAACATCACTAAGAATCAGGGAAATTCAAATCAAAACCACAATGTGATACTAGCTTACACCTGTAAGAATAGCCATAATTAAAAAATAATAGATGTTGGCGTGGATGTGGTGAAAAAGTAACACTTTTCACTGCTGGTGGGAATGTAAACTAGTAAAACCATTATGGAAAACGGTGTGGAGATTTTTGAAAGAGCTAAAAATAGAACTACCGTTTGATCCAGCAGTCTCACTACTGGGAATCTACCCAGAGAAAGAGAGTCATTATATAAAAAATATGCTTGCACACACGTTTATAGCAGCACAATTCACAATTGCAAAAATATGGAACCAGTCCAAATACCCATCAATCAATGAGTAAATTGTGGTGTATATATATATACACCATGGAATACTACTCAGCTGTAAAAGAAACCACAAGTCCGGGTGCGGTGGCTCACACGTATAATCCCAGCTCTTTGGGAAGCCAAGTCGGGTGGATCATGAGGTCAAGAGATCGAGACCATCCTGTTCAACAAGGTGAAACCCCATCTCTACTAAAAATACAAAACTTAGCTGGGCATGGTGACGCATGCCTATAGTTCCAGCTACTCGGGAGGCTGAGGCAGGAGAATTGCTTGAACCCAGAAAGCGGAGGTTGTGGTAAGCCGAGATCCTGCCATTGCCCTCCAGCCTGGGTAACGAGTGAAACTCCGTCTCAAAAAAAAAAAAGAAAAGAAAAGAAAAAAAAAGGAACAACATAGTGACATTTGCATCAACCTGAATGGAATTGGAGACCTTTATTCTAAGTGAAGTAACTCAGGAATAGAAAATCAAACATTGTTTGCTGTCTCATACGTGGGAGCTAAGCTATGAGGATGCAAAGGCATAGGAATGATACAATGGACTTAGAGGATTCAAGGGAAAGGGAGGGAGGGGTGTGAGCACTAAAAGACTACACATTTGGTACCGGGTACATTGCTTAGGTGATGGGTGAACCAAATTCTCAGAAATCACCACTAAATAACTTATTCATGTAACCGAACACTATCTGTTCCCCAATAACCTACTGAAATTTAAAAATAATAAATAGTTTAAGTTGAAGAAAAAAATTGGTGATGAAAATATCTCACATCTATTTTATGGTAAATATGTGCTGTTTTATTAACACATTAGTTAATATGTGGCAGAATATATTTCCATGATATTTTGAAACATCTGCAGCAACTGTAATATAAAAAAAAATCAGTGATTTTTATTGGCAACTAAGTCACTAGGACTGCCAATACTACTGTGGTTTATTGTTATGCTCATAATTGGAAAATGTTATACTTCAAGAAAGGTAAGTGGTAATAAAGACATATCATATCTTCATTCTAGTTCACAAATTCGCTGCATTTTATTCAACGACCTTTTGAGGATCTGTGGATTCCAGGTAAATCACCCTGAACAGCTTAAAATGGACTTAAATGCATATAAACATCTCATCTCAACTATTGAATCTGCTCTTTTGCTTGGGAAATTCCCACCAACAAGCTTGTAAATCTCTCAAATTTAAATAGGTATAATGAGGATTTATGAGTGGTAAACAGTAAGCCCTTGAACATCTTGTTTTCTTTTTTTATTAGTTGCAGATGAGGGATGGCTTATGATATGCAAGAACATGCTTTTAAAAACATTTTCCCTGAAGAACAACAACAACAAAAAACCGACAAGTGGAAAAGCTCACAAAGATGAACATGCTATGTGTTTACCAAGTTGGGTAAAAAATAAGAAAAGCTGTTTTAAGTAGAATTTACTATATGATTTAGGTATAATTTTTCATTTTGAATTTGAAATTTTACAGGCAAATGAAATACATAGTATTTACATCTAAATAACAAGACAACTTTAAAACACACTTTTCTTTAAAATCAAGTTTAGGTACATTGCATAATTTTTATGCAAGATTCAGAATCATACATTTACCAATTTAAGGTCTGTGGATTCAATTTTCTTACTGATTTAGAATTATCTGGAATATTCTTGTCCAAAGGCCTATGCCTGTTTTTAACATTAACAAATTAAATAATCTATATTAAATTATTAATCTATATGTGACTATACCTTGATTTAAATAATTAAATACCCAATTTTAAAGACATTAGTGCATGTTTTCCCTTTTTCATTTTGTATATGTCATAACCTTACCCTTTCTGCTACAGAGAATACCTGTAATAATTCTATTGACTCTAATTTGGTCTACAGTAACCAGGAAGTGAAAGCGAATGGAAGCACCAACTATGGCTGCAAGCGCCCTGGGATCTAGAGAAGAAACTAATCAAAGGAAGGCCTGAAACTAGGATTTTTGATTAGGAAAGGTGAGGTGCTGAATAATCGACTTGGAGTGTTAGAGAAATGTCTTGATGTTCTTTTGGTGTCCAAATCCTGATAAAGCTACCTTTGATTCTAGATGGAATTTACTCAGCAGTAACCAAGAGTTAAGAAATATAGTTTACTCAACCTGGAACTGAATCTGCAGACAGAAACAAAAACAAAAACTAAAACAAAGCAGAGGCATATTAAGCTTGTTAATATACGGCAGTTACTGAACTATGTACCTGGGGTTCTTCCACATGTGTGGTTTGAACTTCCTCCCGTCCATTCTTTATATGTCAAATGTGTGGAAATCACCTTTCCATTCCCATGTACTATGCAATTCACAAACCTTGAGCTGTTTGGGAGGATTACTTAAGTGTTTCAGAATGCAATGTGTACTGCAAGTTTCCACCTTTTAATTTTACTCAGTTTTCTTCCCTTCATCTTCATGCCAACTTCCAAATCATTTTCAATGTTACCTGTCTTTATGAAGGCTTCTTCATTACTGTTCTCTACGCCCCCAGTAGAACTGATGACCCATTCCTTAGCTCTCCTAGGAAGCTTTGCTTAGTGTTTTATAATGGCCTTTCTCTGACACATCTGTGACTGTGTTACACCATAGAAACTTGTGATTTTTTAAACAGCTAGGTGTGCCATGGAGAAATATCTGACTTGACAACTATTGCCAAAGAAACTAATCCAGAAGATACTATGAATAAATAACAAGAACAAAAGACAACAAAAGAATATAATATGTACTCCACTAAGGTGAGGAACATGCAGAGAGCTCTAGAAGCATATCGGGAAAGAATCCTAGATTCACACTGTATTATAACACTTACACAGCTATGTTATTCCCTTTTTAGCATAGGCTGTAAGCAGAACTTAATAAACTATTATTGCACAAATCAAGAAGTAAATGAGAATGGAATGTAAATCACATTCTGTAAATAATCTATGATCTACACCAGTGGTCCCCAACCATTTTGGCACCTGGGATGGATCTCGTGGAACACAATTTTTCCACAGATGGGAGGTAGGGGAAAATAGTTTCGGGATGGAACTGTTCCACCTCAGATCATCAGGCATGAGTTAGATTCTCATAAGGATTATGCAACTAGATCCCTGGCATGCATGCTTCACAATAGGGTTCACCCTCCTATGAAAATTGAATGCCTTGGTGATCTGACAGGAGGCAGAGCTCAGATGGTAACACCTGCTCATTCACTGCTCACCTCCTGCTGTGTGGCCACATTCCTAATGGGCCACAGACCTGCACTGGTCCATAGCACAGGGGTTGGAGACCCCTGATCTAGAGTAGGAAACATGCATAGGAGAATACCCAAAATCTGGTGTCTGGAAGTCACTCTCATAGAACTTAAATATCTGTCAGACCCTTGGAAAGTTATGTCACCATGATGGGTAATTAATATAGGAAATCTACAATATCAAAAAATATTCCAGTTCATTTTTAATGGAACTGCAAATAACTCACAGATTAATTCTTATTATTTTAGATAAGAGTTTGTTATCCCTTAAAAATTATAAAAATGTGGACAGGCACAGTGGCTCTTGCCTGTAATCCTATCACTTTGGGAGGCCAAGGCAGATGGATCACAAAGTCAGGAGATCGAGACCATCTTGGCCAACATGGTGAAACCCCATCTCTACTAAAAATACAAAATTAGCTGGGTGTGGTGGTGCATGCCTGTAATCCCAGCAACTCGGGAGGCTGAGGCAGGAGAATCGCTTGAACCCAGGAGTCAGAGGTTGCAGTGAGCTGAGACTGTGCCACTACACTCTGGCCTGGCAACAGAGCAAGACTCTGACTTAAAAAAAATTGTAAAAATGTTACGTCAGTTAGATGATTATTAGTCCTGTGGAACTAGATCTTTTATCAACAGTATTTTAGAACTTGAGCATAAGTAGTATAAGACATTCCATTACGTTATTGTGCTACATTTAGTCCACTATACCTATACTTACTCAGGCCAGCTAAACACTGAAGTTCACATTCCCTAGTTTTCCTATTAAAAGTTAAATAGTAAACTCGCATTTACATTAGTCATTTTTACTACTTTAACACCAAAATCTGATCAAACTATAATGAGAAAAGAAAAATAAACATAAAAACTTACACAGAGAAGAAATGTGAGATCAATTTTCCGAGTACCCAAAAGGCTTTCTGTGCAAAATTTCAACTGTAATTAACAGTCAGTGTAACCTGGTTTTAACTACAACTGTTTTATAAATTTCTTAAAGTGAAATTCATTTCCAGAATGCCAAGTACACTCTTATTAAAGAAACATGGCAAATATTTAGAAGACAGGAATCGTTTCCAAAGTTGTAGCCACTTTTGATATCATTGGCACATTTTATATACACATTTTGATTCTTTGATGCAATGAACTGGGTCTTATAGAATATGTTTGAATACATTATTCAAATGAATTATAGTCCTTGGTTTACCCTTTATATAACTTTTCTCAAGTATATCTATAGGGGACATATTGAAATCAATATGGGTGTAAAGAGCTTTTCCTTTCTAGATGGGCACACTTCATACATATTTATTCTTCTGATTATGGTCCAGCTCTGTTGAATGGGCCAGGTAAATTTTTTTATCTCACTCAATTCATCTTATTGTACACACCAGGATTACCTGTTGTTCAATATTGCTCTCATTTCACTATAGAGATTTCCAGCAAATATACAAAAGAATTTGTGTGTGTGTGTGTGTGTGTGTGTGTGTGTGCACGCCCATGTTGTTGGTTTAACAAATATAAAACATGAAGATTCTCAAAGTCATTTTCAAAACTTAAAACTGCAAAAGCTAACGGTGGAAATCAATGCATATTTGAGAAATTGGAGCTTGGTTTAGTGTATGTGTGGGGATATTATCAGCTTTACTTTAACAAAAGAACCATTTACCTTCATGAGACTATGGTTCTTTTGTCCTTAGATCATTCTAAATCACCACCATTACATGTGATTTTATTTTATTCCTAATAGAAAATACACATGCTATTCCAGGACTAAGCATAATATAGCAATTTCTTTTCAGCACAGAGAAGACATGTGAGATCAATTTTTTTTCTCCATACATTTTCTATTTTAACACACAGTAACTAATTTTACTTGCCAGATTTTATGGCCTTTTATTGGTTGTGCAGTTTTATTTATATTCTTGCTTGCTACTAATTATCACATTCTGCATAATTTATAATGTATTCTACTGATGGTGAAGCCTGAATAATGAAATCCATCTATAGAAAGAAATCGACTGCCTTGCAATGAAAATGCCAAGGAGAGTATGAACAGAAATTGTAAAAGACTGAGGAATTTATACTTAAAGTGAACTCACTTCCTTTGTTCTGCAAAAGAAAAATATAGATATTAGGAGCACGGAGCTCAGCTGAATTTTGTCCAACACAATTTTATCTACTTTCTGTAAACTATGTGATTGCTTGCACCAGCTAAAAATTTAAAAAAAAATTTAAAAATGAAAAATAAAAAGCAGGTATAAGTGGACAATTTATCAATGACTTCATCTGTAGAGATGATTCTGTGAATAGCTTAGGAGCTCTTTTGTGACTATTATTTACATTACAAAACACTGGCCTGCTTCAAAGAGGTAGAATTAGTCTATTAATGCGTTCCTTTTCCATGTCTATCAAGTAGCTGGAGCCACTAATATGGGAATATGCATTATAAACAAATGTTTCTCATACTCAATGATCAAGTTTCTTGAATTGGCCACTCTGTGCTATTGATATTTAAAATTTTTGAACCATTTTTCGTGCCAACATTGGGTCTTTATTGATCTCTAATTGTTATTTTGTCTACTGGCAACCTTAGTCATTCTGCCACTTGGACCTTGCTTTTAATCTTAGAGAAGATGAACATAGTTCAGAAGAAATTTGGGTATTATTTATATTTAACTTAACACAAAAGGAATGCACTACTATACCTTTTCTTTCCTTAATATCATGAAAATCTGGATACTTTGCTAAATAATAAGGTTTATATGGGACAATAAATTTATAAAATGGAAAATAAACTGAGGACTATGACTCCTTAGTGAATTTAACATAGAAATTGTATATCCTATTCTTTTTCCTCCTACTACTTTAAACGTTTTCATATTTTTGTAACCTAGATTCCTATAAATTTTAATTTATAAATATTTGGAAATGATTCACACATTCATTCATTCAAATACATATTATGTTTACCTCTCATGTACTTTGTAAAGACCCTGACAAAAATATTGATTTCATCAGTATGATAAGCAAAACTAAGCTTTCGTGCATAATTGTATTACTTATTTTGGATAATACACACATAGGCTCTACCTAAGTGAATATGTAAATGATGTACTCTGTGTTAAAAGAAACTTAATATTTGTTTGGGAATTGATATGCTTTGGCTGTGTCCCCACCCAAGTTTCATGTTGAATTGTTGCTCCCATAATTCCTATGTGTTGTGGGAGAAAACTGGATCTTGGGGGCGGTTTCCCCCATACTGTTCTCATGGTAGTAAATAAGTCTCACGAGATCGAATGGTTTTATAAGGTGAGACCCCTTGTGCTTGGTTCTCATTCTTTCTTGCCTGCTGCCATGTAAGACATCACTTCCTCATCTGCTATGATGATGAGGCCTCCCCAGACATGTGGAACTGTGAGTCAATAAGCCTCTTTCCTTTATAAATTATGCAGTCTCTAGAGTGTCTTTATTAACAGTATAAAAACAGACTAACACAGAAATTCATGTAAATAATATTAAGGATCACTTATAGGGAATATCACAGCTGCTAAGACAGCATACGATTATTGGTAAAGTAAATGCAAAAAAACAGAGCTTCCAAGAACCAAGATAAGCATAGATAGATGTATAATTGGATTGGACCTTGAAACGTCAAAATCAACACAGGAAGTAACATTTATGTCTATTTGGTAAACAGCATTTGACCAGTGGAACACATAGTTAATTGTATCCTCAAGTCCACTTTTCCCCTCTTCTATTATAATTGCTCTAGCTGTGCCATCAGCTGACCAGTTGGGGATCTGCAACATGGCCAAGCCATGCTCCTCAACAACATGTTGAAACAGCAAAAGGGAATTACATGGAGAACTCTTGTACAATAGAGCGACTTCTCCACCCTGCTCTGCCCACTGACCACAGTTGCATCATGTAGAATATATAAACTTCTACTATATTTGAACCAATATTTATAATTCTTTTCTTGATGTCATGGTATTATAATTTTTCTCCTGTTTAATATATCTTCTAACACAGATGACAAAGACCCCATTCAGAGACATTGTGAAAAATGGCATATGATTGAAGTGAATCAAAAAATAGAAGATTGTTAATTCAGTCATGATACAGAGCAAGGTAAAGGGGAAAGTGAAAGAAAAGTGTTAGAGTTTAATAATTGCAGTTCCATGGCATGGGGGCAAAAGTGAGTCTTCAGTAAGCCTTACTTTGGGAAAAGCTGAAAAGTATAGTTTTTGCTAAATTGCCTCTGAAGAAATAATCACATTCAGCTGAAAAATCAGTCATGTATCTCTGAATGCCAAGGATATATTCTGAGAAATGTGTCACTAGGCGATTAAGTCCTGGGAACATCATAAAGTGTATTTTCACAAACCTAAATGTTATAGCCTGTTACATACTTGGGCTATACAATGTAACCTATTGATCGCAGGCTACAAACCTGTAAATCATGTTACTGTACTAAATGCTGTAGGGAATTGTAACAAAATGGTAACTATTTGTGTACCTAAACTAGAAAATGTGTAGTAAAATTGTGATGTTACAAAGAATCTTATCAGACCACTGTTCTCTATGTGGACTATAATTGACTGAAGCATTGCTAAGAGGAGCATGACTGTGCCTAGCACAAAATCATAGATCTAGGGTGGGAAGCCTAAAAGAAAGCCAGGACAGAAATCTCTAACATGAGAGGAGTTCATGTAGAAGAGGGAGTGCAAAACTGGGGAAGGAAAGCTTTCTCAGTGGGAGAGTTGAGAAGTGTGGGTCTGACTGAGGATTGAGCCTTGAGGTACAAGGCATTTAAGCATCGGGAGACCTACCTGCTTGCAAGGACTGAACAATGGAGAGGAACATTTAACATACCATTTGTTAGCCACTGTCAATCTTCCCTCTGAGGATAGAAATGACACTGACTTTGATCAGATGACCTAGATCAGATGACCTAAATGATTGCTTTGTCTTAGAGAACCCCATGGGGATCAATCAAGTTCCTAGTCTTTTTGAGCCTTAAAATCTGTGTCTGTAAAGTGGGGTGATATATGTTTAAAGGGATCATGAGGTGCTAGACTGTTCATTTCTCTACCCTCTGCTTGATAAAAGGTCTAGTCATTTTTCAAGAAAACTCAGATGTCAGCAACTCTGTGAAGCCAGAATTCTGAGGAAAAATTCCCATCTTTTGATTGTATACTTAACGCTTAAGTGTTGTGGGAAAGATGTTATTTATTCTATTAGATTTAAAGTAATTCTATTATGTACTCACTATAGTAAGAAAACTTACTTATTAATGGCACAAATAAGTATTTCAGGCATATATATCTATATGGCGATAAAAGTGATTGAAATAGTTTAGTCCAGGCACAGTGTCTCAGACCTGTAATCCCAGCACTTTGGGAGGGCTAGGCATGTGGATCATGAGGTCAAGAGATCAAGACCATCCTGGCTAGCACATTGAAACTCCAGGTTTTTTGCAAAAATACAAAAAATTATCCAGGCATGGAGGTGCACGCCTGCAGTCCCAGCTACTCAGAAGGCTGAGGCAGGAGAATCGCTTGAACCTGGGACACAGAGGTTGCAGTGAGCTGAGATTGCGCCACTACACTCCAGCCCAGGTAAAAGAGTGAGACTCTGTTTCAAAAAAAGAAAAATGGAAATATTTTAATAATTGCCTGAGATTTAGAAAGAAGAATGCTTTTATGATTTGGAGGCCATAATTTGGTATGTTGTCTGCTGCTAATTTGAAAAGCCATCATATGCATGTGATAGTTCCCTGGTGCTCTAATATACTTGAGGATCAATGGGTAAATATGGGTTAACTACATTGTGATAAATCACATGGTTTATACACCACTATCATTGCACTGACTATCTTTACTCTTAGAAAAGACCCTGCACTCTCCCAGAGAGATCTTCCTATATTGATTGTACTAATCTTACTATATAGTGTTGAGCTGTGTAGCTGCTATATAGTACATATGAATAAATATATGTTGAAAAAATGTGTGTATGTGTGAATGTTTTGGATAAAACGAGACATTGTATTAATTCTTTTGTTTGCATAGTTGGTATTAATATGCACACTTTAAAACATTGGATTACTTAATATATAATTCTATCTAGCATTTATCTGATCAGTCTAAGTTGGTGATATTTATAATTTTAAATTGATAATCATAATCATATATAAAAACATTAGAAAAAGTAATGACATTACAAATTAAAATAAAAACCATACATAGTTCCTACATGAATAAATGTTAACAGAGTATTTTTAAGTTTGAAAATGGCCTTTCATAATACAAAATTTAGTGTTCACTTTCATTCTTTTTAGAGGCAGTTTAAGGCTCTTATCTGTTATTTCTTAGCCCACACTCATAATAAATACCATGAGTCAGATACAGTTCTCAGTACTTTAAAATTATTAACTCATTTAGTACTTACAACAACTCCATCCCCACTTTGCAGATTCAGAAATTAAGGCACAGAGAGGCCTGTGTTCTACTCAGGGCCCAACTGCCACCACATACTGTCAACTGCAGACACATGCTGGCACTTAACGTGTCCCCAATTTAGCACATACTCTTTTCTCTCACACCTGTCTGATTCTTTATACTATATTCAATAAATTACCAAGTACACCTATCTTTGAAGACAGGAATGTGGAAGTCATTTTCAGTCCCTTTCCTATGTCCCGTATCTGAATGTTTGCCTGTCTGGTTTTCCATTATTCTTTCCCACCTTGTTTTCACCACATTCCCAACCTCACATATAGACTTTGGAATCACTCAACCTGAATTTCAATTCCAGTTCTGATGCTAGTAATTACATGTCCTTGGAAACATGTTATTCCTTTTTATTATCTCAATGCCTGTTTCCTCATCTATAAAACAAGGATAACCTTGGTGAAGATTCAATAAAAGCTCTCAGAAGAGTGACTAACTAGCATAGTAAAGTCTCGCAAAGTATTGTCTACTTTTATAATTTTATATTTTATCTATCTATCTATCTATCTATCTATCTATCTATCTATCTATATTTTTTAAGAGATGGAATTTTTGCTTTGTCTCCCAGGCTGGAGTGCCAGTGGCATGATCTCCACTCACTGCAGCCTCTGCCTCCCGGGTCCCAGAGATTCTCCTGCCTCAGCCTACTGGGTACCTGGGATTACAGGCATATGCCACCATGCCCAGCAAAGTTTTATATTTTTAGCAGAGACAGCATTTCACCATGTTGGCCAGGCTGGTCTCAAACTCCTGACCTTGTGATCCACCCATATCAGCCTTCCACAGTATTAGGATTACAGGCATGTGCCACTGCACCTGACCTATTTTATATTGCATCATATTTCTGTAGCTCCTAGTGGATAATACTCTTATATAATAACAATTTTGATCTCCCTATGGTTTATTAAATACATGTCTTCTTTAATGTACAAAGGTAAACACAAAGAGATTCCTTTATCCATAGTGATTTCTATGCCCTGCAAGACCTTTCTTGGCCACACCAGAGAAAGTTGAACTTTTATTGTCTACTTTCCCAGAATAACTACTTCTATTTTAGTATATATCATGATATATTGTAGTTATTTGCTTGTTTTCTGACTGTGAACTACTTCTATCTTTCTATCCCCAAGAAGATGCCTACTTTTCTAATATAACCTGATGGAGAAAAATGTTGCATGAACAAATTAACAGCAGAATATATCTTTATTGTATATAAATCAGTTTCAAAATCAATTGCCCAGCAAAATTTTTAGGTAGGGTTTCAGGGATATACCTGTATTCACAGCAGTTTCAAATGTGTTTTTACCAGTGAAGGGCAGCAGAATATGCCACCCCAAAATATGCCATTTTGGCAAAAGAACTGTTTTGAGCTGAAGTCAAAAAAGAAGCAAATATCTTAAAATAAAAAATGCTAGATTTAGACCTTTATCATCCAGGAGACAGTCCCAAAGGGATCGACATAACAAACTTTACTAACTGGCCTTTATCTTCCATTCGTTTCTCATATATTTGCCCTCCCAAAACATCCCACCCCTAGAGACTCAAGGTCCTTTTCCTTTGTCTTGTCACTCTAAAAGTGTATTGTTCTTTGTTGAAAATGACAGAGAGAGGTGCCAGGAAACTCTGGGAGAATGACTAGTTCCCTGGATATCTACGTCATTTATATAACATGTATATGAGATATACATGGTTAAAAACTTCTCGTTAGTTTATTTTTGTTGTTGTTATAGGGTTCCCACCTGAGAACTCAGAGGGATAGAGGAAGAATTATTTTTTCTTTCCCATAACAGCATGTGCAACACTTTTGCTTGAATGGATATTATAGATAATAACTACAGTACGGTTGCAATACTTGGTTTTTGTTGTTGTTGTCATTTTTGCTGTTTTAAGAGAGTCTGGCTTTGTTTCCCAGGCTGGAGTGCAGTGGTGTGATCTCATCTCACTGCAATCTCTGCCTCCCCTTCAAGTGATTCTCCTGCTTCAGCCTCCTGAGTAGCTGGGATTACAGGTATGCACTACCATGCCCGGCTAACTTTTATATTTTTAGTAGACACAGGGTTTTACCACGTTTGTCAGGCTGGTCTTCAGCTCCTGACCTGTGGTCTGCCTGCCTCAGCCTCCCAAAGTGCTGGGATTATAGGCATGAGCCACCATGCCCTGCTGGCTTTCTCTTCTCTAAAGCCCCATTATTCTATTTCATCATAGCTGTGAAGAGCATAGACCAGTGGTATAGCTAAGCTTTGAATTGACACTTTAATTTTCATTTCCTAACACTAGGTTTAGGTTCTATGCTATTAAGCCAGCTTTAATTCTTAGCCTCACCTCAGCCTTTCCTGGTGTCACCTGGCCTATAGGCTTCTGAAGTTTTTCTAACCTCATAAATAAATATGAGAATGTATCATTACGCTATTAAATTAACTTATGAGGTCAAAGATTATTGTAACATATACAACTCATTTCTCAAGATTTAACAGTGGAGGACTTTTATTAATGTGAAATGATTATTTATATTTATTTTCCCTAGATAGAAATAGAATATGGGAACAATAACTCTCCAGGTGTTATAAAAGCAATACAATTTAAAATTGAAGAAAAATTATGAAGATATTAAAAACTTAGCCAGTGAAAACATTAGGAAATTGAGAGGTTAAAATGAGTCATCTAAGATGGATTATTACATTTTATTGAACCAAAAGATATACATTTAGACTGTGTTAGCTTTTCCTGAATAAGAAACAAATAATGCTTTATTTTTAACTGAAAAAAAAATGTAAATAAAAGCATTGTCAAATAAACTTAAAGAAATCATGAGACTTATTCTGGATCTGAATAAAAATAATCAAAATGAATCTTTGAGAGGTAACATTGTAATAACCTTAAATATAATTGGCATGAAATAAATGAATGTATATCCAGTATTCTCTGTCTCTTCCTCTTCATTTGCCCAATAAATGGAGGGGGAATTTTTTTCTTCAAAATATTATCAGATCATTTGAACATTTCTAGAGCACTTTAATGGGTCATAACAAATGGGACTGCTTATTGCTCAGGCTAACTTTGGATCAAATTGTGCAAAAGAAAATGTGCATATGAAGATAGAGACTTTGAATGACTTCGAGAACAAGTCTTCTTGTGATGAATATGACTAAATGTCACCAGTGAGTGACAAAACAATCATGACCAATAAAAAAACTAGAAATCATAAAATCCAAAGTACTTATGGTATTATTTTTAAAAATCTGAATTGCTGTCTCAAAATTATAGCATACAATGTTTTCCAACTTATCAAGAAAATAGACTTATAAATACTCTTGTGATGTTAATATTCTTAGGTTGTTTTATGGTTATATGGGTCTATTGGACATACACTACAGGCATTCACCATCATGGACAGCTAATTTTTGTATTTTTAATAGAGTTGGTGTTACACCATGTTGGCCAGGGTGGTCACAATCTCTTGACCTCATGATCTGCCCGCTTTATCCTCCCAAGGTTCCGGGATTACAAGCATGAGCCTCTGAGCCTTGCCAATTATTACTTCTTTTCTTTTCTTAAGTGTCACTAAGAGAGGACTCTTCAACAAAATTATATTTCTTAGGTTTAGTAAGTACTCACTAAATTTGTTTATTACCTATTTTCTTAACATTAAGTGACTGCTTATTATAAGCCAATTATAATTTTAGACATGTGTTTGAACTTATTAATGCCATTCCATTTTTTCACATGTTTACACCATACCTTCATGTCCATGTTAAGAAATAGCTAAATACTTTCTATGTCCACAATTTTGTATTTAAAAATACAAAAATTAGCTGGGCATGGTGGCATGCACCTGTAGTCCCAGTTACTCAGGAGGCTGAGGCAAGAGAATCACTTGAACCCGGGAAGGGGAGATTGCAGTGAGCCAAGATCGTGCCATTGCACTCCAGCCTGGCGACAGAGCAAGGCTCCCTCTCAAAAACAACAACAAAAAAGGTAATATTTTGTTTTAGAAAAAAAAGATAATTTTCTACCCTACGAACACCATACAAACACACGAACATAATATGAAAAGATTTCTCTAGCTTATTTATAGGCTTTTTCCCCCTGATTATAGCAACATCTTTTCCTCACCGACCATTTTCCCAAGTCATCATTCCCAGTGGGTGCAGCTGCAATATAATATTCATAAGTATATTTTTACACATGAAGATTGTATATAATATATATTTCAAAGGAAATGCTCACACACTAATAAGGAATTTGGCATCTCTTCTGAGGATACATTTGTTGATCTTTGAAATAGACTCCTTTAGGGACAAATCCAAATAACCATTTTTGCCTTGGAGCCAAGTACTTTGAAAACTACTTAAACATTGAGATGCCTTGTTATTTGTTTTCATATTAATTCCTAGTCTCTGCACTAGCCTTGGCTCGGATGCTTTCCTAAAATTTCTGTGGTTATGCTATTCACTGCTTTTTATCTCTTACTAGAAAAAAAAGTTAAAAATTGTGTCTGGTACATGTGGCTCTTCATATTTCGACCTCGTCAAGGCATCCCGTGCCTGTACTTGCCTATACTCTGGGCTCCTGTCAAACCAAAGCCATTGGCATCCCCATGGACTCAGCCCCTTTGTATATGCTGTACTGGAAATCCATTCATTTCCTCTACCCTCCATGGGTGGATTTCCCTTCATCTTTGCATAAAAAACTATCTTTACCCCTTACCCTTAAATCTTCTCTGAACTTCTCCAGTAGTTTTGACCAGTCTCTGGCCAATAGCAGACACATTTAAAAAGGAAGAGCCCGAAAACAGGCGCAAGAGAGGCAGGGAAGGAGGAAATGGCAAGGGCTAGAATAAGGGAGAATGAGCTAACTGGGTGAAAAGTTCGTCTCCTAGTTAAAAACCTAAGTGTGATTTTTCAAGCCTGTCCATAGGCAATTACAAAGTGTTGCTTGGCAGGACTCCGGGGGAAAAAGTTGCCTTCCCTGCGGCTGACTTGGCGCGCAGCCAATGAACGCACTGCAGTCTCCGAAGGAAGTTGCAGTCAAGGACGCAGCCCTCCTCGTCGGCCTTGTGCTTATGCATATTTGTATTCCTTGCCGTGACTCTTTCACGCAGAGACCTCTCTGTCTGGGGTCTTTAGCTGAGGCCCTCCTCAGGCACCTCTGCGGAGGCCTTCTTTAAGGAGGGTGACTAGAAGGGGATGCGTTTAGGAGGTATTTTCATTCTGACCCAGTACTCGGTAATTTTAAACTCCCAGTCCTCTTCCTTCCCCCTTTCCTTCTCTCTCTCTCTCTGGATCACAAGTACATAGAACTGTAGGAGTCTTTTAAAAAAGTTTTTCTACAGTAAATTTATTTTCCATTTTATTATTTTTTAATTGACAGATAAAATTATATGTGTTTATTGTGTTGCACAGGAGCCCTTGGTTAAAGGGCTTCGACAGTGAAATGACCACCAAGTCTATGCTAATCTACCGGGTCCTACACAGAGCAGTGCCAAAAGAGGGACACAGGACAGGCACTTTCTTTTTTCCAGTTTTTCGCTTCTTCTTTATACTACCAAAGTGAATAATCAAATACTTGACTATGAACTTTCAGTTTTGGCTTGTTGCTTTAATTGATTACTCCAGCACCTGGAAGCCGGGTTCTCTCAAGCTCAGCTGAGCTGCTGACAGTCACGTTGTAAGAGTAGTGAGCTCCAGGGAACTTCCCTACAACTTGCAGATGCTAACAAATTGGGGAGCAGAAATAGAACCGTCAATGAAATACAACCCTGGCTCTATCTGCCATGAATCACTGTTGTCAGGAACAGATTTGTTAAATTCATGAAATTCTAGAGTGTTCAGCATACATAAAATCTTTGAGAGCAAAGCTGCAAGATGACAAAAATTTGATTAAACTGCTTATTCTTTTATCTTCTATAGTAAAAGAGTTCTGTGGCTACATTTATTAGGGCCATCCTTAGAGTAGTATATCTTTTTGAATTCTGACTGCATCTTTCTAGCACAGGAGAAGTGAGGTAAAGTGATGAGAAGAATTCAATGCTTACATTTTCTTGGAAAATGATTTAATCTGACATTTTTAAATTTTATGGGCAAAATGAAATCTCAGTGGATCAATGACCCCACATGTCCAGTGTTTGGTTGCTCGTTGAGATTTGGAAGTGGCTGTTCATGTGAGGAGGTAAATGGATCCAAATGCCATGTTATGAGGCATGCCTACAGCAGTCGTGTGAACAGAAGGCCTCTAATTCTAGCATAAACACTCTGGGCTAGTGGTTGTTTTTTGGCTGTCACTTACATTTGTGGTTTTTGCAAGAGACAGGTTCTACTAGATACCCTACATGTCTAAAGGACTAAGAATGGGAGAACCCTGACATTAAATTAAGAGGTAGTTTTGCACCATAAAAGAGGCAGTAGGCTGGGCATGGTGACTCAGGCCTGTAATTCCAGCACTTTGGGAGGCTGAGGCAGGCTGATCACTTGAGGTCATGAGTTCAAGACCAGTCTGGTCAACATAGTGAAATCCCATCTCTACCAAAAATGCAAATATTGGCCAGGTATGGTGGCTGGCATCTGCAATCCTAGCTCTTTGGGAGGCTGAGGCAGGAGAATCGCTTGAATCGTGGAGGCAGAGGTTGCAGTGATAAGTATTAACTAAAATTAAAAATGATTCATTTATTTAACAATTACTTTAAAGCCAGTCATGTGGTTAGACACTGTGCTAAGACCTAGGGATATCAAAATAAATAAAATATGTAATTTTTAAAGGATCACATTGAAATGAGCATTGACTAGTGTTTCTTTGGTTATTAGGTGTGCATTTTATTGAAAAAACTTTAAAAGTTTGTTGAAAACACGTTTTTATTTTATTCATTTGATAAATAAATAAAAATTAACATAATTATGAATTTTATATAAAAAGATAAGCTTTTAATTTTTAATTTTTATGGGTACATAGTAAGCATATATATTCATAGAGTACTTGAGATATTTTGATACAGGCATATAATGTGTAATAATCACATCAAGGTAAATAGGGGTATCTACTACCTCAAGTATTCATCATTTCTTTTGTTTGAAACATTGCAGTGATACTGCCTCAGTTATTCTAAAATGTAAAATAAATTATTGCTAACTATAGTTATTCTGCTGTACTATAAAATACTAGATCATATTCATTGTATCAAACTATATTATTGAAGATAAGGTTGAAGATCATGGCAGAAATCACAAAATTCCTAGTCTTATTTATACATGACTTTTTAAATTATTTACTTGAAAAGGCATATGAGAACAAGACCTCTCATTAGAAAACTCCTGAAGAATACATGCCAAGTACTATGAAACATGGACTGAAGACTGCTCTGCTATATTCACCTCCACACTTTTTTCTTACATGCCTCATACTCCATATTTTTTTCAGCAAAAAAAAGGTGAATTCATTGTTTTTGAATCCACATTCAAAGACAGATTTTAAACATTAATAATTCAGCATGAGACTTATAGAAAAAAACTTGTAAAACACACAAAAAATCAAGGAATAAGACAATAAAGAATCATGTAAAGGTCATATATCATTTAAAAAAACTGAAAACTAAACATAGGTTCTTTAGATAATTCTCCTTAACCTCAATGAAGTTTTATAATTTTGTTTTAAACACAAGGAAACAAATAAAAGTGCAAAAATATTTGTTTTTTAAAGTAAGGCAAGTAGGAATGAACAGATTTTGTATATAAAGGCTGAAAAGTGAACTACAGAGTTCAGAGAAACAAATGAAGACAAAATAAAAAAGAAGAAATACACAGTAACAGATTCAGAATCCAGAGATACAAGAAATTCACATATAAGAAATTAATAAAGAGCACGGCAACTGTACAGAACACAAGAGAAAAGTAAAGCACTTTCGGTGTTAATGCAATTGGTTTTCATACAAAACGAAGAATGAATAGAAAACATTTCCAAGATACAACAGAAAAAAGTCATTAAATGAGTATTTGAATATACAAATTGAAAAGAAACAGTTACTGCAGGAAAAGCTAATGCAAAATGATCACTGAGTCAGATATCTTCAAGATTAATTTAGCCACATCACCCCAATAGGGAGGTTTTCCATAATGATCCTCCTTAAAAATCCATCCGTGCTGATAACCTAATCCAAGATTTCCATACTTTTATTTTTTTCCTCTACAGAGCTGATCACCATCTGGGACAGACAGACAGACAGATAATTTGTTTACTGCTTCTTACCCCAATTAGAATGTAGACTCCAAAAGCCAGATTTCAAAACGCGTGATTATATCTCCAGATGCCACACTTAGTAGATGAGTATTTAATAAGCATTGTTTGAAACACTAAATTAAATAGAATTTAATAAATAAAGAATCATACAATAATTGAGACAAAAAAGAGCAAATCTAATTCAAGAGGGTGATTCTTACCTATCAGAGTTCTCCAGAGTAACAATCACTTAAAGACCAGGGAGTAAAAACAACAGTTATTCAAAGTGTACCCTGAAAATTGGCAACAAAGTATAAAAAGTAATAGACAAGAGTCACAAGAATACTTGGGGAATACGTAATTCCTTCTCTAAAAAATAGTTTTGAAATACCTAAAAAAGCCAAGAAATGAAAATAATCATTTCAAAAATGACACCCTGAAAAAGATCTATTTAAATAAAGATTTAAGACCAAGTAACCATATGAATTATGGTTACGAAATTAAATGGAATTTCTTAAAATTTGACATTAAAATATTTATAAAATTAATATAATCAATATATGAGGGGAAGTGTTATGTGTAAAGATGCTGATTTCTGCCATTCATTGTTGAGAGTTGATATTATCTAACTTTGTCATATGAGCTTAAAAGGACACTTTCCAAAACTTCTTTATAATCTTACATATTAATTTTAAAGTATTACTGAAAATAAACTTTTCTTTCTGTATCTCTCCTTGTATCTCAGTTTATAAATCAACATATTCTTCTAATTTTCTATTTTTCTAACATCAGTGTGTCAGTCTCCTCACGAATGGGGATAAAATAATAGCACTTATGGTGTAGGAAAAGGGGAAGGTTAAAAAATGGCATATGTAGGCCAGGTGGGGTGACTCACACCTGTAATCCCAAGCACTTTGGGAGGACAAGGCGGGTGGATCATCTGAGTTCAGGGTTTGAAACCAGCCTGGCCAACATGGTGAAACTCTGTCTCTACTAAAAAAAATTCGCCAGGTGTGGTGGTACGTGCTTGTAATCCCAGCTACTAAGGGAGGCCGAGGCATGAGAATAGCTTGAACCTGACAGTTGGAAGTTGCAGTGAGCCAAGATTGTACCACTGCACTCTAACCTCGATGACAGAGCAACACTGTTTCAAAAAGGAAAAAAAGACACATGCAAAGCACTTAAAACCTCATCCAGGAGGTATATTCTATGTAAACAATATGTAAGTCAAAAATGATAGTTTATCTGGGTGGTATATTGATAATAGTAAAAGATCTTTGCTGGTTAAATGTTTGCTATAATGAGACCCATCATTTTTATATATATCAAAATAGTCTTTAAATATAACATTAGCTCAGTATGAATTCTGGAGAAAATGTTACCATTTCATCATAGTAAGTGACAATTACATCAATTCCTCTATAATATCTGTCATAGGGAATTAAAGTATGCTATCACATATGTAATTTTTTCATTGTTTCTAAATATGATTGCACTAAAGTGTGCATTATCATTTTCCAAAGCTGTTTTTGCATCTCTTCCCAACCTGTCAACGTTGCTTTGCTCTCTTACAGAAAGGTTATTTGGAAACAAAAGGAGACAAAACATTATGCTCTAACATCAGTGTCATACAGAAAACCACTCATATTTAGATATTTTTTAAAAAGTAAATATTAAAGGATCTGAGGAGAAGTAGAAGTTAAGAGAAACAGGATATAGACAGAGAGAGGTTTGGGAAGACTTGAAGAAAATGGGGATGCTGCAAGAATTAGGCAGATTATCTTTCTTAGAAAAGACTGAGAATTGTTAGTATGATACAGTTTAACCAGTTTTTCATTTTAAAGTGGCTTCTGAGAATGTGTAATGAACAAATGCTTTTGTCAAAACTGAATATCAAATTTCCACCACCATCTCCCAAGATCTTTATTTTTTGTTAACTGACAACTACTTAACATATTCATAATTTAAAACACATATGACATTATTTGATGTAAAAACTCATTACATATAAAATGATATCTTTTATTTGGTGTTATTTTGTCTTCTTGTAATTATGGTAACTGAAAAAATATTGATTAATTGAAATCAGAGTAAGATTCAAAATACTATCTTTCATAAGTCAGATAGCATTCACTAAGAACCACATGTGCATCATAAAGATAACAATTAATGCTGAATAATGCTAAATATTAAGTGAATGGCATCTATTCATGAAAAAAGATTAAAATTTGATTATCCCCCTGGAAATTGTAAAGGGACAAAAATCTTGGTCCATGTTGCCCTCTTGTGGAACTTTAAAGATAGGCAGTTGAATTCTATTTTGGTGCTTTCAATATCAACACTTCACTTTAGTATTACAATTTTAAAAACAAGTTAATATTTTTCTTTTAAAACGGTAAGTACTATAAAATCTTTTAAATTAATTTTTTGTAGTTGATAGGTTTGGTATTTTAAAAATCAAGAATTTAAAAATAAAGTCTCTCATAGGCATTAAAGACCAAGAAGGTGTTAATTGTATAATTACATAAAAATAATAGTAGAAATAATAAATAATCAGGAATATAATTTTCTTTGCTTTGAATTATTGCTGAGCAGTGTTACCAAACCTGATTTTACAAAACTATCACCAAAACTCATCTCTCTAAAACTAGAATGACCAACATATTTTATAAAAAATAATTTGAAAGTTTTTGCTATCAACAATTAAGAACTAGTCTTAACAGAAATATGAAAGAATATTTTTCAATAGCATTTTTGTCACCTTTTAATTTGCCTTTTAAATAAAACATTTTATTGTGTTATATCTGATATTTTTTAGTTTATAATTTCAATACATATTGATGCAGATCAAATTTCCTAATTTATACTTCCATATAGAAGAGATGTGAATGCATGATATTGTACAAAATACAAATATATTTTATTTGTGGTAGGCATTAAAACTATGTTATCATAAATCCAACATTTTACATCACTTCTTGATTCTTACTTCAACATTACTGCTGCTTATTTTTTACAATACCTAATTTAGCCATATATAGGTTTCAGATGAGAATCCTATTTAAGTATTTGAACAGTATTCCTTGCCTAAAAAACAGTTTTAAAATGTGGTACCTCAATAAATTATATAAAAATTATGATTTGTGTTTACATTTACCCTACGAAAAATTATAAAATGAATATTCAGTCAACTATATCTCCTGTTTACTCATTAACAAATGCTTACATTTCAAAACAATTCTTTAATTTAAAAAATTTTTCATTTATTTTGTGTGTGATAGAATTTCACTTTTGTCGCCCAGGCTAGAGTGCAATGGTATGATCTCAGCTCACTGCAACCTCTGCCTCTGGGCTTCAAGTGATTCTCCTACCTCGGCCTCCCAAATAGCTGAGATCCGAGGGGTGCACCACCACCCCCAGCTAATTTTTAGATTTTTAGTAGAGACAAGGTTTCACCTTGTTGGCCAGGATGGTCTGGAACTCCTGACCTCAGGTGAATCGCCTGCCTCCCAAAGTGCTGAGATTAGAGGGGTGAGCCATCCTGTACCTAAAACCAGTCTTTAAAAACAATTTAAGCTATCTATCAGAAATAATAAAGTAATTAAAAATAGACCTAGACTATTTAAAGAATGCTAAATATATCTGTAAAGCAAACTAAAGCTAAATTTAGAGCTAAAATGATAAATAAGAAAATGTGTCCAACTGTAGGCTATTTTTGTTATTTCTTATAAATATTTCAATTTCATATTTTACATTATGGATACTGTCTATGGATCAAATAGTCACAGCCTTTCCCCTTATTCAATTTTCACCTCATTCATTCAAAACAATGACTACAAGCAGATCATTAAACACCGAATAGGCTTAGAATTAAAGTTAAAGCATTAACAGAATAAGAAAATAAATACTGTTATGGTAATGTGAGTTTTATCATTGGACATATCAGATACTTTACACTAGGTACAAGAGGCAGCTTTTGTACCTACCAATATCTCCCAAGATTGAGAGACCTTTATTCAGATCTTCATGAAAATCAATGGCTGGGCAAGTTTTAATTTAATTAATTAATTAATTTTCTTTGTCACCAAGAGTAATCCAGCGCTATCTCGGCTCACTGCAATCTCCACCTCCTGGGTTCAAGGGATTCTCCTGCCTCAGTCTCTGGAGTAGCTGGGACTACAAGCAAGTGCCACCACACCCAGCTAATTTTTGTATTTTTACTAAAGGTGGAGTTTTGCCATGTTGGCCAGGCTGGTCTCAAACTCCTGACCTCATGTAATCCACCAGCCTTCCCTCCCAAAGTGGTGGGATTACAGGCATGAGCCGCTGCGCCCGGCCCCAGTCGGAAGTTTTAATTTGTCCTCAGTGAGGTGCTGAGCTCCATGTTGTTGGTGTCATGCTTTCCTCTTTAATTGCTCCTATGATGGTCCTGCCCTTGCAAGACTGTTACCATGCTTCTTTCTCTATCATCCTCTCTATGAAGACCTGGTGAGTTCTCTTTACTAATGAGAATTCAAGGTCCACTGTTCAAAATAACTTTTGGGAAACCCTTTTTTCATTAACAAATGTTCAAGTTGAGGAGGACAGAAAGGAAGGATATGAGTGAAGTACATGCTCTAATAAGCTTGAGAAGCCCTGAGTGCTTTACTGTTTCCTACGTATCACTTTTTCAGAAAGGTTAAATATAAATAGGGGATAATGGGTTAATATATCATCTATTCCAAGGCCGTAAACATTTTAGCAAGAGGAACCTAGCAACAGAATAAAGGTGTGATGTGAAATGTCAAACCAGCCATGTTATATTTGCATATTTAGAATATAACCTGACTCTCTCTATCTCTTTGTCCCTTTTTCTCATCATCCTTTCCTTCCCCACCATCCTTCTTCCACCTTAGGTGAGACTTCCACACCTCTCACAACTCACTCACACACTCAGCAAGCTCTCGGCTGGGCAATTTTGGGCAACACCATGCCTCTAAACAGGGTACGGCAAACCATCATGTGGACCTTCACCTGTTTTTTCTAAGTTATTATTTTTTTTTATTGGAAAACTATCACACTCTTTTGTCTATGTATTAACTGTGGCTGCACTGTTTTCAAAATGTTGCTGGTCAATGGTACTGAGAGGTTGTGACAGAATGGACAGTCCACAAACTCTAGCCAATGTTTCCTACCTCTGCCCTACAGAATTTTTGTTTTCTTAACTACTTCACAAAGCACCACCTCAGTGACTTTTTCCCTGACCCGGCACCATTCTAGTGACCCTGCTCTTCATCGTTCAGAACAGAGCAGAGCAAAAAGTTATTTCTTGGCATAGATGCCTTCTGAGGGAATAAAATATTAAGTGCAAATTTGACACCGTGACTGCTAAAGCTAATAATGGTGATGACCCGTGGAACTGAGTGTCTGCATGCCAGTTTGTTGGTTCTCTCACCGGAGACAGCAGCCTTGCACATCAAACTGAGTTGAAAGAGAATCCATCAACTGGGTTGTCTCCCTAGCTGTCAAAACTTTTAGAATAAACCAGAAAAAAATTTGTCATGCATCTGTCAAATTCAGTTAAAACAGATTTTTTATCCTATACTTACTATTTTTGAAGTTAGGCAATAAATCTTTGTAATCCCATCATTAATTACATCCATAAAAGGCATTCTTTCTTTCCTTTTTTTTTAATCAAACCAATTCCTACTATCCTTAAGTCCATCAACAATCAACATACATGCTTCCAAGGCCTTGTGACTTCCACTTACGAATAATGACCAGAATCAGTTTTGACTGTATTCAACAATGTCCCTCTTTATTTTTATTTTAGTCTAGCAAATGTATAGAGTTGTTTACAGTAATAAAAACACTATACTGAGATCAAAAGTAAGGCTGGACACAGCCATTTGAGTAAGATAACTCTAACTGTAACATATATCCGTGTACAGAAAGCAGAGGCCTTTCCCTACCTGACATGGAATGAGACTAGCAAAGCTCAGAGGAGTCAAAAGTACAGTGTTGTCCAGTGATAAGGCAGCTCCCAGAAAACTCTTAGGTAAACTGATGCTGTACACCCTCGGGTAAGTCACTTGAATGTGCCTTTTCGTCTCATCTGCATAAATAACAAAAACCACACAGTGCCCCCGTGGTGGAGGATGGGTCTGCGTAGAAGGAATACGATACAGGAAGTGAAGAAATAAATGAAAAAGTAGCAACTCCCAAAGCGTGTTTAGACTTCATAATTGTCTCTGAGAAATCTGGTTTCAGTCTACTATATAAAAATTTGATAAATGGAAGCATGTTTTTCTCATCGTATTTTAAGACAATGGCTATTGTCTTGATTTGTCTATAAAAACTTCTCAGAAATTGCTGCAATCTATTCAACAAAAGACTCCTTTCAATTGGAATTAACTTTGGCAAAATGACCATCTTATAGTTTAGGAAGGAAGTTTCATGATCTTATTATCTAAATTTATCAGCCTCACTTTTACAAGGCACAGAAGAAATTTACTCCTGGTTGACAGAACTCCCAAGGTCTAGACTCTTTGAGGTTCTATGAAATTGTGTTTTTATAAATTCACACGCAATAGCTCTCTAAAAATTCTCAACCCAGGATATATTTTTAATATTAAAAACATTACAAAATTATGACAATAACATTTTTAAATCTATAAGTTAAATTTAGATGTAATACTATAATTACGTTGCATTAGTTACATTAAATCAAGTGAGTTATATTTAAACAAAACTTCTTACATGTACTTTTCTAATTTTCCCTCTGATTTGGGAGGTAAATTTTTGTTATCTCCATAGTATGAACTTTTGTGGAAAAATTTTTGCTTTAATATATACCTGTTGATAAATCAATTAGAAAATATTAGTAAATCAGAGTAAAATAAATGTATACATAAAAATTCATGCTTTTTTAGAAACATAATTTGCCTTGTAAACTGCTGAAAAAAAGACCTATTTTTTCTGATGTTTTCCTGCGGAGAATATATTAAAGTTAGAATCTTAAGCCAAAGATAAAATCATGAAAGATAAATTCAAATGTATCTTTTTCTAAGCTTAAATATTGTAAAGACAACTAGATATATGATGCCTACATTTTCCAATGAAGAGTTTAAGTGAATTAATTTAACAATTATTATAGATGGATCATTATATTTCAGTACTGGTTTGGGTAACCATAGAAAGAGTCATAATTTTAACTAATACTTATCTCTTAATTGCTTTAGTGTATTGGAGTGGAAAATCCAAATTCTGTATTTCACGCTATCTTCTCAGATTTGTTTGATTTTTTTCTTCCTCCTTACCAGATATGCATAACTGTAGCAATTTTACCAATAATACATGATGTGTAATAAAAAGGAGAAAGCATGGTGGTTCATGTGTGTATCTTCTATGTGTGTGTGTGTGTGTATCCAGAGATACTTAGTAGAGCATCTAAGTTCTGGCATAATTTTCTTCATTCAATAAGGCAAATCGTTATATGATTGTAATAGAAGGTGTATCCTATTATGCAGCACTTAAAATACTTTACAGATGCTAAGAATACCTCCCTGAAAAAAAACTTTTTGAATATTCAATCCCTTAACAATTATGTTCTTACTTATATTGAAATGAACTCCTGTATGATTTATCATACAGATGAAACTGGTGTGAATTTGCTGCATAGAAAGACAGCATTAACTGAAGAATTCAGCTCTAAACAAAGATATTTCAATTTACTAAACTTTTTCTACATATTATTGTTTTCTTTTAATTGACTTTCTGTTTCTGTTCAGACCATTTTCAGTCTTCCAGAAAAGAATAATGAGAAGAAGAGGAAGAGGGAGCAGCACAAGGAAAGATAAGGGAGAAAGAAAGAGAGAGAAAGAAATTTCACCTCTTTCTAAATTGCCAGATTGTAGACAATGATATAAGAAAGAAACAGCTTAGGTCAAGCAAATCAGAAATCTAAAACTAGATGCCATGCTGTCAGGGTTCAGCAAAGCAAGGTATTTGTTCTCCAAAGATCAGTAGGCGGGTGGAGCTTTTTCCTGATTTAAGGACCATACTGAGAGAGAAGAGAGAAGTCTATTTTAGCGTCTGACAACCAATGATTTAGAGAGAAAGAGGACATGGCTGCCTAATAGCAAGGAAAGCTTAGAATACTTTTTGGTAACTTAGTAACTGGCTTGACAGTCTCTCCACCGGAGAAGAGGTGTAAGAAGGGCAATAAAGATGAAGAGTAGACATAGACTTCTATCTTTTAGGGTAGGTAATACAGGTAGACAAATAATGATTACATAAGGTAGAATGTTGCAAGCAATGTATACAATGGTAGGTTTACAGAGCAGTGAGGTTACTTACAGTTGTGATTTTAAGATTCAGCTTTAGGGAAGAATTAACATACGAGGTATGCTTTGAAGGATGGGTATGACAGACATGGGTAAGGGAGAATTCCAGGCCATGGCCACAGTGTATGTAGGTGCACAGAGGGATGCTTCTATCAGGGGCATTTGTGGAAGAGCAACTAACTCAAGTAAACCCAAATGTAAACTATGTTAAGAGGGTGTTAAGCCTCGCCTGGAAATACGCATTGACAACAGCTTGAAGAATATCTTATCTGACTGAATAAAGAGTCTGCATTTTACTAAATTGAAAGATCACAGAAGGTTTTATTTTTGTTATTTATGTTACTATTATTCCATTAATTATTTTTAACATGGCAAGTGTTTTGAGATTTTATAAGAAATATGCTTTACAAAAAAAAGTCTTTGTGGCTATAAGGAATAATTGAAATATATAGGAAGTGGAAGCAGCAATATGAATCAGAAGATTTTAAGTATATGAATGACAAATCATTAGATCCCTAACCAACAAGGGAGTGGAATAGAAGTAAGAGATACCAAAATGATAAAAAATTAGAATCTATCTTTTAATTGAAATGGGAACGGAAAAAGTAACTCATGGGATGCCAACACTAACTTTTAAAGAAAATAAATGGAAAAACAATGAGACAAAGCAATTTTTAAAACAAGTGGTGAGTTTGATGTTAAGCAGGTTGAGTGTCAAGTGTCATAAAAGCATAGGTGCAACTTATATATTGAGTATGTGAAATTTTTAAACCGGCAAGGGGGAAAGGATAATAGATAACATAATGGATAACATAATGATATGTTATCCATTAACCAAATATCAAAACCCCAACTAAGAGGTTACAGAGTTCATAGGAAGCTACTGGAAAGCAATTTGTGTCAGGTCACAATACACTGTTGGTGTCTTATGCAGCCACATCACCTGGAGTCTGGAAGTGTCAGTTGTCCAATCAATCAACATACATAATAGAGCTCCTTTGGAGCCCTGGCACTGTTTTACACAACGGGATCAAAGCTGATGATAGATCACGATTCCTATTATAATGCTTAGAGCACATTAGCTAGTTTATTAAAAGCAGGAGAGGAGGGGCATGATGATGTACAAACTAGAACTACATCTCTTGTGGCTTCATAGGACAGCTAGGAAACGGATTCTTTGATAAAAGGTAGACCAGAAGCAAAAGCCTACCAAAGTCTCTACAGACTCTGAGAACAACTGTACATGAGTCCCTGGCATACACAAACTGTTCAGACCATTAGAAATAGGGGCCGGGCGCAGTGGCTCAAGCCTGTAATCCCAGCACTTTGGGAGGCCGAGGCGGGTGAATCACGAGGTCAAGAGATCGAGACCATCCCGGTCAACATGGTGAAACCCCGTCTCTACTAAAAATACAAAAAATTAGCTGGGCACGGTGGCGCGTGCCTGTAATCCCAGCTACTCAGGAGGCTGAGGCAGGAGAATTGCCTGAACCCAGGAGGCGGAGGTTGCGGTGAGCCGAGATCGCGCCATTGCACTCCAGCCTGGGTAACAAGAGCGAAAC
>CM052665.1:13065169-13092762 GCA_028533165.1 Leontopithecus rosalia | reverse complement strand
TCTCACATCTCTTTCTTCTGTTTCCATTTATACCACTGTTGCCACAGCCTGGGGTCCCATCACCACATGCTTCATCTATTGTATTACATTCCTAACTAGTCTTCCCCTGTTTCCAATCTGTTCTCTAATAAAAGCTGCACATCACTTTCAGGATAATCATCAGTCCCCTGCCTAAAACCTTTCAATGTCTTCCTATTGTCTTCATAATAAAGTTCAAGGTCCTCAAAAAAAAAAAAAATCAATGGTAAGTCTTATGCTATACTGAATTCACCTTTTCTTGTGATTATGCCTTATTTCTAAAATTAGAATAGTTTATCTAATTATTTTACTTTACACTTTGCAAGTGGCCTTACATATATTAATTAATTTGGTTCTCCCAAACCCATGAACTAGTTACATGCTGTGTAACTAGAATTATGCTGCCAGAATTCTTTATTCTATATCTAATTCCTTTTTACATATTTCAGTTGTTATTATTTATTGATCTTAAAACAGGAATAAACCAGACATATCCTAAAGATAATTTTCTTTTTATCACAGACTTTAATTACCATCATCACAATAGAATAATATATTCCAAAACAAGGAATTGGCATCACACTGAAGAAACAGAAACAAAAGATAGAGAACTTACAGGAAAAACCTGGTGTTAGACTTTCAGAGATGAACTATCCTAAACATAAATAATATCATGGAAACAAAATACACAATGTAGGATTTTAATTCAAGTCTTTTAAAATTTTCATTACAAAAATATGATGTGCCTTTCTTCCATTATGCAGAAAGCAAATCTTCTAAGTTATAGTGCCCATTGTGCCAAAAAAGACAGAGAAAAAATAAAGTCATGATTTAAAGGGACTGAAAGCTGCTGTTTATATCAAGCACTATGAATCAACCCTAACCTGACCTTCACATGGAATATTTAATATCTAGCAGAGAACCTGAGCTTTGAACATCAAAATCTCATTTCAGATTACTGATCTGTGAAATTCTAGGTGACAATAGAAAATCCCATGGAAGGTAACAAATATCAGCAAACAAACCAACAGTATATTTAATGTAGTGTAGGAAACCATTTTTAACTGTTCTGATCGATCTATGGAAGTTTCAGTCTCGTATTTTATGAGAAAACATTATTGCAATAAAATGTAATATATTGTATCACAGGAAACTAGATGACTTAAAATAACTAAACTATGTAATAATACATCTATATATCTATATGCAAATAGAAGTATGTTCATATATTTTCTTAAGGATTAAAAACTATGCTCAACCATATTTTTAAAAAGCAATCTATGTTCCTAGGAGCAGCAAGAGGGAAAATAAAAACATTCAGATGGTTACCATGAACTCACACTCTACCTTCAGTTACAGGAAAAGTAATTAAATTACTGTTCTCATGAAAGTTCCCTCTTTCACCTCCCCCTACCCCCTTGTAAATTCACAAGATTCACCACATAACTGAGAAGTAATTCAATTTCTAATGACATCTTTATAGAGCGATTAAGTCACTTTTTGACCTACATAAGCCAAGGAGAATGTTGCCTTGTCAGAGCCAGCATTTACATTGAAGAAAAGTTAATAAAAGTAACCTGAATTAGCCATGGTAAAAAAGAGAAATCCCATTCTCTGTGCCCATAGACTATTGTTTGATTTATTGGTATGCTGACTTCATTAAAAAAGTTATTTTAAAGGTAATGTTATTGCTTAATCTATATGAAACTTAAAAGCAAATTTCAATACTGCCCTGGCAAAATGATATTGCTAAAGTATCCCAAAGAAATGAACATTTTTATCCTTTTATTTCCAAAGCTTTAGGAGAAAATAATTTTGGTATAACACAGTTATATATGAGTCACCTACAGCTTCTTTTCACTCTTTTCCCTGATGGAAAACACTGCGATTGGAAACCTTTTGTTCTCTAGACCTTTACTCGCCACTTCTCTGATTCCAGTGTACTTGTTCCAATGTCGGGGGCAGGATGGCCATTAGGAAAATGACCTGGAGGATGTGGGGAACACAGAGAAAGGAAAGCTTTCTAGAGGAGGAGCGGGAACGAGGCAGGTTAAAGCTGAGGACTGCATTCCCAGAGAATACTTGACCGTTTGGAACGCTGGGGGAAGATGACAGAGCTTCACTTTTAATTTGTGGCCTCAATTCCAAAAGGCCCGTTTCACTCACAGCTCCACATGGTGTGTGAGGGTGGAGGAGACAAATGAGTTTCTCATATTTTTACAGCACGGATTACAGTTCCTTCTTTTCAGAATACTTCTTAAAGAATTTAGATAAGGCAGATGCATGTTGAGGCTGTGATAGAACATTGGTGGACATGATTGAACGTTGAAAATTTTGCTTGGTGAACATCATGTTTTTATTTTTTCTTTCAAAACTTAAAACCTTTGAGCTGGACACAGTCTCTGGTACTGTGGGGTGCAACGCAGTTTTCTTTTTCTTTTTTTTCTTTTTCCATTTATCTACACTGGTCCTTGTCTATATTAAGGTTTGAAGGCATGTGAGTTTTTAACCCCTTTTAGGAAATATTGGACAAGGAGTCAAGTGTTATAGTGTATTAACACTATAAACACTATTATCAGCAAAAACAGCCTTTTACCCTATTGCGGTGTGTGTGTGTCTGTAAAACCGTAATAATTTCCATCAAATTGTAGCTTAATCTGTACAATCAGCAAATTCAAACACAAACACGAAAAAAACACATTTAAAATAAACACTTAAATGTTATGAACTACTCATTGAGTTCTTACGGAATCTAAGTAAACTTGTTTTCGTTTTTAAAGTAACCTTTCTGTCTCTCAAAATAATTTCAACATTTAGAAAAGTTTACAAATGTGAAATCACACATTTTAAAGCATTTTCTCATTTTAGAGAAATGATTCTGTGTAATTCAAATGAATGACTGGACACAACTATACTATTTTTTTTTTTAGTGTTTTTGATTGCAAAAGAGGTTGGCTCTGCTAAATGTAAAATTCCTCAAGCCTTGTTTTCTGACTTCCCCTTTCAAAACAGAGTCTGGAGAGGAGTGGCTTCATGGCTCATGGCAGTGTGCATGCAGTCAACATAAGAGGCTGGAAAAATAGCCCAAACCAGTCCTCATGCATTATTAAAGCCAGTAAAGCTTCCTGCACTGCTGAACAATGCTGACTGTCCTCCACCAATGAATTCAATCCTCGGGCTTTCTGAATGTTTGCCAATGCTTTGCATTGCCTGCACATGGCAGATATAATTGCCAAAATGAATGAAGAATTTCCTATTCTTACTAGGCAGTATTCCAGATAGAAGATAAGAATAGCTTGAATAGCTGAGCTGGCATGTGAAAGGAGCTCGGCTTTTCATATAACACTTATTATGAAGATGCTAATTTCCTCTCAACCAGCAACGTTTGTGGCTGCTGAGCAGACATTCCTTTAACTGTTAACAATTTGTATCCTCAGTGTCTTATTTTTCAAAATATCCAATGCCATTTTGAAATGATCTAACACCATCTCAGGATTCTCTCTATATATAGGCTTACAAATATTTATAAGTAATATTCTCAGTATTGTACAATATACATGTTCAAAATACTATAACCAATTTGTCCTATTCAATATTCATTTGACTGAAACCTAGGTTTCTGAAAATGAATATATTTATTGGGTTAAAACAACATTTCGGGTAGGCAATATTCCATAAAATGATTCATAAATTGTTCATGCAACATTCTGGCTAGTTGGTAAGCAGTCATTGTTAAAGGTATTTGGTTGTTCACATATTCACATCTTTTGCAACTTTGTTTATGCTATGCATAGATAGTCTGAAATAATTGCCAAGCTTTAAAAGGGAAAGGAAGCTTCTGTCCAACCCTTGACTTTGAGTCTCCAGTTTCTTTCCCCCCGCAATAACGATGCCCTTAGCTTTCCTTCTAGAAATGATCAATGTCTATGAAGAAAAAAATAAGATTTCCATACCTTAAATTTTTTCTGTAACCACTTTTGAAATCTGGCAATTGATGACTGAGCTGATAATGAGGTTTACTATTAGTATAATTAAAATAATTCAAAAATAATTTTAAATAGGGATAATGCAAGTTCTACTTGTCAGAAAGCTCAGTACTTCTCCCACTAGATTAAATTCTTGAAAAATATACAACCATACTCTCATGTCTTCATTCATAGCTCTCAATTTACCTGTGTTTATACTTTAAAACGTATGTTTTCACATTTTTAAAATGAAGCATACATAATTTCAAAAGATAATAAAAATTATGCAGTGGAAAGTCTCCTACTCACCCCTCTTCCTCTGTACCCAGATTTTCACGGAATCCTCCCTACTGCCACACTGATATACAGATTGCCATTGTCCATTTTTGACCTTGTCAAAGTCTCTTTGTTTATATACAAACAAACTTGGATATATATTCTGACTTCCTTTTTATTACAAGAATATATTATACATATCATTATGTACTATTTAAAATGTTGATATCTAGAGATCTTTCCAATGTAGCCATTTCTTTTTTCTTTTTCTTTTTTTTTTTTTTTGAATCGGAGTTTCGCTCTTGTTACCCAGGCTGGAGTGCAATGGCGCAATCTCAGCTCACCGCAACCTCTGCCTCCTGGGTTCAGGTAATTCTGCTGCCTCAGCCTCCCGAGTAGCTGGGATTACAGGCACGCGCCACCATGCCCAGCTAATTTTTTGTATTTTGAGTAGAGGCGGGGTTTCATCTTGTTGACCAGGATGGTCTCGATCTCTTGACCTCGTGATCCACCCGCCTCGGCCTCCCAAAGTGCTGGGATTACAAGCTTGAGCCACCGCGCCCGGCACCAATGTAGTCATTTCTAAAAGCTGTATGCTATTTAATTGTGTGTGTGTTTTAGAATTAATAAAATCATTACCTATTGACAGATATGCCAGTTGTGTTTGGGTACAAACAATCTTGTATATACATTAATTCTCATATATTTGAATTCATCTACAGGATAAATTTCTAGAAAAGGAAATGCTTGATACAAATTTTTGTGCATTTTTTTTTACAAGAAAGAAAGTTGACGCTCTATTGCCTTCCGGCAGTAAGGCAATACCAATTTATACTCCCATAAGCAATGCAGGAGAGCAGTTGTTTCCCACAGTCTAGTCAAGACAATGTGTCATCAGACAAAATATGTCGTTCCAATGAATGAAAAATTGCGCCACGGTGGATTATCCTTTCCTTTCACCATTCCATAAGACTCTTTCTGTTAAATTCTTTCCCTTAGTGTAAAAATCAGGCTCAGTCATCCCTCACCTTAAACAAAAGAAAATATTTCCATAACTCCTTTCCATTCTCAGTTATCACTCCTTCTCATTTTCCTTCATGTCCTTACATCCTGTCACTCCTGCCTTCATTTCAATCTGACTAGTACCTTGTTATGCCATTGTCAGTGCCTCAAGTTACCAATAACCAAGTCTCCAGCCAGTGCTTCCTGTCCATATCTCACTTGATCTTTCTGGAACAATCTACACTGTCCATCACCCTCCCTGCAGATTTGATTTTTTTTTTCCCACTGGCCTTTGGGAATGAGGACAACTTGTTTTTTTCTTATTGTCCTGTAAACTCTTAGCTGGCTCTGCGTCAATCTCTCTGCTAGGCTCCTTTCAGTGTATTATCCTTTAAATATTAGCAGGTCCCAGGATTTATTCTTGGTTCTCTTCTTATTATAACATTCTTTTTTTGTCCATCTCCTTTACATCTATGGCTTTCAAAGTACTAATGTAATGGCACTAAATGGGTCCTAAATCTTTATCTCCAGCACAGATCACCTTTGTTTACCCTCTGTTCTGGGTATATAACATATAAAGAAAGAAACAAAAGACTGAAAATATTTAGAATTTTCATTTATGGCCTTGGTATGAAAAAAAGTCGCTAAGAACAGGTGACAGTGATTGAATACTTTCTATGTGGCAGGGGCTAAAGTAATAGTTGTAGACATTTTATTACTACACTATGAAATAAACTCTGTGGCAGTTTCATTCAAACCTTCCATTGCTGATGGATTATTGAGGAAACAATTGAATGGATACATATTTAGTATTCAAAAAATAATTATTTAATGCCTTTCAGGAAAAGATTTGATAATATACTGACATTTTCCTTGGTGTTAGGATTTATTGACCACATTGGCTTGGAGAGCCATCTGGTGGTAAGAGAGTGGAAGGAATATGTGAAGAATCCTGGAGCTTGCATTGCTATATAATCACAAAACAGAAGTGGCCTTCTAATTTACCTGCAACCATTAGAGTCAGAACTATCAGGATCTGTCTAGATTTCATATAAGGTTCTACTCTTACGAGAGTAGATTGCCTTTGAATGTACATTTCTAGAAAAGTATGCTAATTTTCCTATAAGTTTATTTAGTTTATCGATAAACTCAGATATTCTGTCTCTGAGTATATACTCAGATTTGGGAGAAGAAATGCATAAGGTAAGCCATGTTAAGAAGAAGAAGGAGAAAGAGAAGAAAGAAAGGAAGGGGAAGGAAGGAAGACAAAAATGATCGCCGAGCTTATCCACAATAGGAAATAGAGATGTAATGGCACATGCTGTGGCTACCTGACTCCCACCCTGCCCCACTTTTTTCTTTTCCCTTCTTTCTATTCTCTCAGGTTGTTTTAGAGATACTGCTTCCTAAAAGGTCTAGCTTCTTGGTACATATGCGAGTAATAGCTTTAGAATTGTCCATGAAACCATAGTGAGTTAGAAGACCTAAGAGGATTGCTTTAAAGAATTATGAATGAGGAGAAAGGGTGATAACATAACATAAACAAAAAATATAAAGTTTTTTCTATATCGTCCATATATAATAAACATTCTCCATTTTTTTTGAGACAAAGTTTCACTCTTGTTGCTCAGGCTGGAGTGCAATAGTGCAATCTTGGCTCACTGCAACCTCCACCTCCTGGGTTCAAGTGATTCTCCTGCCTCAGCCTTCCAAGTAGCTGGGATTACAGGTGTGTACCACCATACCTGGCTATTTTTATTTTATTTTTTTTAGTAGAGATGGGTTTCACCATGTTGGTCAGGCTGGTATCAAACTCTTGACCTCAAGTGATCCACCTGCCTCAGCCTCCCAAAGTGCTGGGATTATAGGTGTGAGATACCATGTCCAGTCAAACATTCTCCAAATCTTGCTGTGTCTTAACAGCATGCATTTCTCATTCATATCACATAGTGGCCAGTTATTATTAGCTGTGACTCTGGTTTTTCCTGAATGCTTCTCATCTCAGAACACAGGCTGAAGATGAAGACTCAATGTCTCTTCAGGCTGGGCTCTGGAAGGGGGCACTGGAATAAACCCCAAGAATAAGAAGCATGCTATTCTTGTGGTAGAGGGAAGAGGTGATGAGATGTTTAAGAAGCTCTCATTGGCACTTGAGAAAGCTTCTGCTCAGAACCTATACTGAGTTTTTCTCTTCTATTTTAAAGTATTCTTATATTTTAACTACTTCTGTCTCCACCAATATCACGTTTGGCCACGTGTCAAATCATGTCACATGGCTAAACCTGATATTGGGGGAGACAGAAGTAGTTCTCCCTGTTAGAAGTGTATGCTAAGTATAACATAATACGTTGACCCAGCCAGGAGAAGGTTGAAAGTGTTTTTAAATAATTCATGGGTGTAATGTCCTGGAAAAATTAAACGTATTGTCACTTTCTTATAATCCTCCTATAGGCAAAGGTAGGCAGGTAATTGAGAAAAATAATTGAATTAATCTTAAACTTTAGTTAAGAGACTTTGCAGCTGGGCACTGTGGCTCACATCTGTGATCTCAGTACTTTGGGAGAATGAGGCAGGAAGATTGCTTGAGAGGTTTGAGACTATTCTGGGCAACACAGGCAGACCCCTCTATGTACAAAAAATTTAAAAAAAAATCATTCAGGCATGGTGGCACAGGCTGTAGTCTCAGGTACCTAGAAGGGCTAAGGTAGGAAGATTGCTTGAGTCCAGGAGGTCGAGGCTGCAATGACCCCTGTTTGCAGCATTGCACTTCAGCCTGGGTGATTGTGAGATTCTATCAAAAAGAACAACAACAAAAAAGAAAGATTATAAAAGAAAAGAAAAATATGAGACTTCGTATACCCCTAGGATACATGATGCACATATGCTGAAGAAAGCAAAGTAAAACAGGCAGAAGGAAAACTAGATCACGAGTGTCAGGAAGTTATCTATAGACCTTAGGCTGTGAGATCTCTTCTAAGATGTCCTTCATCTCGGAATGGTTAAGAAAAAGGAGAATCTGGAGTAAAATGTTTCTGGCCTCAGTAGTTGACTGGTAAGATCTGGGTTTCAAGGCATTAATGAGCATAACACTGAAGAGATACTATAATATCCAGATGTGTTCCTTCAGCAATTGCCAATGTTTAATATGTAACACAAAGGTTTAATCAGTTATATTTCCACATGGGGAAGACTGGAGTCGTTTATGGATAAGACATACTGAAGAATTAAGATAATGATGAAAAAACTCTTAACTTATGGGACTAGGATTTTTTAAAATTAGGAATGCAAACTATAACAGAGATTATGTGGGTGATATAAAAGTGTAATAGTAGCTAAGAACTACCTGAGCGAAAAACAGCTGACAAAAGAATCGGAAGTTAATTTATATTTGTATCCAACATATGATAACAACACTAAAGTCTCTTGGCTCAAAATATAGTTTTGAAGCACTAACCTAAAAGCAATCCAGAGCCAAAAACAAACAAACAAACAAACAAACAAAACGAACAAACAAACAAAAAAAACCACCAAAACCAAACCAAAACAAAAAACCCCCAAAACTTCTATTTATGAGAAAAATACTTTGAGAGATTAAAATCATTTTTTAAAAAATTTAAAGTAGAGGACAAAACTGATTCAAAGATGAGACAGACAATATTTAATGAAATTATATAGACCATAACTCACAGTGTTAAAGAGAAAATATGCATTTTAGTCTGCAGACATTAGCTATTTTCACTGAATAATCTCTGAGACCCCATTCAAAGTGTAAGCCTACAGATGGCGACTGGGACACCTTTGGAAAGCAATCATCTTCTCTCCCCAAAATTGCTCCGTTTCTGAATGGAGTACTTAATTATAATGATTTCCTGTCTTTAAATGTGTTCCAGGATTATAAAGTTAATTTTCCCTAGTCACTTGCTTTTAACAAAAGTTAAGTAATTCAAATAATCATCTTGCTTTAAATGTTTGAATATTTATCAAGAAAAAAATATATACAACTCCAATTTTCTTAGAAATTCCTGTTCCTGAAACGTGGGGATTAATTTCCTTGAGGTAAAGAATGCACACTTGTTCGATTATTGGTGTTACGGAAATTTGTGTTTTAACCACGAGGTGGCAGAATAAGCTAGGAGCTTCCTGTGCCCGTTCAAACATCACTAAGTTACTTCAGACATCTTTCTAATTCCGATGAAAAATGCTATAATAAGTGTGTCTTTGTTACCCTATATGCATGCGTAAGACAAGTGACTTCATAATAACACTGTTGGAAAAAAAAAGGTAAAAGGACTGAAGCCTCTTTCCTAGGTAGCCTCAAGACAAATCACACACAAAGTGTATTATAAAGTTGATATCTAGTGAATCCTTCAGTTAGCTTCAAGTAAACACTTTTAGCAGATGTTTGTTTTGAAAATGAAGTGGCCATATTTGTCACCCACATGCTCACGCGCACGCACACACACACACACACACACACTTCCCACATTGTGAACCCCAAGTAAACACTTTCTTTTAGCAGATGTTTGTTTTGAAAATGAAGTGGCCATATTTGTCACCCACATGCTCGCGCACGTGCACACACACACACACACACACACACACTCTTCCCGCATTGTGAACCCCGAGACTTGTCCCATCCATGGTCTGCTCCTGAGATTAAGGGGACTATATGTGTGGAAGCACCTGGATACTGGTTCCAGGATGCTACCTTGAATGTGCCGTGCATATCCGGGTCAGCAGAGACAGGTGGCGACCTTTCCCTCTTTTCCTATCCAACACTACATGGTTTATGTGGATAAGTAAAATACATGCTTAACTCTCTTCACTATCATCCAAAGGAAGTAGCATTGTCATGTTAAGACAATAAAATAAGCTACTTAAGCTACACTTTATTGTAACTGTCAATATGGTCAAATATATGAAGTAAAAAACAAAACAGATTCAAGATGTCATCTATTAGTATTATAATTTAGTGTATCTGTGGCAGTATAACTCTAAATAAATATTTGATTGTTTTGGTATAATACATTCTGTATTTTAATAACTTGCTGGAACCCGTATTGCTATAATGCAACCCCAAATTCTGAGGATGGCTTTCAAGATCCTTGGTTATCTGTTGTTTTTCTGCAATAGTTCCCTAACTTTACCTAAACAGATCATGACCTTTTATACCACTGTCTTTTCCAAGACTGCTACATTTTTTTTTTGGAATGTCCTCTCTGCCTCTGTTCCTGCAACCGGCAAGCTGCTATTCTTCCTTCCGGAAGTGACTGAGAGACCATCGCTCTGAAATCTATTCCATCTGTTCTTCCGAATTCTGCCTTGAAAGCAGAAATAGTCATTGCCTTGTCTGAAATCTTGGAGCCATCACTGCTGTTTTCATCACTTTGCTCACTGATATCCACTTGCTTTTATACATTTTCATCTACCCAAGGAGAGGAACATTTCATTACTTTTGTATTCTTAATACCTACTGGGGAGCTTTAGATGAAAGGAGCTCTAGGTAAACCGTTTTTGGGAAGAGGAAATAAACCCATAGATTCCTACAGGGCATATAGGAATGTATTTATATGTCATTATTTCTGTTTAGAGATGACATTTATATTCAAAGATGATCATGGTTTTTGAGTTTAAATTTAATTGACATATTTCATATTAAATTCAGAAAAAAAACTTCAAGATGTGTTTAAATTGTACAGCACAAACTATGGGACTATCGCTTTCAACTCCACACATTGTCAGGGAAGTCATACATAGAAAAGAATCCAGCCTAGTAAAACTGGAACCTAAAAGGCATTTTTTTTTTGAGGATTGTCTTATGTGTAAAACAGGTAATTCCTTAATATTTGAAGTACACAAAGTGTTTATTAAGTGCATAAATGTTAAAGGTCTGTGTCAAGTGAACTTTACAATCAGACGACACTTACCTCATAAGCATCAAGCTGATCTAATTGTTTTTAAAACAAATTACCTGATCATTATTGATGGGCTTAAAACAATAGAGTCAGCTCAACCACTAGAGGAGGTTTCATAAAAGCCTATAAACCCTACAACCACACACACACACACACATCAAATACACTCAATTGAGAATTGAGTCATACAATTCTCAATCCTTTAAACAAAGAAACTACAACAGCATTCATACTAAGATATCTGCATGATATCCTGTATTTGTTCTTGGCTAGACTTAGTCATTCCGCATGTAAATATACTTCAAAACATCAGGTTGTACATGATAAATATATACAATTTTATATGCCAATTTAAGTAAATAAATTTGGAAGAAAAAAACTGTCCACCAAGAAAGTCAACAAAAAATAGACTTTGGGCCGGTCGCGGTGGCTCAAGCCTGTAATCCCAGCACTTTGAGATAACGAGGCGGGTGAATCACGAGGTCAAGAGATCGAGACCATCCTGGTCAACATGGGGAAACCCCGTCTCTACTAAAAATACAAAAAATTAGCTGGGCATGGTGGTGCGTGCCTGTAATCCCAGCTACTCAGGAGGCTGAGGCAGGAGAATATCCTGAACCCAGGAGGCGGAGGTTGCGGTGAGCCGAGATCGCGCCATTGCACTCCAGTCAGGGTAACAAGAGTGAAACTCCATCTCAAAAAAAAAAAAAAAATAGACTTTGCAATTTTTTGTTGTTGTTTTTGAGACTGTGTTTTGCTTTTGCTGCCCAGGCTGGAGTACAATGGCGTAATCTTGGCTCACTGCAACCTCTGCCTCCCTGGGTTCAAGCAATTCTCCTGCCTCAGCCTCCAAGTAGCTGGGATTACAGGTGCAAGCCACCATACCCAGCTAATTTTTGCATTTTTAGTAGAGATAGGGTTTTACTATGTTGGTCAGGTTGGTTTTGAACTTTTATTTATTTTTCAGACGGAGTTTCCCTCTTGTTACCCAGGCTGGAGTGCAATGGCGCGATCTCCGCTCACCGCAACCTCCGCCTCCTGGGTTCAGGAAATTCTCCTGCCTCAGCCTCCTGAGTAGCTGGGATTACAGGCACACACCACCATGCCCAGCTAATTTTTTTGTATTTTTTAGTAGAGATGGGGTTTCACCATGTTGACCAGGATGGTCTCAATCTCTTGACCTCGTGATCCACCCGCCTTGGCCTCCCAAAGTGCTGGGATTACAGGCCTGAGCCACTGCACCTGGCCTAGACTTTGCATTTTTCATGGAAAATGCATCTAAAAGAGAGACTACCAAGAAAACGGTAAACACTGATTTTGTGAAAATAGAAAATTGTTGAGTATTGTTTCAGAATTGTGGAGTAGACATGACTGTCCAGGAAAATCATGATTTTCATAAGCTTATTATTGTAATTATGGATATGTGGTATGCGTGAGAATTTGGGGGTAGAACTGATCACTGTGAGAAAGTTGATACCATGAATGGCATCAACTACTTGCATTAAAAAAACTGATGTTAAGAAGGAAGATAAACCTAAAACCACGTAATGGGATAGGAGTTTGGGACCAGCAAAAGGAGTTTTGTTCAGAAAAATGTCAAATGCTCCCACTATTCTCCTACATTTGAAGTAATAGAGAGAGAGAGAGAGAGAGAGAGAGAGAGAGAGAGAGAGAGAGAGAGAGAGAGAATGTGTGTCTGTGTGTATATAAGAGAGGGACAGAGATAACCACTATTTAGAGCTTTTTGAAATAATATAAATAAAATGTAATCATTAAATGTGAACTGTAAACATTTTAAATAGAATTTTAAAATTCTACTAAGAAAAATATAATACCATTTAATTCTTTAAATATATAAAGATCTACACATCTAAAATGAGCTTTTCTTTAATTTTTGGTAAGCCTTAGATTAAGTATATGTAGAAAGAATTAGTGATAGTTTCTACTTGAATCAGATAAAATACTATCATAAAGTTGAAAAATCTGAATTTTTGTATATGTATGTGCATATGTCTACAATTTGTTAAAGTTTAATTCTTTCCTATAGTACAATTGATAAACATAATTATTCAAGTAACAATTCCGAGGGCTTTTTGGATTTTTAAAGCTAAGTGTTGCGTTTGTCTAAATAACTCCAAACTTATTTAAGAACTGTGAACAAAAGAGAAGACACTGGATCTTAAGTGAACCAAATTTAGTTAAATTGATTTACATATGTTTGCTTGTATCTCCCAGGCCAGACTTGAATGGTCTTCAAAACAGAGAAAATCACATTCTTTTCTACCATAATGCTTGACCGTAAAAGGTGTATCATATTTTTAACTTTAATTGAATTGAAACAAAATGTGTTCCTTCGATGACACCAAGTTAAAAAGTTTTATTAATTCTCTGGTCCTAGCAATAAAGAAGTTGAAATTGTGTGTGAATGTGTGTGTGTGTGTGTGTGTGTGTGTGTGTGTGTTTTGTATACATAGACATATATACATATATATGTATAATATAAATATACATATATGTATATATACATATACATATATACATATATATACATATACATACATATACATACATATATATGGAGAGAAAGAGAGAGAAATACAGACACAAAAAGCAAGAGAGAGGTTTCAGACATATCTATTAAATACTTGAAAATCTTTCATAAAAATTCTCAAACTTTGAGCAGTCTATTTTCTTATGTTATATTCTCCATTTCCTTCCAATTTCTTTAATGAAAAAGATCCATGTTATCACATTATGTTGATCAAACAAAAAAAATTGGAGAAAGCTATATTAAATGTAGAAATATTTTATTAAATGTCTACTAGAATAAGGTTATGGGGTTTTTTTAGTATTATTACATTATAATATATGTATAATATATGTGTAATTACATATGATATATGTAATTATGTAATACATATATCTAATATGTGTAAAATGATTCTGATAAAATATTAATTTTAAAAACACTCATTGTACTGATTGTCACTGAAAATATTATGAGAAATTATAAGAATTTCCAGTTCCTACCATATTAATACAACATTAATCTTTTATGTATATATACATTTTCTGACAATTTTCTACTTGAATAATTTTATTTTACATGTATATTGTATCAATAATTTAAATACTTATTTTTCATCAATTTATACTTCATATATATACCTTTTTTAGGTGAATAGATCAGTGTTTTTTATATGTGTTTAGTTTAGTGTCTTTAGAACTCTGCACTTATTTTAAGGTTCTTATTATCTAATTTTCTCTCATAAAGATAAGAGTATGCAACTAATAATAAAATGGCCTCCAGATGTTTTGCATTAGACCCAATAAAATCTTAGAGGTAATTTACAAAAGTACATTTATTAAAATCCGATTCCCTTAGACAATTTCAAATGCCAGAAACTTAATGCTATTCTTATCTTCTCATAGGAAGAATTTATGCAATTGCAAAATGTTTTAAAGTATTCTCAATCTTATTGTTGCCTTAAGTAAAAAGATATTATGACATGTTTAAAGTTAACATTTTGCTTGTATACGTGTTGCAGAATGAACTGAACAAAATTGGAAATAAATATTCTTTATGGATTTTGCTAGCATAGGGTATAGGGAAAAGTTCGACATGAGTTCTTAAATCTGTCTCTGTTACTAGTGTTGCTCACATGACAAATACTCATATTGGGTAACAGATACAGCTATATCCTGAATTGAATACAATTTTTCTTACCTTGTTAGGTTCCAAAAGAGCATGAGTAAAGTGAACAGCACAGTGCTTACAACAGAGAAAATACTTTTTAAAATAGTACCATGAATCGTACATTTCCTGTGACCTGAATACATGTCATTTGAGTTTCACAATTCTATGAAGAAACAAAAAGTTCAGAGAGCATGGCTTACTTACATTTTATATCTTATAACAGGTGGATATAGGCTTTGAATCCAAGAATTTGTGAAGTTCACATTATTAACTTTTCTACAATTCATAATAACTGAATTTTTGCCTAAGTATTCACAGATCTAGTGACTTAGCTTTTTCTACTTTTAAGGGCTTTTATTTGTAAAACAATAAGACTCAATTCTATAATCTTTTTGCAATTATGATTCTAAGGCACTGGAATACATTTAAAAGAAAAAAAATTCAGTTGTTAAAAATGTACGAAACAAGACAACATCTTTCTCCTATTCTGTATTCTAACAAGTTGTGTAAATGGTAACAAAACGTTGAAGCCAGTTAATAACACATGAATTAGGGTTTATCACTTTTTCTCTACAGATAAATCATATTTTTCTGAATCCACATGAGGTTTCCATGCAAAACTTACATGAAACCTAATGTCAATTACTTGAATAAATGAGCTTTATGGTTGTCTGGGAATATATTTCCAAACCAATGTGAGTAGATATTATGTTATTCAATTTTATACAAAGAAACCCATTTGATAGGGAGCAGATATTTCCAGCAGAGATAAAATGATATCAATAGCTTAATGTTTATTTGATCATTTGCTTTTTATTTCAATGTAAGATTTACTTTTCAAAAAGTTTTGGAAAATCTATACTAAGAACATTTTGGTTAAATACTGTAAAACATGTTAAATTTTGATTCAGATTTATTACTAGGATAACCCCAAATAATCCAGCTGCTAAATAATTTGGTATCTTTACTAATACATCAAGTTGTTCATTTCCTTTAAATATCCTGCACATGTATCCCGTGAATCTAAAACAAAAGTTAAAAATAAGACAAGTGTTCAAATTCTCTGTGATTAATATTCTCTATAAAACGATAGGATCTACAGCATTACTTTATCTCTAGATAGAAAAAGAAAATTATTCCTTTCTTACACATTCAATTCATTTGTACTTCAAGGAGATATTGATTATTTCAATGACAAAAGGAGATAATTACAATCTCTTTGGGATTACCAAGGTCCTTTTAGATAGCTGAACTCAGCAAAAGTACTCGTGACATTTTTAGAAACATTAGTAAATCTCAAACTAAATGTTTTTAAAAGGGACAATTGAACATTTCAGTAAAATGTATACAGTTTTTAAAAAACAGCTAAAGGTGTCTTTATATTCATAAACAAATAATATGCTCCTGTGCACAATTAAGTCACCTCTCTTGTTTTAAATCTGGTCTTTGATACTCTATTGACAGATTCCATGAAAAAGTATTGTGCTAATTTAATGCAAATATGCATAAAAATGCTAGAATAGAAGGTGGATGTTTGCTACAGTTCAGAACTACTAGCGCTAGATGCAATATATGCAGTAGAAAGGAGATTTGCCTTCACTGTATTCTGAAAACTATTCATTCCTTTATCGAAAAATCAGGTTTATTATAATATAACTCTATTGTAAAGGAGCTCAGTGCAGAGGAATTGAGTGTTGTCTCTCCAAGTATACTGCCTATGATAAGAGAGAACAAAGCAAAGCAAACCAGTAAAAAAGAGAACCATCGTGACATGGACCACTGAGTCAACACTGTTTAATTTCTCTCATTCAATTTTATTTGCTTAAATCTTCTTACCTCTAAAATAGAATTATGAAAGTTATCATCCTAGAAAAGGAGGAAAGTGGTTACTCTATCTTTCAACAAGAAAATAGTCTTGGGTTTTTGATGAGAGGACTTGTAACATTTATTTTCTTCACTAGGTCTGGGGACAAACCTGGAGAACTAAGGTCACAATAATCTACCTAGCTTAAAGAGAAGATACCCACTTTCAGCTAAGACCAAGAAAAAAGAAAGAGAATGTCATGCTGGTATGGAAATGAAAATTCAACCTCTTTTCTGTCCCCGGGATTTTGCTGTTAACAAGAGGGAGAGTGGTGAGCAAAAAAGAACTAGACATGCGTCTATAGTTTATCTCATTCAAGACAACTTTAGAGTAAATAGAGATGCATGAAATAATTTGAAGGAAATTTCACTGCATATTATGAAGTTGTAGGAAAAACACATCAAAGTAAGACATTTTCAGGCAAATGAGGAGCCCTAAATTTAACTTTCCTAGCTGTCCTCAATCTCTGTTGACATGGACACTGAGTTGAGAATTTGTGGTTTTGCTTTGAATCCAGAAGCTCAGCAGGAAGGTCAGCGATGGGCAGGAATGAAAGATGTGGCAGATGTTGACACTTACGTATGAAAAAATAATGGGCCCTTCTCCAAGGTATGTGTGCTACTTACTCTCAGCAACCAAAATGAAAAGTTATTTTACTGCCCCAAATGTAAAAATAATTTTCTGAATATGAGGGTTCAAATTTTGCTTCTGAAGTTTTTGCTTGATGATTTGGTAGAGAATTGGATTATATGGCTCTTTTAATTACCATATATGAATACATGTCCAATTATTTATATCTTACAGCAGATTAATGAAGTGCAAAAAGGATTCTGTCAATTATATTAAAACAAACAAATGAATAGCAAATATCAATTATACAAAATCACCAAGCTCATTTATTACTGTTTAGAAACCAGAAATCATATTGACCTGACATCTCATCCTCTTTCCTTTTCTTTTTTCCCTTGATTTACTTTGAGAAAAATGCTTTCTGGGTTATCATAAAACCCTCTGTTTTCTTTACATTACAATCAGATTTGTATTAAAGTAGCTCAGATAGAAATGTATTAATCTATTTTCCTGGAAATCTAAAACACAATTACATTTGCTTCATCTACATTTTTCACTATTTGGAATACCTTAGGTAGATGGCAGAATAAATATGCATACACAAATAGATGTGATTTTATCAAAATAGTGCACATTCAAACATGGAAAGCGTTTTTCTTATTATAGCAAAGCAGCTAAATCCTTCCATCTCACCACTGAGACACATTTCATGTCTTTAATGGGAATTTGAGACTCAAAGTTTAGTGGTTACTAGTCTCCCTGCAATATTGGAATCAGCTCAAAAGTAACCGTCTGTTGAAATAAACCAGGCTCTGACGTCTAGACTGTTTCTTAGACCAAATGACAAGACTTCAAATGATTCTCATTCATAATCATGTAATTAAAAAATCTGTTAAAAGTAAACCACTTCACATGTTGCCTGAAAGAATTTAATGTCTCTCGGAAATATTGTCAGCAATGCAGGTGAATGCCTCAAACATAAAAATATGGAGAAATATTTCAATATTGTAAAGAACAAAGCATTCATCTTTCTGGAAGATTCTGTGTTTAAAAGACAATTTTTAAGCAATTTTGACACCTTATGTATCTATAGACACATAATGCCTCTACTCTGCATAATTAAATGCGTAAATTTATTTCTACATTATGTACTTGAAATCAATGAGAGCAATCTCAATTTCACAACACTGTTTGTTAGTTTTTAGGCAATGAGGCAATGCCTTGTAAGACTTTTATTTACTGCTTAATTAATATTCCATAGTCTCTATTTGTTACAAAACAATAATGTCCTGCCATTACCATGAGTTGAGAAAAGTAACTTTATTATGGATGCTATGAAAAAAAAATTCAGGCCAGGTATGGTGGCTCATTACTGTAATCCCAGCATTTTCTGAGGCTGAGGGCGGCAGGTTGCTTGAGCCCAGAATTTCCAGACCAGCCTGAGTATCATCCTGGGTAGCACGGCAAGACCCTGTCTCTAAAATATTAAACAAAACATTAGCTGGGTCTTTAGCGATACATGTCAGTACTCCCAGCTATTTGGGAGGCTGAGATGGAAGAATACTTTGGAGTCCGGAGGTCTTGTCTGCAGTGAGCCGAGATCATGCCAGTGTACTCCAGCCTGGGTGATAGGGTGAGACCCTGTCTCCAAAAAAAATAAAAAAAAAAAGAAGAAGAAGAAGAAAGAGAAGACAGAAAGAAAGAATTCAAAGATTTAATTAAGCTTTAAGTTATTAAGTAAAATAAGTTATTTGAGCACAAGCATTGTTAATACTGTGATAGCAGATCTGACATTAGAGACAGCTAATATGTGACAGAAGGGTGGGCAGTGACAGTGTGCACACACTGGACTGATGGACGGTTCACAATTTTAGATTTCTAAACTATTTATGGAATTTTCCATTTAATATTTTCAAACCACCAATGACTGCAGGTTAAATATACAGAGGGGACTACAGAGGGAACTACTCTAACCTAAATGGGTAAACTGAAAAGCAGCCTTCAACGTTTCTATGAAATCAGAACAAAGTAGTGAAAACGTATTATTTAATTAAAATATAATTAACATATTAAAATATTTTGATGTATTACTTCAAAAATGCTTCCACAGGTACCTGTTTTTTGTATTCATAGAACAAATGCAGTTGCTAACCTTTTTAATGTAAAATATTTAAGAGCATGACATGGCTACTTGGAGAAACTTTCCTTCCTCACCAACCTAACAGGAGAGGTGCCTTTGCTGATCAAAAGTTAAAACTCTTACATTGTAATTTGCTTTAACATAATAGCAATAAATAACCTAAGAACACATAAAACTTATTTAACAAAAATAACAATCTTCATAATTACATACTTTTTCTAAAACAGAACTATTTTAATGTTACATTTTATTTCTGCCAAATCACTTATAGTGATAATATTTTTCCTTCTAATTTTATGCTTTATCCCTGATTATTGCATCAATAGGCATGACATGACATACTATCTACAAACAATGACCATCAAATATAAGTCATCAGCCAATAACTCTCTTCTGAGTTTGAGGATTTTTTTCTCCCATCTCCCAGTTTGACATTACTAACTGGATTTGACATTCAGAACTCAACATACCCAAAATGAAACTCAAGATCTGTCAAAATGTACATTGAGAGAAAAGCATTAATATCTATCCTGTAATACAGGTAGATTTAAGTCATATTAGCTCTTTAAGTCATATTAGCTCTTCTTTGATCTTCATATTCCATGTTCAACCATAACCAAGTCTGGTCAATGGTGCCCACTAATCCCTTTCAAATCTATCCACTGTTAACAAACCCGGCCATGACTACTCTTGTCAAAACTGCTCAGTGGCTATTACATCCTGTCTGACATGCCTCTACTTTATCCCACTAAGAACAGCCCAAATGATGTTTCTGAATTGCAAATATTCAACTCACCCATGCCTTGTAACCCCTATCCGCCCACACATATCTTTCCCTGGATTCACAGTGTTCTTAGAATAAAGATGGAAGTCCCTTAAATGACTTACAAGACTCTTCATGATCTGGCCCAGTTGTTCTCTGCTCTCATCTTGCAGGACATGACCCCTTGCTTGTGCTAGAAGGAGGATACCTCATTCTTCCTCCAAAACATACACCTTCCTGTGCATGTTTCTTCCTTTGCCTGGACATTTCTTTTTCCTCCAGCACTCACATATTATTTTTCTAATGAGTTAAGTCAGACTTCATTTCTCCTCGAAATTCTTCCTTGAACCCTTTAACGTGGTTGGTATCTATTGTTTTTAACTTGCATGTCACCTTACACTTTCCTCCTTAGTAGGTATCAACCTTCATTTGAATCAATTTGAGTGATTAATTAATTACTATTTACTTATATGTCCTAAATTCCTTAAAAACATAGTAAGTATTCATTAAATACACTGAATAGAATTAATAATATATTACTCGGCAACAATGTAAATATTTGCCACATAACATTATATTAGCCAAGCTTGGTGACCGATGCCTGTAATCCCCAGCACTTTGAGGGGCTGAGGCGGGTGGGTTACTTGAGGTCAGAGTTCAAGACCAGCCTGGCCAACATGGCAAAACATATCTCTACTAAAAATACAAAAATTAGCCAGGCTTGGTGGTGCACACCTGGAGTCCCAGCTACTCGGGAGGCTGAGGCATGAACATTGGTTGAGCCTGAGAGGTAGAGTTTCAAATAATGTGACTTTTTTCTTTCTTAATATTTAAATATACACATGGCTTGAATCTTAAGGTACTACACTAGTAACAGTGCCAAAAATAACAAATTAATACTTGACCTCTGCTTTATGTTTTTTACAGGAATTAATAATCCCCCTTCCTATCTCAGTAGCCTAGTAGAATGAGACACTCAAAGTTTATTCGGCATGTAAACACATTTGTTAAGTATGATATATGCTTTAAGGATGAAAGATTGCTTTAGGAAAATCAAACCAACTCCAAGCATGAAGTCTGAATCATAGTATGAATTTGAAAGTAAAAATCAAAATTATCACCAGGAAAGACCTGTGTAATCATGAAATAAATTGTAAAGATAATAGGAGAAATAAGAGGGAGAGAGAAAATTAGAACCTGAAAATATGACCTGTTTCACAGAGAATTTGAGCTATTTCCTGAAACACCAAGTTGCTTAACCGGCGTGGATCATTTACACAAGATAAATGGTGTGTAAAGAGCTGGTCTGACCAGGGCAAAGGTAAAGTGATGTTGGTTAACTTGAAAGGAAGTTCGAATAATGTAATTTGACCTCCTCCTGAATACACTGAACATTTTTTCAGGGATTTTTGACTTGCATTGCACAAACTAGAGCTGGAAATGACGGACATGAGGCTATTTCAGTATCACTATGTCCATATAAATTGATGGTGCTTATGGTTTATCAGTAGGAACAAAAATAAGGGAATAAAGAGATGAGAATCAATCCGAGAAAGGACTGACACCTAATTATACCTAAACACACAAGTTGACTCCCAAGTTTTATCAGGTTTAGATTTCTCTAAACATGGAAAAGAAATATAAGTTCAATTATAAATGTACTCCAAAATGACAAGGTATACCATCACTGGAAAAATAAGTCAAAAATTTAAATGGGTCAGGCATGGATATGCTATTGAATAAGAAACAGTCAATCTGAATCCAGAATTTCTCAAAATGTAGAACCAGTAAAAAGGAAGCGCATCGGACAACACGTATTTAAACTACTGATCTTTTCTTATTTATTACAAAAACAAATTCAAATACAAATGCACATCTCTGATCTTCTCTGAATCTTGAATTTCAGGAATCCTATTTGATATTATCAAAAAGCAAACCAGCAAACTTGGTGGCTTTAAACAATCTAGGGATTCAAAAATAGAGGGAAGAAAATATCAGGAGAAGTTCAGAAAAGAGCTGGCTTCCAATCAGAGAGGACTCCTAAGGTTTTCCCTTACCCCAGAAACCATTTCACTTCACATCCTACACTGGTAGAAATTTTATCAGGTATGGTTTCACTTGGATTAATCCTTCAACACTGAATGTTTAGGGGACTGTCAATTAGGCATCACGTGTAATAGTTAAATTAATCAGCTGCTTTAAAAAGTATCTTGTAATTAAGTACTTTGGAGAATAACTGATCCTTTAAACCATTAGTAAGTGTGGAGAGAAATTTTATTGTATTACAGAATTTTTCTTTATTCTTTAGTAGGTCTGAGTCCTGGAGGGAGAACAGGGAGAGGGTACTTTTATAACATGCAGGTTGCAGAAAAGGGAAGAGAATATAATATAAACTGTATGATTTAAATCTGTGGGGACTACAGTAATGACTTCTGGTGAATACCTAAAATACTTTTTACATCATTCATTGCATCATTGAGTAATATCTAGCATTATCTTTTGATTTACTACATAAAATTATTTTTCAACAGTTGGCTCATTATTATTTCACTTTCCACATGACTCTAAAATCATTACGATGACCTGATGGGATATGAGTATTTAATTTTTTCTTTCTTTAAGTACGTTCCTCTTACAGTTAGCCGGTTAACGAAGTGATACCAAATTAGCACTAAATATTTAACTTTATTTACTAGAGTAATATTCTAATGACTTTCTTTTTTTGTTTTTTGAGATGGAGTCTCACTGTTGTTACCCAGACTGGAGTGGAATGGCGTGATCTTGGCTCACCGCAACCTCTGCCTTCTGGGTTCAAGCAATTCTCCTGCCTCAGCCTCCCAAGTAGCTGGGACTACAGGCACACATCACCGTGCCCAGCTAATTTTTGTATTTTTAGTAGAGACAGAGTTTCACCTTGTTGAACAGGAGGGTCTCGATCTCTTGACCTCATGATCCACCTGCCTCAGCCTCCCAAAGTACTGGGATTAAAGGTGTGAGCCACCATGCCTGGCCATGACTTTCTTTTATCACATTTCTGTAGGTGACTGGAAACATGACACTCTGCGGCCTCTAGAAAGATGAGGATCAGGATTGGGTCAATTCTGAACTTCCTTTCTGCCTTTAAGTGCATAAAATGATTCTGAAAATAGAGTAGGCCCTCAACATATGCAAGCTTAATTGAATGAAATATGTTTTTGCCTCTGTCCCTAATCATCAATATATTTTTAATCAATTTACAAGCTCTTTTGAAATGCAGAAAAGTGTTTTAAGTATTATGACTGTACTATACTGTGTTTACTATCTTCTGTGCAAGCTTCAAATCAATGCATATTAGAGACTTCGCTAGTTTGGTAGTTTTTTAGTGGTAAGCAGAAAGATGTCCATATCCCAATTCCTGCAACCTCTGAAGGTATTTCCTTACAGGGCAGAAGAGAATTAAGGTAGCAGATGAAATTAAGATTGCTAATCAGCTGAATCTATTATAGGGAAATTATCCTGGATGACCAAGCTTAGTTCAGGGTGCTCACAAGGGTCCTTAAATACAGAGGAAAGCAGATGAGTGAGCAGCAGAGTGGTATGACATGAGAAAGACTCAAATAGGTATTGCTGGATTTGAAGATGATGAGTAGCCAATAATATGTGAGAAGCCTCTAGATGCTGGGGAAGAAAAAAAAAATCAATCCTTCACTAGAGCATCCAGAAAGGAAAAACAGTCCTGCTGACATCTTGAGTTTGGCCCATTGAGAGTTATTTTGGAATTATGACCTACACAGCTTTAAGTTAATATACTTGTTATTTTAAGCCACTAATTCCATGAAAATGTTATGCTACTGAAATAGAAAACTAATATCCCACTATTCCTACATAGAGAGCCTGGTTGTCACCATGTAACCTAAATTAGTTAACATCTTTCTAGTTTCTCTCTAGTTTAATAGTTTCACAGTCCTAGATGAAACTGTCCCATTTCTTAGCTAATATCACAAAAGTCAAGACCTTCTGAGTATATTGTTATACTCAATTCTCAGACAAAGCCTGAAAATCTCTGTAACACTGTTTTAAAGAATGGATGGATATGTGTTACTTCCCGTTGCTTTCTCCAAAGTAGGAAATCTTAATTATTTCTTTTATACCAATGCTTGACTTTTGGTTGGGTTTCAAAAGAACTAAATGGATAGCACATTCAAGGTTCCATCAGTCCTCAGCCTCCAGGGCTGATGTTCCCTCATCAAACTGCCAATCCATCTATTGACAGATTTATTAAGGCGATTTTAAAAATTAAGCCTCTTAGATTTCATGTCTCCAAATAGAATTTGAATCTGATCCTGCAGGCCCTCACCTGACCTTCCGCTGAACCTCTAGCCAGGTTTCTTATTCTCTCTGCATTTCACTTCTTGGGTGATGCATACTAATGATTGCAGCTTTACCCTGACACTGGTTTAGTCCGTTCTCTGCTTAGTTTGACGTTTGCAAATCATGATCCACTGTGATGCTTGTTTGGCTTTCCACAACTTAATGTTAAGTCATCTTTATAAAATCTCTCCTAGAAAAGAATTTGTAGGACTAATCCCCAAATTCTCTACATTTTCAGTACACCACTATTTTTCATAAGAAAGAAAGAGTTACTGAAGAATTATCCAGAGTCTTCAATTCTGATTCAAATGGAAACATTTCTCTTCAACAACAAATCTTATGGGGATACAGTGGGAACCTAATTCATATCCATTTATAAATACTAGTATGTTCATGTAAATGAATTAGAATACATTTTTTTTTATAAATCCAAGATGAAGTATTATTGCAGATCCTGTGTCAGATATTTCACAACACTCTGCAGATATCCGTCCTCTAAAAGTGAATGTAACGAAGGCACCACTGATAATCAGGACACCATAGTTTAGCATGAGCTACTGAGTTCACAAGAAGAAAGAGAACTGTGGTACATTTTCCTCTCAAAGTTGATGTTAAAGCAATGAAAATGTGGTAGGCATTGCTAAAGGCCTATGAAATAATCATGATCCACTTTTTTCTTGGTGACAGAGCTTGTCTGCAATAACAAAGATAGAAATTTTCAGCTACTTTCTTTTCCGCTGTTATTTTGGCAGCAAAGTTATGAGCATGATGTCAATCCTAACCAATGGGATTTTAGGAAAAGTGTATTGGACATTTCTCAGAAATGTATTTTTTATGTAACGAAGGAGACTGAGGAGATTTACTCCCTGCCATTTGTTACATAAAAGTTGACATGCTAGGATGTGATAATGAGCTGTGGCAGAAATCTTTGACCATGACAGAAAGTTATAAGACCAGAGAGGCAGGCACTCACACCCTTGATTTCCTCCTCTCTATCCCACTCCTTTTACAATGTGAGGATTTCTTTCCAGAGGTTGTTTTGCTTTGCTTGTTTCTTTTTTTGGGCTATATTTGTATGCATTTATTGTATATGCACAAATAGTTTTTAATATACGGAGACTAAATCAATATCTGCCTTTCCCTGGATCTATGCCTGGATTTTCCCATTAACAATATATCCTGGAGATCTGTCTATCATAACACAAACACACAAAAAAAGCTTTTAATACTTTTTAAACTGCTGCATAATATCTCTAAATAATTTGTACAAATTTATAGATATAGCAAAATAGGTAAGAATTTCATTTCTTTGAGAAATGTTCTGAAATGTTGCATTTCAGATTATATATATCTCCCAGATACTTTTCAAAATTTGTTATCACTGTACATATGCACACAAACACACACCTATATACACAGCCAGAGACAAATGCACACACACATGAGCTTATATACATGCAAGTAGTGATCTAGTTGATTCCAAGTCTTATTTGTGTATTTGTTAATTGTATCATGAACTGTAGCCTTACGGAATGTTTCTTATAGAGCAAATTCTATTACATCTTTTTTCTCTGTCAATAGATTGAATTTTCTGCATTTTTTCATGAAAATAAATTAGAAAATCAGCTTGTAATATTAAGTTTAAAATTCTATTGGAATTTCAATTTGGATCTGATCAAATTTATGTATTAATTTATAATGTGTGAATCATCTTTGGTCAAACACAGATGTTTAGAGGTAAAGAAGAATTTTTCAAAGCATTCATTGTCAAATAATAATAGCCTGCTAACTAATCAAGTATTGTAAAAGTTTACATTTATATTAGTGGTAATTCATGAAGCAATATAAATAATTGACAAATTTGATGTAATTGTTTCTCAGTTGCTGCAAATAATGAATCCTGGGAGGAGGGGAAGATGGCGCTGTAGGACCAACTCAGGATTGAAGCTCCCAGTGAAATTGCAGAGGGTGAGTGGATGCTGCTTTTCCAGACGGATCTTTACTGCCCACAGACCAGGAGATTCCCAGGTATAGGAGCCCCATGGGCCGTCAGCGAGGCAGTTTGGGCCGACACAGCTGTTTGGGTTGGCGTGGCTGTTTGGGCTGGTGCAGCTATTTGGGCTGGCGTGGCTGTTTGGGTCAGGGCTGCAGCACAGTGGCACTCCGTATAAAATACACTGGTTTGGTTGCCCTGTTAAACCGGCAATTGGAGATTTCGGAAGGCAGATTAGCACATTCATCTGATTAAATGGGACTTAAACAGAAAGCCAGGCCAGGAGATTCCCAGGCAGCAACGTTGTTTGAGCCAGCACAGTGGGTCACTGCATGGGAAATCACACAGATCCCAGTACCCTTGCAGCTGGCGACTGGAACACCTGGGAGAGAGTCAACCGTTCAACTTAAAAAAAAAAAGCGCTCTGAGGCAGGGAACCAGGTGATCAGGCCCGGACAAAGGATACTCATAAATAAAGCCCTAACTCCCCGGGACAGAGTACCTGAGGGGAAAAAAAAGGGGGCTTTATGAGTTCTGCTGCAGAAAACTTAAACGTAACTGCCTAGCAGTCCTGAATGAACAATGGAGCTCACAGCTCAGCACTTGAGCTCCTATAAAGTACAAACTGTCTCCTCCAGCAGCTCCCTGACCCCCATATATCCAAAGAGTCACCTCACAAAGGACTGATCAGACTGACATTTGGCAGGCCTCATTCAGGGACAAAGATAGCAGAAGAAGAATCTGGTAGCAACCCTCATGGTTCTGCAGCTGCTACAGGAGTTCCCCAGGCAAGCAGAGCCTGGAGTGTACCTCAGCAGTCCTACAGCAGAGGGGCCAGACTGTTAGAAGGAAAACTAAGAAACAGAAATACTTCATCACCAACAATCTGGACATCCACTCAGAGGCCCAATTGGAAAATCAGCAAGTACTCAGACAACAGGTGGATAAATTCACAAAGATGGGAAGAAACCAGTGCAAAAAGGAGGAAAACACCTGAAACCAGAACACCTCACCTCCTACAAAGGACCAAAACTCCTTAT
>CM052665.1:13021554-13064669 GCA_028533165.1 Leontopithecus rosalia | reverse complement strand
CCCGCGCGGCTCCTCCAAACCCCGGTCAGAAGGGGAGCCAGCCCCGCCTAGTCAGCTCCGAGAGCTGCCGTGCGGAGGTGCCGGCAAAACTACTGCCCCGCGTGGCTCCTCCACTGGGAATCTTCTGCTCCTGAGCGACCAGAATTTGTCTGAAAGTGTGGCGTCCTCTAGTTCTATGAGCTTTAACTGCGAGCTGCAATCTCGAGATGTTAGCGATCGGCCATCTTGGATCATTCCCCAGAAATTTGTTTTTCTAAATAATGCTGCCTACTGAAAATAGGATGCCCTAGGACTACACAGATGTTTTAACAGGGGTACAATGGAGTAATAATTAATATCAGAAAAGCTCAAGAAGATAAATGCCACATGATGTGACTTATTTATCCCCTTCTCCTTTTTTGATAAAGACATCTATAAAAAAATGTATGACAATTTTACTGATGTTGCGGACATATGAGCAAGACTCTACCATGTCAGGCATGAGATGTGTGCAGAAACAGTTTTAAGCATTCATTGTCGTTCCTGGTTGAATTAATAGCAAAATGCAGAAAGTGTGGCCCTCAAATCATCTGAGATAAAAATACTTGTTAGGAGATAGTAGCAGATAACATTCTCACCCCAGGAGACATTACTACCTCTTTACACCTAACCCTCACTGCAAGTTCATGAGCCTGTGATGCTCAGTGAAAGTCAATCACCAGGCATCTCACTGATCCTTTTGGAAAATTTTCTATTAATTAAATCTGTTACATGAATGGTATGTTGAGTAATTATAAGAGGGAAGCATCCCATTCTGCAATTGTTTTCCAGACTGCATGGATACTCATGCTAGAGCATGCATAAACAATTGTTCTGGGTATGAGAAATCTATCAACATGTGTTACATAAAATGAGATAGCAAAAGTGAAATGCACTGGTAGGTGGATGTTAAGGACTAGAGGAATAGCACTTAACATGAATAGAATAGTTTCTTATTATATAGCTACAGTCATATCAGTTTAGTAGGAAATGATGTATTGAAATGGGCACTTAATAGTAATTTTCAGCATATAAAACACGAAAGATGTTAAGACTTATTTATCAATGGATAAGTTCAAGGTTTATTTGATCTGAACAGAACTAGGTGGTATATTATATGCACCTATCAACACAAGATTGTGTAAAAAGAAGTACGTTCTCCAAATGCAACGTATTTAGTTGCTCCTGAGTATGATTTCCTGATACTCTGGTGGCTGTGACTAATGATAGATACAAATGGATACTCTCTCTTGGCAGCAGCAGGGTTTTTGAATCATTGCTTGCCTCCATCATTGAGCAGCAAGTAATCAGTGCATTGAGAGTACCAGTTAGCTCACAGGGAAGAGAAAATGCCTCCAAAAGGGCTCTTGTCGTAGGTTCTTATCCTTAGTGGAGAATCTTGGGTCATTGCCAGTGGATGAAGACACAGATTTTGGTACTCAGTGCTAGTGACTGAATTGTCCCTTCAAGGGATGTGCACTTTAGGCAGGATTTTGATCTTTCATGGGCTGAAAAGTCCTGTTAAACAATCAGGGTCTATCAAAATGTTTGAAGGGGAAAATTGAGATTTCAAGCACAGTAATTTTTAGCAGATTAATTTTACTTGCATTAATTTGTTAATTTGCTGCACATCTCCTGAGTACCATTTATGTTTCAAAGAGAAATACAGTGGGGGTCGTGACTGAAAAATTATATAGCCTTCCAAAAGCTTACGATATATAATGTGATATATGACATAAAATAAACATACATATATGTGCATATATATTTGACACACAAACAATAAACATATAAACGAGGACATGGCATCTTATGAGAGCACTTGGGAAACACAACCAACCCATACTAGGGAGATCTGGGTAGTATAGTCGGCCCTCCACATCCATGAGTTTTACATCTATGAATTCAACCAACTGCAGATTGAAATTATTTTTAAGAATTGTGCACGTGTTAAACATGTACAGCCTTTCTTCTTTGTCATTATTTCAAAATAATATAATACCATAACAACTTTCTAGCATTTCTGTTAGATTAGGTATTATAAGTAATCTAGAAAAGATTTAAAGCATATGGGAAGAAATGTGTAGGTTATATGCAAATACTATGTTATTTTTCTATCAAATTCTATATGTGTAGGTTATATGCAAATTCTATGTTATTTTTCTTGAGCATCCACAGATCTTGGTATCCAAAAGACATCTCAGAACCCATCCTCCATAGACACAGAGGGATGACTAGCTCCACGGAAAAAGAGGGTAGCCCTTATTCTTTACCTTTCAAAGAAAGAGGAATCTCAGTTTGGTGCAGTGGCTCACCCAGGAAAGGTGACCTTATCTTTGGGAGACCTTATCTATCTATCAAGATGGCATGAGCCTGTAGTCCTAGCTACTCAGGAGGCTTAGGCAGGAGGATTTCTTGAGCATGAGAGTTCAAGGTTGCAGTGAGCTCTTATCAAACCACTGCACTGCAGCCTGGGTGACAGAGCAAGGCTCCATATCCAAAGCGGGGGGGGGGGGGAGAAAAAAAGAAAAGAAACGGGACCTTAAAGTTAAGGATATGTAAGCAGTTTTCTTTATCTCTTCTTTATTAGAAACACTACTCCTCAATTAACACTAACACCTTTCTAATAGCAGTCTAACTTCACTGAGAGGCTATCACTCTTTTCAGACATGAAAAGCCAAAGCACATGGTAGGCCAGGATTACAGAGAGCTTTCTCAAACTCTAAGGAGAATAAGATGCACTTTAGTAAATAGTTCTGCACAAGTCATATGATACCACTTAGAGAGGAAACATTTTAACTTTTGCTAAATTAAAACCAACGTGAACAGATTTAATTCTTTTGGAAAACATAAACCACTAGCTTCCTAAGATTGGCTTATGCTTCAACATATGCTTAGAAAATTTGCTTTATTGCACAATGTGAATTATTAGAGAAAAAAAATTCCCAGTAAATACCAAAGCAGATAATTCAATCACTTTAAAACAATCACTTTTGGAATAAGTACTAGTGGAATACATACGAAGATCCTTCTAATTGGGTAGAGGCTGTACATAACTTCTATCAAAGAACTGGATTTCGTGACGTTGTGACAAAATGTGGATTAACTTTGCTGTGGTTTGAATGTGTCCTCCAAAGTCTAAATCCCCAGTGCAATCTTGCTAAGGAGTAGGACCTTTAAGATGTGATTAGGCTACAAGCACTATAATCTTATGATGTTACTATAATGGGAGTGGGTTACCTATAAAAGAACCAATCTGATCCCCTCTTGCTCTCTCTCTGCCTTTCTATGCCCTTCCTACATGGGATCTGGAAGCAAAAATGCCTTTGCCAGATGTTGGACTCTCGATTTTGAGCTCTCTATTCTCCAAACCATAAGGCAATAATTTAAGTTTATTATAATTTCCCAGTCTGTGATATTCTGTTATAGCAGCACAAAATGAACTAAGACACACTTAATAAAATATATATATACTTTACAGTTAAATAACGAAAGTTATCCTGGATTTAAATCATTATACATTTTGTAAAATGTTATTCAAGAGTGAAAAGTATGAAGACATTTTTGGAAGAAAAAACAGCAAAGCTTTGGAGGGTGTGTGTTGAGGGGGGCACTGAGAATGGGGAGAAAGAAAATATTAATCTAGGCAAAGAGAAAGCTCTCAACTGTTCAAGATTTATACTCCTATCTCTGGTGTATCTAGCAAATGTCAGCACAGCAAGTTCCTAGTGACTGTGATATCCCTGGGGTGGTACTTCATCATGTCATTTATGTGACAAAGTAAATGTAGAATTTTATGTGAACCAGGATAAAAAGGACTTTTCAAAGGATAATCTTATCAAGTTCCTCCTTTCAGGCACATAAGGTAGAATTACCCTATTTTATAGATAAGTAAACTGAGCACACTCAGGAATTATTTTCCTTTTTTTGCACTTTAAGATTGACAGTATAAGAATAATGGAGATCTCTTCATCTCATGTCCTTTGATCTCTTTATAGAATTTAAAAAAAAATACAGCTCGAGACTTTTTACTACAGGAAAAAAAAGTAAGAAGTCTTGTTTCATCTTAAAACTGTAGCCTAGCTCAAAAGGCTACCTGCTCTAGTGAAGAAGTTATTAGATGGTGTTACCCAAAATGTGCTCTGTAGAATAATAATGAGACACATGTGCACACATACGATCTCTACTGTCAAATATGCTTGAACATACACTATGTATCTTGAATATTCATTATGAATATTAACATATTAAAGATTCAGAAAACATGCACATATTTTCTTACATAATTCAAGATTTTTTTCAGTTTCATGTGTTAGATTCAATGTAGCATTCACATAAATTAAGGCAGTGATTTTTCCTTCCTGTGACTTGTGCAATAAAAGTGTTCATCTCATTACTCTCAGGTCATTTCTTATGCATTTTATCTTTTTACGTTGAATGTGGACATAGAGGGAAGACTTTCACGAAACAGAGTTTTATACAAGCAACCTTCATGCTCTTGCAGAATAGTAAATTTATAAATTTAATAGATAGGAAAATATGCCTGAATTTCTAATATGTTAAGTATAACCATGTGGAAACACTTTCATGTTCATTCCCAACTGAAGTTCTCTGAACCAATAAAAATTATTTTCCAATTTAATAGTTCAAGCTACACAATTATCAGCCTGGCATTGGCAGATAGATGGCAGTTTATATAGGGAATAAGAAGCTATCATTTCTGTTCGTTAGGCTTCAATTCCTGCCTGGAAGTGTGAAATCCCAAGAAAACGCATTGCTCATACACATTTTGTAAACTTTCACATTGCAATTCCTTACAGGTTTGAGTTTTTATGACTGCAGCAATCCATACTTAGTTACTGTAATAACACACCATATTGGGGTACTAAATATATAAACTGAAAATTTGCTATTGCTAAGGCCATTATGGCTCATGTAAACAAATGGAAATATCTTGTGCATTATTTTTCTAACCTCTATAACTAAAGAAAAATACTGCTAGTTCAGTAGGTGTGAAATTCCACTTTAGGTACAAGCTACTCTAATTTCACAGTTGAATCGTAGAGTTGTCAGAGAGCCCTATTGAGTAAATTTCACATTTGCATGCATTCAAGATCATTACTGAATGTGATCAGAATGAAATTCGACACCTCTGTTTATTTGTTGTCAGGGAGTGGGTTTTTAATTTGAACAAACTCTAATTGTGCTTATTCCATAAGCAAGCTAGGGTGATTTCAGCCCTGTCTTGCCTTGTCATAGCAAAATTTTCACTTCTAAAACAACATCTTGCAATGATTCTACACTTTGATCAGATTTCGGACCTATTCTGATACAGATACTGAATTTATATCATTTCACACAAATATACAGGATACAGTTTTATCGTTTTATGTGATTTTTCTCTGAAAAGGTAATAATATGAGTTGTCTCCACCAGAGTATGCATAAAATTCTCATTCAAGACTGAATTTCAATATCAACTTCCAGGAGTACAGAACACAATATGAGAAGGTGTTTACTGTGTGGTCATAAATTACATACATGTTATGTACAGATAGGTATCAGTTATGTACCAAATGTCATTTTTTAGAATAGTATGAACAATTATGTAAACAATGCTTTTAATAAGTAAATATTATTGGAAATTTTATTGAATCCAGTTTTGTTCCTAAATTCCATAAGATTTTAAATGATGTTACCTTTTGAGTATTAAAAAAAAGAAAAACTGAAACTTCCTAAATATGTATTTGGTCCAACTTAATTTTATGTATTATAATATTAATTGCAAAAAAAAAGATTTTGAACAATGCAGAATGCATCTGCAGTGGGTGTTATCAGCACAGACATACTGATAACTGCTCTTTCAGTTATCATTGGCCATAGGCCTATGTTGAAAATGCAGTTCAGAAACCAAGAGATCTGTCTGAATCAAGCACAGATCCTGTTTTGAGGAGGAGAATGACTGTTGATTTCTGGTTTTTAAAATATAAATTAGATCTTATTCCATGCAATTATAAAACAAAACCAAATATGGATTGACTTTCATCACTCTTTATAAAGTTTTAAGTGGGATGGATAAACAGTGAGCCAATGGGTGATAAATAAATTTAATGTCTTTTAGCATTTTTGTTATTATAGGTGAATAATAATAATGGTAATATGCCATTTCTTACCAACATAATTTATTACTCGCTTTACTCAAGTTTGGTACTTTTAAAAATTAATCTTAGGTGTCATTATCCCTCAAGGTCTTAATACATAAATTTATTTTCTGATAAACTTTCTATCCCTTACGTATGTATTAGTCCTGTGCAATTACATGATACTGAGCTAGACACAATGGGCCCTAGAAACGGGACTAAATTTATCAGTGTCAAAAGTATACTTTGTTCTAAATAATATAGTATTAAGTAACATAAGCAAAGCACAAATAAAATGTTATGGAACCACAAAAAATAAAATATTACCACCTGGTTGTGAGAGATTGCAAAGAGAGTGAACACTTAAGAAGTGCATGAAAGAATGGTTAAAATTGATACACAGAAAATGGAAACGTGCAGTAGATCTCAGGTAAGGAAAGTGACCTTGGAAAAATGACAGCAAAAGGTTATGGTACATACGTTAGTATCATCTATGTCTAAAACTTGGACTGTGCAGTAAGGGATACATTGTTAAGGTATGTTGAGCAAACTCCTGGAAAAATGGAATGACAAAGTAAGAAGACTCATATTATTTATAAAGGCAAAGAGCTGGGAAAGGAAAGATTCTAGGAAGCTATCTGATACAGTGGAAAGAGCATTTTAGTTGGGATCAGAAGATGTACATGTCAGTCATCTTGGAGATATGGTCAACTCCCTTAAACTTTTGCACCTCACAGTTCTAATCTCTGAAGTAATCACTATACAACTCAGAACTTACTGTGAGAAGTAACAGAGACTAAAGGTTGACAATTCTAGCATTAATCATAGTGTGTAGAAGATAAATATTTGTTAAAAATGCTGAAGAGCTTAGCCTGAGAACTAAACTAGCACGATACATGTAATGACTGAATTTTAGTAGAAGAAAATGTTGAGACAAGGTGGTCCTAAGTTTTGGAGTGACCATGGCAATAGAAAATGAAAACACTACTGAGTGTCTATAAAGACTTTTACTCATATAGTTTCATGTAGAGTTTTAAGGCAGTTAATTTTCTACTAATGATATTTAATATATTGTTATTTGCAGTCCTTTACACGATTTAAAACTATAAACTGGGCTATATTTGAGATTGCTGCTCATAGCTTTTGGTCCTGTCTCAGATCGTTGCTGAGCTCATAATCTTAGTTGAGAGAAATACTAAGGTTGGCCATGTTCTTGCTGATCCTGGTCAAAGCTCTTTGAACCAGGAAAGTTACTGATTCCTGAGGAGTCAAGCTACGAGAAGCATATGATTAATTACAATAGTCAGATTATTTAATTTTCAGTGGGATATGTAGATCATGTTAGCTGGTAGAAGCAGCAGCAGAAAAACATGGAGAAGAAAGAGAAGGGAAAGTTGCTAATTTACATTTATGGAGCAATAGAGTGGAGTTAAATGAAATTCTGGTGTGATATAAATTAACTTCAAAAACTGTGAATCCAGACAGATCTGCTAGTATCTGACTGCATTTTCAACATGGGACTGTGGTAAATAAAAACTGAGGTTTCTGCTTTGTTATGGAGCTTGTGCTAGTTTCCTGTGAGGCGTGGTTACGTGGTTAAGATTATGGTCTATTGCCATGGGGTTCTTTTCTGTAAAACTTTAAAGATTTTATATAGGATCTTAATCATTTCCTTAGCAAAAGAGCCTAACCAAGAGTAAAATTATGACTCTTTGAACAAAAGTCATTCTATTATGCCATCTCGAGTGACAGAATGGTGATGTTAGAGCTAATGTATTGGGAATTGCATATATCTGGCAATTTATCTGATCAATGGGTATATCCAGTGGAGTGTGCTGTGCATGCTAATATGATTTTCTATGTGTGTTGAAGCAGATCTAAATATGTGCTTGTTATATAATTCTCTAAAAATTAATATTGCTGTTTGGTGAATTCATGCATGAGAATGTATTATAAATTTACTTTTATAAAATTACATACTGAGTCGAAATGCCTTTAGTAAGCTATACCTCTAAACTTTTATCTTTTATTATTTAAATGTATAGCATGATAAGAATTCAGTGCTTAGAGAAATTTTAAAATGTCATATTTCATCAAATCTGTTATCTCTATTTGTAAGATATATTATTTTACATATGCCCTTTGACAAATAACACCGAATACGATTATAGAAATCCTCTGATTTAAGAAATGCTAATACATAAAAAAATGTATGTCTGATAATTGTTTAAAAGTGTATAAATAGATCCTCTAGTTGTTCATTTTTATTTTGATAATTATACCAAAAAACAGCATAAAGAATGTACTACTTTGCTAATTATCAGTAATTAGGACTAACAATTGAGTCTCCTGAACCATAGACCATGGCAATTTCCCTTCACCATAGTGCATAAAACTGTATGTAACCTACACAGTCAAAAGTGAGGATAATTACTTTTTAGAACTTCCTACAATAAGTTGACCTGTATTCACCCATTTATTTATTCATTCAATAGGCATTTACCAATTATTTTATTGTATATATGTATGCACATATATGTATGTATGTTTACATATATATATATATATACACTCATGTATACTGATATAGAAAATGGTAAAACACTATCATTTCATCATTAAATGGCAGATACTTCTCATATCTGTTAATTTTTGTTCCGGATTATTCATATTTTAATGAAATCATTTCACCAAAGATAAATTCCACTAAACTAGTAATCAACTTTTTACTTTGCTCTATAGAGGTAACATTTAGCAACGTTCTCTTCTACAACTATTCTCACATGCAAGTTTTATTTTTTAAAGAGGAAATCATTTATCTCATGTTACTATGAACTTTTTCTCCCACCAGTAAGATGTTTTCTCAAATACTCTGAATTCTTTATTTTTTATTTTTAAATTTTTCTGGCAGACTATGACTTTTAATTCCAATAATTCTAATGATATATTTCCCGTGCATTTTTAGAGAATAACGGAAGTTCCTATAGTTGAGTTTAAGCTATTTTATTTTGTGCTTAAAATTATTAAAATAATCTTGAAACTTTTTAAAGTTCTTACCTGTTTCAATACCCATTATTTCTTCTGCAGATATATCAAATATTTGATCAAGTAATAAGTCAAATATTTGATTAATAAATTAAAAAGTAAAGAAACTGAAGTTCAGCTTTTTAATTTGATGCATTTTATTTATCTGTATAAATACACAGAAAATTATGTTGATTTTTAAAACTTTAATTTGACTGTCATCTTTATTCACTTCATTTTAAATTTCTTTTTCAGATATGAATTTGTGACTATAAAGACTTTAAGCTCCAGCCTGGTAACATAGCAAGACTCCATCTCAAAAAAAAAAAAAAGATTTTAAGATCTATAATTAAAAATAATAATTTAGATCAGGCACAATGGGTCACACCTATAATCCCAGCACTTCAGAGGCCAAGTTGGGTGGATCACTTGAGGACTTGAAGCCAGGAGTTTGAGGCCAGTCTTGCCCACATGGCAAAACCCCACCTGTACTAAAACCACAAAAATTAGCCAGGCTTGTAGTAAACACCTGTAATCCCAGCTACTCAGGAGACTGGTGGCATGAGAATTACTTGACCCTGGAAGGCAGATGTTACAGTGTCCCAAGATTACACCACTGCACTCCAGCCTTGGCAACAGAGTGATACTCTTTCAAAAAAAAAGGAAAGAAAAAGAAAAAGGATTTTAAAAAATTGTACTTGTGTCTGTATTTCCCATGACTTATAATTACAGTATTGGTTTTTGCTATGAAAGATTGCTTTCCAGAGCATGACAGAATAGCAAATGAGGAAAAGATAAACATGTCTGCTAAATCTTATCTTTGGTAAGTGTCTATGGAGCTCATACGTTGCATCTGTATAGGTAACAGACAGTGAGTGCTTCATTCAAGCATCCAAACCTCCAATCAATGTTGGTTTCATTGTTTATGGTTATTGTGTAATAATCACCTTGAATAGAAGAGCCTGTCAAATTTGTAAAAATATTTTAGATAATTTGTATCTAATTCATTCTAGTACAGTTGGTTCTTGAAAAACATGGGTTTGAACTGTGTAGGTCCACTTATATGGAGATTTTTGTCTAATAAAATTGACACCAAGTGTTCCTCTTTTTGCTGCCTTCCCTTCCAACTTTTCTATTTCAAATTTTTCTTCCATCTCTGCACCCCTGAGACAGAAAGACCAACCCCTCTTCTTTCTACCCCCTCTTCAGTCTACTCAACAGGATGAAGGATGAAGGATGAAGGAATACTTTTATGATAACCCAGTTCTATTTAATGAACAGTAAATGTTTTTTTCTTAAGACATTCTTACTAACATTGTCTTTTCTGTAGTTTACTTAAGAATGCAGTGTATAATACTTCTACAAGATATGTATGAATCGAGTGTTTATGTCAGTTGTTGATAAGGCTTCTGGACAACAGTAAGTTATCAATAATTAAGTCTTTGGGAAGTCAAAAGTAATACATTGATTTTTGACTATGAAGGAGAGTGGTCAGCATTCTTTATTCCTCCATTGTTCATGGGTAAACTGTATTTTTTTTAAAGATGGGGTTTCACCATGATGACCAGGCTGGTCTTGAACTCCTGATCTCAGGTGATCCACCCACCTCAGCCTCCCAAAGTGCTAGGATTACAGGCATGAGCCACTATGCCCAGCCAACTGTATTAAGTTAACAGGTACTTGGGGATAAAGTTAGATTTTAAGATCTGAACAACATTAGGTATATTAAATTAATATTTATTCCATTCTGTTACAAATGTTGTCTTGTATTAAATTAAAACCACATGATACAGTTAAACATTATTTTTAAAAGGAAATCTAATCACAGTAGCATATGCAGAAAATCACTATGTAATTTTTTGATATAACTAAATAATATATCTTTATAAATAACTGTGCTTTATTTTTCCTTAAGGAAAGCTGTTGGGGACTCATCATAAGAAATTCAACAACAGATCATGAATTTACCAATTAAATTAAACAGGAGGCATTAGCTTGTGGCTTTCTTGATAATTGAATCCCCACACAACAAATCTAACTTAGTATGTAAATGAACTGCAACTTAACCTAGTAGTATATTTTGTAACAAATAGCTGAGATTTAGTGATCACAAGAAGCCATCCGATCAGATCATACCCAAATAAGGGAAATGACTCATCACACCATGCTGAAATAAGGCAAATGTCTAGCTCGAGCCAGTCAGCGGCTATATCGACTTAGCTTTCATGATAAGCCTATAAAAACTCACTACCTTTGCTTCAGTGTAGAGCTCTCTGACTCTTATCTGTTATGAGAGCTGCCTGATTAATGAAATATTATTATTTTGCTTTTTTGGAAGTGGAGTCTCACTCTATTGCCCAGGCTGGAGTGCAGTGTCCCCATCTTGGCTCACCACAACCTCGCCTCCTGGATTCAAGCGATTCTGATGCCTCAGCATGAGATTAGCTTGGATTACAGGTGCGTGCTACTATGTCCTACTCATATTTTTATTTTAAGTAGAGATGGAGATTTGGTCAGGCTGGTCTGGAATTCCTGACCTTGGCTGATCCACCTGCCTCGTCCTCCCAAAGTGCTGGGATTACAGGCTTTAGCTACTGCACCCAGCCCATGAATTATTTGTTGCTCAAGTCAACTCCGTTAGATCTAATTTGTCTAAAGTTTTTCTTTTAGCATACCTGTTGTTCATATTTCATTACAAATATTATTTCACAAAGTTGCAATATATCTTAGATAAAAACTTACTATAGAGAAGAAAGAAGATGAAATTTACATGCTCTTGGGCTAACATTCAGTTTATTCTTGTTGCATCATTTCCGTAATCTGTAATTCAGAGGTGGAAACACTTGTTCTATTTTAGAATTTTTGTGAAAATCAAAGCATAATACCTGTGCCTTCACTGTAAATACAGTTGTCAAACACAATTCCTTGTGTATTCAAAGCTTTAAAATATATTTGCTGGCTGGGCATGGTGGCTCATGCTTGTAATCCCAGCATTTTGGAAGGACAAGGTGAGCAGATCACGAGGTCATGATGAAACCCCATCTCTACTAAAAAATAGAAAAATTACCCAGGTGTGGGTGGCAGGCACCTGTAATCCCAGTTACTCAGGAGGCTGAGGCAGGAGAATTGCTTGAACCTAAGAAATGGAGGTTGCAGTGAGCCAAGATCGTGCCATCGCACTACAGCTTGGGTGACAGAGTGAAACTGTCTCAAAAAAAAATTTGCTGGTATTTTATGTAAGTAATCTCATAGGATAAAATGTACACTAATATTACTGTTTTCTAAGGCAATCACATAAGAGTATACTTTATGTTAAGAAGAAGGATGCTAGTCTCTTCAGCTATGGCAAGTCGTTTTTTATCTTTTTATGATTTTATTAACACTTGCTCATGTCAGGTAATTAACAGAGACTTTCTATAGCAAGGAGAGAACCAATGCCAGGACCCATTAGAAATACTTGCCACAAGTGCACCAGTCAGGTAGTGACAGTGAATTAGTCATCCTAGACCTAGTGGCCCACCTCACCTTCACACCATGGATCTCAGAAGATTAGGCATTAGAATTATAAAATCACATTTAGTCTGTCATCATCAACAAGAAATGTAGCAAGGAATTTCATGTGTCTATAACATGTCTTTTGCAAAGCAAAAATGTACAAAGGAAAGAAAATCTAAATGCTTTGTTATGATGTCAATTTTAGCAAAGGAATATTAGCTTGTTATGTAAGTTGTCATGTAAGATGCCAACAATTGCTATGATATGTATATATCATCCGCTGTCTTTGCTTTGTGCTCTCAGCTGCATTCAACATTGTTCACCAATGACTTCCCATTTGTTTTTTTAACTGATATTTGACTAACAGCAGTTTTTTTTTGATTGTTATGGAGGAAACTCATCTAGTTTGTCTGAAAGACTTCTTTGAATGATTTCTAGACTTTGCATGGTGGCTACCGTCTCCACCAAATATATATATATATATATATATATATATACACATATATATTCACACACACATACACACACACATATATATACACACATACATACACATACATACACATATATACATACATATATATATACACACACACATATATATATGACTTTCTCTCCATCCATTCCTTAACTTGACTTTTTCATTTCCTCTGAGTCTTTCTACAAAATTATTATTAAAGAGAGCTTAACCATGACGCTTACCCTCAAGTAGTTTTGAACCAGTAAAAAAAAGTAGACTTTGAGCATATATACAAATTTCAGAGTAGTAAAGGGAAATACTTGGTGTGGCTTCCTAAAAGGAGTTAAAATAACACTGTAAGATATCCTACAGTAAAATAGGTCAAACCTCATACTTATGACACCAGGAGCATTGGTAAAGAGTTCTAGGCAGAGTATAGCATATATAAACCCTAGAAACTGATAAACATAAAATTGGGTCTCAAAGCTTTCAGTAAGGTGCTGCTGTTGGAGCTGGAACTCAGGGTCAAGAGTAGATTGAAACATAAACCAAATTATAAAACACATTGGATGTCATGCTGTAGATTGGAAATTCTGGCTAAGGCTCTGAAAAGCCATGGAGTATTTTTAAACAGGAAGGTAGCTTGGTCAGATGTATAGTTTTAGAATACTAACTGTGATGTTTGGAGAATGAGTTAAAGTTAAAGATCCTGGGTGGTGAATTGCTGCATCTTCCACCTACAAAATGATACACAAGTAGAACAAATTAACAGCACTATGGATAAGGATAATTGGGCAGGTAACTGCTATGTTTAATAACGGCAAGACGAAGACTGCAATGTGGATGCATAATACAAACCACTGGGTTCACACAAATTCTACATTCTATTAGACATAAAATGCCTGAGGTGAGAAGAAAGAGGAGGCAGGAGTGGTAGCACAAGGATGATTTCTATCACATTATAGTCATTTGCCGTTCTCCTGAGGACAAATGTCACTTCTGTATGATTTGAATTAATAACCCTTAGGTGACAACTGGAAACTTGTTTTACTTCTTAAATTCTCCCTATAAAGTTTTATACATTTGGCCTTTGTGGATTCATTCAGCAATTAATCTTATTTTTTGACAAATGGCTACTTTTGTGAGGAAGTTCAACAACAAAGTTCAGAGGCCAAAATATTCTGTCTATGTAGAGTCTATGAACCATGTCATGCACTACTGTTGTAAAGGTATCACTTAACACTAAATACAACTGACTTTGGCCGCTTTATTTTTCCTAAAAGCATGCCTATTTTTAATATGGTAAACACTATGTGCACACGTGCGTGCACACCCACACACACCCACACCCACACACAAAGAAGAAAATGCAGTAGTAAAATGGAGAAAGTAGTAATACAGCAGAAAGCACAAACATTTGGATATTAATTATTATTTCTTTGTATATATCATCGGGAAATCATCTGCCAAAAGATACCATGACTTTCTCTATCCTGAACTTCATGCCAGATGTAGGTTGAAATGTGTGCAAGGGAATGAATGGAAGACTAGAGAAACGCTTTACCGAGATGAGGGATGAATATATTCATTTCATACTCAGTTTAATTAAATAGGAATGAAATGAAACAAATAGTCACATAATCAAAACAACCTGCTATACTTTCATATTAAATTCATGATTTTTACCTTGCCAAATTTATTTCTTACTGTTTTTCTCAATATCCCACATTTTTTATGTTTTCATATTTAAAGGTGATATTTATTCAAAAAACGAAGCAAACAAAAGCAAAACATCCAGTAAATTCTGCCCTCTCAATGTACCCCAATAATTTATTTTTGTGAAAATACCAGAAACATTTTGATCATAAATGAAAGACACTTTGAAGAAATTCATTTTAAAAAATAACAAATTTATAAAAATGTTTGACATTGCATTTCCAGTATTAATTTATTTATCAATATGTAGTATCTAATATTTCATACACTTCATCCTTGGAATATACATATGACTAGGGTGAAATACTCCATGAAGTGTCAAAGCATGATCATCTATAAGTAAAATCGCTGCATGTGGACATGTCATGTGCTTTCTTTTCGGCACTGTTTTGTTCTGTTGAAACCCCGTTCAATTTGCAGCACACAGAACGACTTGAAAAGTATGATAGGTTACATTAAAAAAAGACAGTATGGATAAAGGTTTGTGAAAATGATGAAGATAATTAGATTATATCTTCTAAAGAGATAAACTTCAACTATAAACGGTATGATATTATCAGAAACACCCCAGAAAAGCATATGTGAATTTCTGCCTACTGCCTCACTTTCTCTGGTTATGTCTTTGTGTCTAGTAATTAATTCTTTTGGCATTGAACAGTCATTTTAGTGAAGTGTGTTTATGCCACATGTCTGTTTACTATCTTCATTCAAAAAATAGCTATGTTTGGCATATATGATCTGTAAACATAATGCAAAATAATGAATGGAGAGAAAAATAGCCATAGTCTTTATTAATAATATATGATGGTATCTAATAAAAAGAAATTATTTGTTTGTAGTTTGCAGCTTGATTATAAAACCTAAATATTAGTGATAGAAAATGTAATATTTTTGTGTATTATAAAGTTTATCGAATTACATATCTTGCAGAGTACATCAGAGATCTAAATTTAGAGAATTTTACATAAAACATCTCACATAAAAGTGAAACATGTGAGGTAAACATATTTAACATAGAAAACTGGAACCTAAAGTAAGGTTGTAATTATTTCTTCTACCATAAACATTCGTTATGACTGTTTATGGTAGAAAAAATTTTATGAACTAAAGTTCATAAAAGTTTATTTTATGAACTAAAATATTCATATTTTAGTCATGAAGTACATATCAAATGGAACTAGATTTATTTTGGTATGACTGAATTTTTCAATTTAAGATGTAATTTATGTAAATTTACTGCATAATATAGATCTTAGGAACTTAACACTAAATTTTCACATCAAAATTACATAGTGGCCTTTTTATATGTAAATGGTAAAATGAAAAACAATCATAATTAAAGGTGGATGAGAGTTTGAAAAGACTCTAATTCCAAGACAAACACTCTTATGTGGAAAATTATTCTTGCTTACAATTAGAAAATCCAGATTCAATAGCAGCAATAAATAAAGCTGAATTGAATAAAATTAATTTTTTTGAAAGTTTTCATTTGAAAAAGCATACTTCTAGTGGAACTCCAACGTTTTTCTGTGTGAATTAGTTTTGTCAAATTTCCACTTACTACCTAAGAGTGTAGGCTAGCCATGGTTTAGCACAAGGCCAGTGAACTTTCACTGCTGAGCATGCTTCACTGCACGGCATGATACTGTACCTATTTCAGGAGGCAGTAATCATGTGTCATCCTGTGATCTACTGCTGTGTTGTGCTACTGGTCTCATAAATAAACTTGAGAGGTCATTTCCACCATAAATTTCTGTTTGTCAGAAATTTCACTCAAAAGAAAGTATGTAATGGAGTATGGAAGGCTGAAGTCAAACATTAATTTATCAGCAAGGAGATCTTCTGTGTATTTAGTGTGGGTAAACTTAATGGTGCTATTATAAAGCCTGTACTAAAATTATTTTTCTTATAATTTTGAGAATTTATAAGTTTTTTTTAATTTTGCAAGACAATTTTCTTTTTGTTTAAAAAACCAGGTGTATTATTTTGTATAAGTTATTTGTACAACTAAAATATATTGTCAGTGGCTTGATATAGCAATATTGATAAATTAGTATACTATTTAAATGCTCATGCTTTAGAATTTAATAATTAAAGGAACTTGTCAAATAATATTAGTATTGATTACAGAAAGAAGGATGTCTTGGTAATTTTTCTGAGAACAAGCAAAGCATATGAGATACAGTTCATTTGATTACCCAGTATATGCTCACTTCAACTTTTTCAGCATATTTTTAGTAATGGCAAAAATAAGTAATCACTTAAATTGATAAAATACAGATTTTAATTCAAATTGCTAAAAATAATTATCATGTGAATATGAACTTATTTAATGATGAGACTGATAAAAAATTAATTGCAAAAAGGTATTATAAAATCTACCATTTGAATTTTAGAGCTTAAACCATGAAGATAATGGCTTAGAATCATTGCTAACTGGAGAAGAAAGCATTACATATTCCTTTGCCTCTCTACCAACAAGAACAGGAAGCTGGGAGACACATTACATTTAAAGAGTTGAAGCACAGTCTTAACTATCAGACAGAACTGTTTACATTTGGCCATTCCTCTTTTTTCTTTCTGTGACCTTGGCAATGGACACATTGAGTCTGTTTCTTTTTTTGCATCCTTAACAGCAAAATTTATAGAATACTTAACATATAGCAGTAACTTAAAAATTAAAGTGATAATGTATATAAAATTACTATTTGAATGTATATTAAGAACTTAAATAATCAGTAATAGCTATATTATTATTAGTATGGTGATCCTAAAATGGAAATTTTTGAGATGAATTTTAGGCTGCCAAACCAGCATTTAGCCAAACTTGCTTCTTTCCTTTTAGGAATAACTCTGAGTCAATAAATCTTGAAAGCGTTTCCTTATCAGAGATTAGATAATAACATACATATAGCAAAATAGGAAAGAAACCTCTAAGATTAAATTGGATTTATGGGAGTGAAAACTGACTTTAAATCCTGTAGGGCTAGCCAATTGTAGGGCCCTAGTGAAAGCTTCACATAATGCCAGTAGGTCCAAAACTTTATTATGAGGATATTTTTTTTTTTTTGAGACGGAGTTTCGCTCATTACCCAGGCTGGAGTGCAATGGTGCGATCTCGGCTCACCGCAACCTCCGCCTCCTGGGTTCAGGAAATTCTCCTGCCTCAGCCTCCCGAGTAGCTGGGATTACAGGCACATGCCACTGTGCCCAGCTAATTTTTTGTATCTTTAGTAGAGATGGGGTTTCACCATGTTGACCAGGATGGTCTCGATCTCTTGACCTCGTGATCCACCCGCCTCGGCCTCCCAAAGTGCTGGGATTACAGGCTTGAGCCACCGCGCCCGGCCTATGAGGATATTTTTTAATGTAAAAAGAGCATTCATAGTAGTAAATAAATGGAATCAGCCTAAATGCGCATCAATGATAGACTGGACAAAGAATATGTGGTACATATACACCATGGAATACAATGTATTCAAAAAAATTAAAGATCAAGTTCTTTGCAGGGGCAAGGATGGACCTGGAGGCCATTATCCTTAGCAACTTAATTCAGAAACAGAAAACCAGCTGCTACATATTCTCACTTAAAAGTGGGAACTGAATTATGAGAACACATGAACACATAGGGAGAAACAAGACACTGGGGTCTGCTGGAGGGTAGATGGTGGGAGGAGGAAGAGTATCAGAAAAAAATAGCTAATGCTGACTAGGCTTAATACCTGGGTGATGACATAATCTACATAACAAACCACCACGACACGTGTTTTCCTATGTAACAAACATGCAGATCTACTCCTGAAATTAAAAGTTAAAGAAAGAACAATGAAATAAACAGTAACATGCATATTTTGTTGAAGCCCTCTAAAATGTAGATAGTATTCCATTTTACTCAACAGAAGCTGAACTACTTTACTTTTGTTGTCCATTGATGCCTGCCCTACCTTTGTGTCTCTTCCTGGTATTAATGACTCATTTTGTTTTTCATTCCAAAAGTTCCAGCCAATAGTATTGTCACCTATTATCCCACTATTTTGTCCCTAATTTAGAAGCTTTGACTATTACAAAGAAATTAACTGTACCCACATGATATTTCTTGTAAATATGAGTGCCATTGAATATTATAATTTTAACTGGTATTGTTTCTACTCTAAAATACACTGAAACACTGAAGTTGTTATTTTGGTTCTCCCATAATTATTTTCATAGTTCATGAATTAGCATCGGTTTATTAGAACTTACAGTAAGTTCTCACAAGAAAAAGCATTTGTTTCACTTCCCTGCAAATATGTTTAATTTACAATTTTCAAATTAAGAAATTGATCAAATATTGCTTCCTAAAAAAAGTGTGGATTTTATTATACCAATCTTTCTTAGATATACTTTCTGAATTAAGCAGCCCATGACTACTTCTACACCTAATAAAAATACCGTATCCTTTGGCAATTGGGTGCAGTGGATATAAGCCTGCTTCCCTAAGTATCTACAATCCTATCTTTCTTTATAGATGCACCCTGGAAAGCAGACAGGTCAATTCAGACATCATTGTCACTATTTTAAAAGACAACCAAATCTGAAGTTAATGTTAACAAAAAAAAATCTTTAAATCTTTTATGAGCTAAAAATTAGAGCAAAGGTAAGTGACTTGTAGGAAAAACTGCTTGTCAATCACCAAAGTCGAAACCAGCTATAGAGTACCTTACACAGGGACGAAAGGAAAATTTATTCGAATGTCCTAAAGGATCATGACCATATTGTCTGTCTCTCCATGTTTGAATCTTCAAACAGTTAGAAAGGGAAAGGCTGGAGTTGGTGGTGATGCTTGAACTTTAGTTACAGCCTTTACTAATCCATCAAGTTTTTTTTTTTTTTCTTTTTTTGATACAGAGTCTCGCTCTGTTGCCAGGCTGGAGTGTAGTGGCGCAATCTTGGCTCACTGCAACCTCTGTCTCCTGGGTTCAAGCGATTCTCCTGCCTCAGCCTCCCGAGTAGCTAGGACCAGAGGCATGCGCCACAATGCCTCACTTTTTATTTTAATTTTAGTAGAGACGGGATTTCGCCATGTTGGCCAGAATGGTCTCGATCTTTTGACCTTGTGATCTGCCCTCTTCGGCCTCCCAAAGTTCTCGGCTTACACGCGTGAGCCATGGTGCCTGGCCTTGAAAAAAAAAAGTTTTTTTTTCTAATCTTGAATCTTGCTTTCTCTTTGTCTCATTGTTGACTAAATATGGAGCTAGTGAATCCACTTTAGGGCAATCTTTCATTCTCTTGAAATTCTGTACAAAATTTGGTTTGTTCATGATTGTCCATGTTGTGGGTGAGGTGGTAGAGAAAAACTGTGTTAGAACTCGGGAAACATTCTCCATCCAAAAGGCTATAGTATTTTATTAAAATTATTTGCCATATCACAGCGCAAATACAAACTCCAAACAGTTCCAGGAAATGAATTATTTTTAAGTAAAATGGTGATGAATATAGTATGTTACAATATTTTATACTCAGTTTTAAAAATAGATTCTGCTGAAATCACAGGAAACTAGTTCATAATCTACTTATAATTTTGTTACATTTTTATTTTATGCAATATATTTAACTCAATTCTTTCCACAGTATAATACAATAAGAGGAAATTTGGCTGCATATTTAGCTATCACCTGTTTGAGGAAAATGTAGTAACTCACTTGTATTTTTCCCTCATAGCTTGTGTTTGGTGATCCAAACTCTTTTGTGCCTTATTAACCAGGCCCACATGTAGGCGCACACGCACACACACGCACGCACGCACACACACGAACTATTTGTTCAATTAAAGTTCAAAGTAACCTTTAAAGATATTGATTTCTCTAGCTGACAATTTATTAAAGAACATTTCTTAAACTAACGCTGTCAAAATCACTTTTTAATACTAGGACTAACATAAATTGAGAAAGGTTGAAACTCAAGCTAATAAATATAGAAACATTACTAACAGCTTTTATGTCTGTGTTTATAAAGAAATTAAGCTATTAATATTTTCACAGGCTAAAACTTTAACTTAAATTTTAGTCAAATTTTTCTTCCATTTTAAAATTATTGCTTCCTCAATAAGCCACAGTGAAATCATAGTTTCTGTATCAGCTTTTAAGCCATTTGAATATACAAGTTTCAATTTTTTAATGTGTATTTTCTCCAACAATGAACATATTAATATGTCAAATCAATTTTAAAAATGTCAACACAGTAAATTAGAGAATTGGTAAATATTAGTAAGACCAACTCACCTGAATGATTTTATACATATAAACATTTCCTAAAACTTTAGTTTGCCAAAAAGCTCTGAGGTAAAATGAAAGCTAAAGAGGCATTCAGCCTGGTATGGTGGCTCACTTTTGTAATCCCAGCACCTTGAGAGGCCAAGGAGGGGGCATCTCTTGAGTCCAGAGGTTGGAGATGAGCTTAGGCAACATGGCAAAACCCATCTCTACTAAAAATACAAAAAAAGCTGGCCTGACATGGTGGTACACACCTGTAGTCCCAGTTACTTGGGAGGCTCAGGTGGGAAGATCACCTGAGCCCAGGAGGTTAAGGCTACAGTGAGCCAAGATTGCAGACTGGTCTCCAGCCTGGGTAAACAGTAGAACTCTATCTCAAAAAAAAAAAAAAGCAAAACAAACAGACAAAAAACAGAAAACAAAACAAAAAACCAACAATGAGGGCAAGCACAACTGCATAACTAGACGTAGTATTTAAATAGATGAACAATTTCCTGTTACTTCGAGCAAACTTAATTACGGAAGTGTATGCATATGCCTGTGAGCGTGAAACTGATTGAAACTTACAGATAAGGGAATTGGATTATAATGAAGAAAAACTGTTTTCTAATTGTACTTATTTTTACGTCTCTGCTTAGGCTCCCAGGAGAGAAAGTTTTCATTGTTTGATCAGGATCATGATCCTAACAAATGCTGGATTACTAGAAGCACTCTCACATCCTCAAATATTGATTGTCATAACATCCATAAAGGAAGCACATATTGAAGTGACTGACAAGTGAAGCATGGACAAGGGAATGTAACTGAAACAGGTCAGAGTATTTGTCTACATAGCTAAGACAAAATCAGAAAAGAATCATTGAAGTAAAATATACAAATTATTAAAATTATAAAAATGTGGTAGTAGAAAGACAAAAGTGCAAAGAAAGTGCATCATACATGGTTTTAGATCAAGGAAATGTGACTCCAGGATAACTACAGTGAGAAAAAAACCACTTTTTAGCATTAATTTGGTCATTAAAAAACTGTGATAATCTTTAACTCACTCTACCCTTTGAAAATATAATAAAGTGATTGATCTTTAGAAACATTTAAATCAAAGCAAAATTTAGATTTTACCATTATGGGGGAAAATCATAATGAATGAATTCTCTGGCCTAGAGCAGGACTATCTGAGTGATAATGTTAGTGGCATTTCTACCTATAAATTAAACAGGATTATAATAGTGCTAAAATAAAAATCATTCAAGCAGTCTTGTTTTGTAAACGGTACCACAAGCTGAGCGGTAATATCACATGTATATTATTGTTATGTCTGCAGAGCTGGGTGATAATGGTTTTGACTATAATTCATGGTGTGTTTTAGGAGGTAGAAGCAATAAAATATTGATCATCAGCATGTACAGCCATTATTCAGAAGATTAGATCAATTTATGAGAGGCAATAACTTGTAAATGCATGACCTTCCAAAGGCCAAAAGTAATTCCAGGATAAAATGACTGCATATCTAGGGCTCCAGATGAATCCCACGTTACTAAAAGTCAGATATTTAAATAAAATATGCTTTTAGCTCAAACCTTGCACTAAGTGATATGAGCCTTGCCAGCGTACAAATATTAAAATTATTGTTAGTCTTCAATAGCATATATAGGAAGTTAAAGGTTTATTGTTAGTATTTTAAGACAAATACCTTTTAAACTCAAAGGGGAAAAAACAACAACAAAGTCAGTCAAAGTTTTAAATATACCATTTAGTGTGATCAAGTGAAGTAGTACATTCATACAGGAAAATACTTTTCTAAAAATATGAAAACAAAGGTAACAGGTGATTGAAAAAATTATCACCATTCCTTCACTTGCGAAAATCAACAGAATGGCATTTCGTTTTCAAAACAAAGCGATGTAAATATTTCCTATGTGTTTGATTCAGTGTAAACTTTTAAACTGATTCATTACATAATTGGCTACTTTAATTATAATTAACTCATATATCTCTGTGATATAGTCTCAGTTATCAACCCCCAGAGGAAGGAAAGTCTATTTAACTTATTTCTGGCAACAGCACTATAGTATCTACAGACAATTCATTGAGCATTCTATTTTTCTGGGCTTCCTAAATTTAAGGTCCTCTCCTTGGCCTTTTGTAACCCTCTCAGAAACTAAATTGCTCAATACAAATTGGCAGATTAGAAAAAAAAATAAGTGAAATTGAAAAAATATATTTAAACATGGAAGTAAAACTGTAAAATGAAAAATGCTATTCTTGTTTTAAAGTCATTCTTAATGAAAAGAATTTTTGACATTGAAGATGTCAAAATCTATATATTAAAATTAAAGATCTTTGTTAAATATACGTATACATGTGATACCTCAAAGAGAATGCATATTCAAAATTCAATGAAAACTTTTCCTATATGTCAGTATTTCCATAAATATAACAACCCTTTTCTGATTAAACACTTTAGTCTGATTCACATAGTTACAAATAATAAACTGAATATTTATGACATAGAGAAATGTTAAATTTTAGCAGTATAATTTCTAACATTGCTATTTCAAATTTAAAAAAATTGCCCCTTTATAAAATTTTAGCTGAAACTATGCTTTATCTTTTTTTTTTAGATAAATTATGACATGGCATCAAAGAGAAAGCATGGTCTTCTGAAAAAGTAAAATGCAATCTTAAATCAATCATAACTATTTTATGACAAACGTAGATTATATCCTCAACTATAATGCCAATTGTCAAGTTAAGGAAGAAGTAGTAAAACAAGAGTAAAAATTAGAAAAATGGAAATAATATTTTAAGCAAGAAAAGCAGAGAAAGGCCACATTAATAATATTCAGTTAAATATCTGAAATATGATTTTTATTTTTCTGGGAGAAAATAGATGGGTTTGGTCCAGAAAGCCTTGTTACTTTTAAAATCACAATGCATAGACAGTGTCTTAGCCAACCTACAATCATACAATATAAGATTAGAAAAATCCAGTGGTGTGTGCAGTGTGGAGGTAGAATGGATTGGCATAGTATGGGAAATGTTATAATGAGTTTTTGAGTTGGACAAAGCAACGTGGCTTCAAATCCTGGCTCTGCTCATTGTTAAAATATAAATAATAAACAGGTATTTTGCTCTGTCATGCAAGCTGGAGTGCAGTGGCTCGCTTATGGCTTACTGTAGCCTTCACCAGCTGGCTCACAAAATCCTCCTGCCTCATCTTCCCCAATAGCTTGGACTACAGGCATGTGTCACTACAGCTGGCTAATTTTAAAATATTTTACAGAATTTTAAATGTTTTATAGAGATGAGGAACCTTATCTTACCCATGTTGGCTAGTCTGGAACTCCTGGACTCAAGCAATCCTCCTTCTTCTGCCTCCCAAGTTCTGAATTTACAAAAATCTTTTTCATAAAACTTTTTTAAGGGTTAAGTAAAATCAGTGCAGAAAACAAATAGTGAGTGTGCAACAAATGGAATTCATTTATAAATGTATTAGTTGTTGCCCAGAAATTAAAGATACAGATTAGCTATATGACAGTCTTATTATATTTATTATTCATTTATTATACTTTGCTTACAAAATTTATCCTCAATTATCAATGGCTAATTACTGTAACAGTGAAGGCAGATTATTAGTACAAATATTTATATGGGACAATTCCACAAAGTAGACCTTTAATTAAATTATAAATGTGAAATTATTGATGGTTTAAAGAACATGACAAATAACCAACACATTCAATCAGGGTTAGTTTTCAGCTCCAGTTTAAAACAGTTCATCTTTATGTTTCTGCAGTCCCCTCCAAATAATTTACTTATCACCTCATTAAAATTACCTTAACTCTTCAGTAAACACTTAGCAAAATGTCTCCTTTGATCAATCTAGAACCCAAGATATGATAATTCAAAAATAATGCAGCAAGTTCTATTGAATAAAGACTAAATAAAGAGCAACATGTAAAAACAATACGCTACGGAATTTGGCTTTGCTTGGTTTTCCTGTGTTGAATGTATGTCTTAGGTAGGATCATGAAACACAAAATGCAACTATCTAGGGAAACTCTAGACATAGGATCATGTGTTTCCATTGAGTCCATGGATTTCCTGTACTCAAAGAATTGCACAATGAATATGTCTTTAAAAAAGTTTTAGGGCAGTTATGCTGTACCAGTTCTCTTATAAATATTGTCATATAATTGACTGTTCAAGTAATGTAATATACTCACATAAAATAATGATATATCCTGGATCTGTCAGACATTTCTGAGCTCAGTGTTTCCTCATTTTATTATACCATTTTCAATATTTTAACTGAATTGATTCTTCTGGTCCTATTGGTTCTAATCTTTCAAATGGGTAATGCATTTACACACATTCTATTTGTCCATGTTACTATCTGTTTGTGTTTTTCAGGCACTGAGTCCTTTTCCTAGCCTTTATTTCAATTTAATGATTCTTGAAATTTGGCTACCATAATAATACTATAAAATTTTATTTTTTGGTCGTCAATCAAAACATTCTATAGATTAATTGTCTAACATAACTAATATCATCATAAAATTCAATTGTCGGTGGCAATTCCACTTATCAAGTATTACTGTAGTCATCTTTACTTTTGATTACTTACTATAATCAATCAGACTATATATATACATCACAGATTATCTAATACTGTGTTTTCTTCATTTCCATTAATAATTTCTTTAGTTGTTATTTGTGGATCTGTGACTTTTACATCAAGTTAGTATACTCAGGTTTATCATATAAAAATTTAACTGAATGCATTCCTTAATAAATTATAGTTTTATGTTCCATCTGATGAAATCAAAGTGTATTATGACATACCATGAGTGTGAATCAAATTTTATTTAGAATTGATCTCCTCCAAATGTTACGATGAACTAAATAGAAACAAAAATGTACACTTTGATAAACAGACAAAATAAAACTAAAAACTTAACTTCCTACGAGACAGAAACAAACCAAACTTTTTCTTGGTCAATTCTAGTAAACATTTTGATATCTCATTACATATTTATTTAAACCAGTGATTTTCAAATATTTTTTTGCAATCAGCGTACACTTTCTTTGTGTTTTAAACAGGGAAATAAAAACAAATAGTATATATGTGTGTGTGTGTGTATATATACATGTATGTATATATAATTTGTATATATATATGTATATATGTATGTATATATATGTATATATATATGTATGTATATATATATGTATATATATGTATATATAATTTCCTTGTTGTAAAGTACTTCACCAACACTGTAGAAACATACAAAAGTTCTCCTTATACCAAGATGCCCAAAGAAAAAAAATGTTAGCAAATAGGCATTCTTCTGTGTTTCATGACATCCTTCGAAATATTATATTTTTTCATAACATATTTGAATGTTTTAACATATTCATCATGCTAAATAATCTAGTAACAATTACAACAAAATATCATTGTAGTCTAAAAATATCTCACGTTTGTGACATATGCTTGTCTACAAGCATTCACAAATGTTATAAATTTACCTTGTTTGTCCTGAAGCATCATGTCACTCTTTGAGTAGAAACAACAGTTGTAATGTAGCTTTCTTACATAACTCAGGCAAATTCTTACATATTCTGTTAAATGTGGGTTATTTTCTTTGATTTGAAATTGATGTGACATTATATCATATCTGTTTGTCATAGCAAATTATGACTTCTCTATACAGCTTAAAATTTTCTGCTCTCTAAATGCCGTATCATCTGACATTATACATCAAATAGTGTGCTGAGACATTTGAGAGGGTTTAAAGACAGTGTATAAGACCTGTTATTAACTAATTATAGTTATATTCATTAACCACATTAAAATTTATCTCTTGCATGCTATGGTGGTTTTGCTCTTATCTCCTCCATGAATCGGGAGCATTTCTCCTTTCCAGATATTCTGTTTTTCAGTCATTGACACAATCATCCAAGCTCAAAATGACCAGATAATCTTTCACCCATGTACAATTTTCAATTATCTCCATATTTTCAAAATATCACCTATATATATATTTTAAAAGTGATACTACTCTTTATTCATTGCCTTGAATGTACAAGGCATTGTGCTTGATACTTTACAATCTTTATTTAAATTGTACAACCATAGCACAATGTAAATATTGTCCACTAAAGCAAACAAAGAAAAAAAAAAACTAAAAAAAAAAAAAGAAAAAAACTGCAAATTTCAACATTTCACACAGCTGGTAAAAATATGACATTAAAATTCTGTTAACATTGCCCAGGTTATTTACTATAAATAATCTGTTTAAATGGCTGATTCTATACACACTTGGTGAAAGCTTACAAAAATGAAATGGGGGGAAAAGATAGTTTGTCTTTAAAAGAAATAGCCATATACAAATAGAAAATAAATTGATAAAAGATGAATTCTAAACCATATGGTTGAAACTTGAATAAATCATCTGCCTTATGATCATTATCAATCACTTTCAGATTATTCTACAGTTTGTAGAGCTGCTTCTGTGAGCATCTAGAGAACATTAAACACTTGGCCAACATCAACCTGTTCTGTCTATACCAATAACATTTCTGAATTGGCCCACCTATCCTCATCAAACTCCTTGTTTCTTCTTTTCTTTTTACATAAACTGTCTCTGGTCTACCTTTTCAATCTTAATTTTTGTTTGTCCTGTTTTAACAATATTAAATATTTTAAGACTTCAAGGCTTAATGTTGGGATTACACAATACGTCATTTCCAATTAACATGTAAAATAAAAAACAATGTTATTTGTAATGTTGACAAAAATAATAGGAATATCAGCATTTACTCATTTGATTCTCATTCCATATATCAGTGCTACAGAAGATAATCTTTTTAATATCATTTATTTACACCAAAGACATTACAAGGGGTCTTTTATTCTCCGTGTTTATGTGTTACTTAAAATATCTTATGTTAAAAAGAGATGATATTAAGTATTGAAAATTCTTGGGAAGAAATCTAAGTAGCTTTGGGTTTGGAGATGAGTTTTTTGGTATTAACACCAAAAGCATGATCCATGAAATAAACAAAATTAATAAATTGGACTTTATTGAAAAGAACAAACTCTCACACTGTGATAGGCAATGTAAGGAGGATAAATATATAAGCTAAGTGCTGGAATAAATATATGCTAAATAGGTATCTGATAAAATATTTGAATTCAAAATTTATAAAGAACTTGCTGAATGCAGTGGCTCACACCTGTAATCCCAGTACTTTGGGACGCTGAGGCGGGCAGTTACCTGAGGTCAAGTATTTCAGACCAGACTGAACAACATTGTGAAATCCTGTCTCTACTAAAAATACAAAAAAAAAAAAAAAAAAAAAATTAGCTGGGCCTAGTGGCAGGTGCCTGTAATCCCAGCTACTCAGAAGGCTGATGCAGGAGAACTGCTTGAAGCAGTGAGGTGGAGGTTGCAGTGAGCCCAGCTTGTGTCACTGGACTCCAGCCTGGGTGACAGAGGGAGACTGCCTCAAAAAAAAAATTACAAAGAATTCCTAAAACTCAACAATAAATAAACAACCAAACCAATTAAGAAGTGAACAAAAATTCTGAACAAATAAATACCTCAACAAAGAATACAGATGACAAACAAGCTTAACAATATCATATACTATTAAGGAATTACAAATTTAAATTACAAGATACCAATACACATCATTAGATAGCTAAAATCTCAACCACTGACAACACCAATTTCTCAGAAAGATATAGAGCAACAGGAACTTTTTACATTACTCGTAGTCTCTTATAAAGCTAAACTTAGTTCTGCAGTAGAAGGTTTTTTGGTGGAAAAATACAATAAAACTATAGTTGTAAGTTGTATGACGCCAAAATTAAGATTCAATGAAACAAGTTTCACATTATAAGCAATTGATTCAGTGAATACAATCAATCTATTAGTCAGTTGCTGGTTAAGAACTAACATTGCCTTCTTGTTAGTATTGGTCAATTTTATTATAATTACCATTTAATTGGGAAATGCTTAGCATTATTTAATTGGGAAATACTCTTGTCTGCATATAATTTTGTTTAGTGTAATTTTGAAAGTAAAATGCAATAAAGTCAGTGGTTGTTATTCAATAGACATTATTTTTATCCAGCAAACTTGTGGTGAAACAGCACAGTGTCTACTGGGGCTATTTTTTTTTCTACCCAGAATGTCTGTGAAAAAATTATACTGCTGCCTAATAATCATAATATGTATTTCAGCTCTGTGCATACTAAGAAATTTCAATTGTCATGATGGTAAGTAAGATTTTAAGAAAATTTGCTTAGTTTTCTAGTGAACAGCTTTCTAAACCTGAGAAAGAGACTTCTATTTGGAAGAAAAATGTAAGCCTGTAATGGATAAATTTTAATCACAATTGTATTATTATACTATACATCTCTTTATGTTTGCCAAATTTGTGGCTTTAAAATTATAATTAAGAACCAGTTGCTAGTGAATATTTGTACATTTATACATAATAGGTTTGAGGAGCTTGAGGATTATGTCAGCTCAATCTCGCTCTATATATTGTATTTTATCAATTCAAACACCCTATCTTAAAAACTGTTTTGACTCTGAAGCCTTATAGTAGATGGCATCTTACAATCACTAGGGCCAGGCAGCAAGTTTGGTGTGATTGGCACTGACTGCCATGTGATTACTTGGTCATAAGTGTTCATATTGTCATTTCACTTGAGTTATACGCATTGAGGAATATACATATTGAGTTTAACTGTCATTTAAAATGCATTACAGGCCGGGTGCGGTGGCTCAAGCCTGTAATCTCAGCACTTTGGGAGGCCGAGGCGGGTGGATCACAAGGTCAAGAGATCGAGACCAACCTGGTCAAAATGGTGAAACCCCGTCTCTACTAAAAATACAAAAACTTAGCTGGGCATGATGGTGCGTGCCTGTAATCCTAGCTACTTGGGAGGCTGAGGCAGGAGAATTGCCTGAACCCAGGAGGCGGAGGTTGTGGTGAGCCGAGATTGCACCATTGCACTCCAGCCTGGGTAACAAGAGTGAAACTCCGTCTCAAAAATAAATAAAATAAAATAAAATAAAATGCATTACACAATTCCAGTGAAATTGAAAACTGTCAGTAAATGTTATTGTTATTTGAAGCTTAGAAACCAAATTTCAGGCTTAGATTTGGCAGTCGTGAAAGAAATATTCATTGTTCAAGGGATGGACACAAATTTGTATGTTCTTGATGAAGTAGAAATTATCCTACTTAAGAAAGACACTCTTAGGTAGAAGGAAGTATCTATTTCCTGAGAAATTTCAAAAGAGTTTTTTGTCATCTGCCAAACTAGATGCAAGAGTAATTGCCAACTCTTCTGAAAAGGTTCAAAGAAACTTCAAAGCAATGAGAGATTGGTCTGACTAATGTACTGCATAGAACTATCCTTAACTTCTGGTGTATCATGGGTTAATTAGCAGTTATAGTCTTTTCTTGGCCATAATGATGCATCTTACAATCATTGTTGCCTCATATTTGCCTCATATTCAGTTTATTAAAAGAACAAGAAATCAGGTACATAAATTATTAAGGAGAAGTAATACATCTTTTTATATAGTAACTATCTAGAAGACTGAATTTCTCATTATATTAGTAAAGAGAAAGGCAAGAAAGGAAAAAAATGTTCAATGAAAGAGGAAAAAGTGATTAGAGTCATAAAGTTATGAGGAAATCTTATGACTTCAGTGAGCAATGATACCTCATGGACAAGAGCAGCAACACAGGGGATGCCCTAGCTCCTAATTCCAGTTTATTTTAACAGTGATGCTATGCTTGTATGCCTCTGTTTGAATTGCATGTGAAACTAAGAACCTAAAGAACATAAAATGTTAAAGTTGAAAGGCCATTTCAATAGAAAAATGAGAAATTATTTTATATATTCTATAAAGTTATTTTCATATACAAGGAATTCAGTCATTTGTGTAGATACATCACCCTAGTAACCTGCTCATTCAGAGAATGACTATTAACACTGATGGAAAAATTTCATGTCATAATAAATCTTATCCCAGCCAGGCTTAGTGGCTCATGCTTGTAATCACAGCACTTTGGGAGGTTGAAGTGGGTGGATCACATGAGGGTAGGATGAGTCCAACCTGGCCAACATGGTGAAACACTATCCCTACTAAAAACACAAAAATTACCAAGTGTCGGGGTACCTATCCATAATTCCATCTACTAGGGAGGCGGAGGCACAAGAATTGCTTGGACCCTTAAACTCAGGAGGCGAAGGTTGTAGTGAGCCAAGATCATGTCACTGCACTCCAGCTTTGGCAACACAGCAAGACTCTGTCTCAATGCCTAAATAAATAATCTTAACCTCCTTTTAAGAGAATAAAAATTTGTTACTTTATATCGCTTGTGTGTATTTGCTAAATGTATACAAACATTGTAAATTGAAAACACAAATACTGTTTTATACATATGTGAATTTAAGTATATACACATATATTTAATGTATATGCACATGCACAAGCTTATATACTGTGACTCGATATTTATATATGTATGTGTCACATCCTTCAAAACTTGCAGTGGATACTCTTCGGGAGAAGGCCAGTTACAATACGTTTTTTTATTTTCAAGGCCCATGCATTCGACTTCTTCTCATGTCAACTTTTAAATATATATTTCTTATTTTAATAGTCAATAATATTCATTTTATTTATGAATTATTGATCCAATAAAAGAAACCTTTTCAGAGCAATTCTCCCCTGTGAAATCATGGCACAGGTTTTGTTTTTATAACAAAGGATACATGTGGCAAGAGGAAGAACACAAGTAATGAAATTGGAATACATGAAAGCTCTCTAGGAAATCTAGGGAGAATAGCTGAATGAAGTAATGGGACTGTCTCAGGCAAATAGAGAGTTTGTTTCTGTTTTTGTTTTGTTTGGTTGTTTTTTTTAGAAAAACAGGGCTTTCTCTACCCTTAGGCACAATTACAACAGCTGTACCATATAGCCTCCATCAGTCATAATCTAGGGTAGCGCCTCTTTCTATTAACCAAGCAATAGAGGAAAAAAATTACTTATACCCGTCCATATGAGGCACTCTGTTTGCTGCAATGCATTCTGATGGCTTAATTAGGTGGACCGTGTGGCACATGGTGTTTTTCTATCCAGGTTCATCACAAAGGCCATAACATCAAAGTAAAATAGTCCTGGCTTCTACAGCTAGATTACAAATATGAGTTTCTACATTGAGTGTCTTGTGGCTGATGTGTCTGTTAGTTTGCTTCCATCTACTTAAACAATTAAATAAAGCTTCACACTCGAAGACCAAGGGTAATAAAGAGACAGAGTACCAAAGTACAGCTGGCAATTTCTCTAGTTATTAAGATCTCATCTTCAACTGATTGATAGTCTCTAGAAAGTAATGAACACACGATATTTTTCCCCCTTAAGTATTTGTTCTCTTTCACGGCTTGCTACTTCTACTGATAGAATTTCAATCATCTAAAAGTTTAAAGATTCTATAATTCCATATGATAGGAAGGAATCATTCCTTCCTATTGACCAGAGATTACAGATAAACAGTACCCAGCCAAGTACATTGGGCTCCTTCAGATTTAAGCTTTGTCTCTTTCTGAGAACATTTTCAAACAGTTTTCAATATACATCTTTATTTTTAAAAATTACAGTTTTAGAAAACAAATACAGGGTGCAAATCTTAAGTAACATATTTACACTGAAAGAAAAAAATCATATATATATAATATTTTTATAGTCATTTATTCCAGTTTGGTTGTAATATCATTCTTATGAGTATTACTTTTAACTTGGTTGTCTAGAAAATTCTACCAGTGTTAGTATCTATACAAGGAACAAAAGAAACAATGAATACATACGCACACATTTATCTATCTGTATATGGTAAGTTTAAGTAGCATTTTCAGTTTACTATGAATTTAAGTTAATTGGTAAACATAAACCAAATACTGGTTTTATAATTAAATGGAAGTCTTATAACTACTATGCTCATATATTTTCTATTTATAATATGATATAAATTATAATCTCGGATATTTATATCCTGTTATTTCTTTTTCATCTCTATTGTCCCATTCAAATGTTATCATGTATTTTTTCTGCAACCTCTTCTATATTCATTCATCAACAAACATTTGGTGAATTTTTAGCTACCCCTTACTCTTTCAGATATCAATAACCTATCTGAATAACTCCAGAAGTTTTCTTTTGTGTTTTCTATAATAATAATAATTTATTGTAATTAGTCAATTTGATGTGTAATTTGCTTTTTAGTAGCTTTCATTCACAGAGAAGGAGAACAAAAGTAGACACTGAGAAAGACCATGGGATTCACAGGGTCTCCTCCAAGGTTGCAAGAGAAATTTGCAAAAGTTGGTCTTAAATAAACATTTGTTGAATTAATAAATTAAAATATAAATTGAATTGACCTCTTTTCTACTTGAATTACTATTCTGAAATATAATCGTATTTGGTTACTCTCCTTTAAACTCTCTCATTCCTTTTTATTGACCAGAGTTTACAGATAAAGCTGCCTCGCCAAGTACATAGACTCTTCCAGATTGGAATTTTGTCTCTTTCTGAGAACATTTCCAAACGCTTTTCAATATCTATCTTTACTTTCTACCAAACCAAATAAGAGCTCACCTTCTACATTCAGCTCTGCACCTTGGCATGAGCCTGGGATTCCCCTTCCTACTCACCCCTTTTCAACCTTGTAAAACTCCTAAAGCTATAGTGTAATAAACAGCAAGCTATTTATTAGACAGCTAGTCAATATGAGTGTTTCAGTGGTTTATTATCTGCTTGTTTACCAGATCTGTGAAGTCTTTCATGCCTTTCTCAAGTTTTTACTATGGGCCCTAGCACACATTTTGTAAAAAGTCCGAATAACATGTATGACAAGACCTCATCTTTGCTAACATGTATGCTTTCCCTCTATAAAATACTTTTGGATAGTGATCTTTCTAATTAACATGGTGCTCCTATTCTGATTACAGCTTTTCTTTTAAAATAGTGATTAAGTTTTTAGTTAATAGCCATTAAGTTTATTATTTGGTTATTAAATTTGAATAAATTAATTTATTGACATCATATCTATTCTTCAGGGTAAAAAGAATGTGAGGACAATGACTCTCACATACGCCATAACGATTATCCTCCAATATTAATATTTGAGGAACTATGTCTAAAGTGGGTATTAGGTTCATATAAACTACAAATTATGGTTTTTCTTTCTAAAAAAATTGACCCTTATTAAAGGCCCATAATAAAGCAGATAAATATAATCTCTGCTTATTTACTCATGAATTCTGGAGAAGTATCTTTAAAAGATATTTCTTCTTATGGAAAAAGAAAACGAAGAGACCACTAAGAAACCAAATTTAAACACACACATTTGGAAAAGATCTTAAATCTTTCTTGAATACCTATAAAGTTGTGATACAATAGTAATAATGATTTAAAGACAATTTAGCATAAATTAAGAGACACTTGGTAACATTCATCTACTAGTGTTTTTTTTAAAAATGTATCCACATTAGCATAGGAGATACAAATGATGTATGAGCATACTCTTGACCTAAACAAAATAATGACTGCAACAGTGAACTATACAAGTAATTTTAACAACTGTGAATTGCATGGACACTTAGCTGGGCATCACATGAGACGTAAATTTAAAACAGAAGAATGCATTTGGAGCAGAGCATTACCTTATCTGAAGAACATTTATATTGACTTTTGCTATTGCCAAGGTATAGTGTTTTCTCTTTCAAGCTGAATATAACAAAACCCAAAACAAAACGAAGGAAAAAGTAATTGAAAAGATAAAACATTCTGTCATTTTTTTCACAAACCTATGTATTTAAAAATTTATTGCTAACAATTTAGAAATTAATTCAAATAATCTCTCAACTTGGCCTTCACACAAATACAGTCTGTTTCATTATTTCACATAGGTAAAAGAATGGATAGAACCTAACCAAGATTAACTTATTTTATCTATATGTGAGCATGTATGTATGCATATATTAATAGATATATTATATATGCACATATTACACAGGTACACGTAAAATTATATATATATATATATATAATTATACACACACACACACACACACACACACACACACACAGATACTTTTACCTGGACATATCCCTAAAGTACTATTGAGCAGTTGAGTGCAAAACACAAATAAACGGGAACTGACTAACAACTTCCATTTCTCATCTTCTGGGGAGTTTTATTTTCTCGAACAAAACAAAGACACAAACAACAACAGAAAAAAATACAAGGAAGAAAGTGCTTGCTCAGGTATTTCAACAATGATTGACATTATGCTTGATTACTAAATCAACAGGCAGAGTGGAGGGAAAATAAATAAATTCATCCAATCACAGGAGTCGAACAGTAGATAAATATCCTGAGTATGTGACAAGAGACCTTCATTATTTGTAGACACATGTGTATGTGTATGTGTGTGTATGCACACACACACAAACAAACACATATGCATGCAATGTGATTAGTGATGAGCCCTTTGCAACCTTTGCTAAGCACCACAAGCAGCAGATCTCTTTCATGGGATCCATTAGCCCACACCTGGCACTAGCTCATTAAACTTTGCAGAAGGATAGAGGACAGGAAACACAGCATGTCAGTATCAAGTGAGTCATCAGCAAGAGAACACCCATCTGACAGCTTTTTGAATTGGGGAAGTCCATTATTATTGTTAAAATTGAACTATAAAAAATAACATTCAAAGAATATTTGGTTTCTCTTATGTTACGGTTTTCTTCTATGTAGTTTATAGAAATGTGTAAAGGTAAGTGTTTGTTACATTTTATTCGTAGCGACTAATGGTTTTAGGCATCACATCTGGGAATAAGTCATGTTGATACCGACATACTTTTAAGATGATTTTATGGTAAAAGGGGTCCATAAAGGCAAAATTCTCTAAGGCTTCTATAAGTCATAATGCAGCCATGGTTATTAGCTTCCTTTTATAGAATATTTACCTAATTCACATATTATTCTACTTTATTATAAATTCCCAACTACTTACTATCTGGTTTAAGGTTTTACTAAGGCTTGGACAAAATTTAGGGGGAATTGTACCCACTAGTGAAACTTAAGTTAGAATTTTGTAAAGTCAGTTTCAATAATATAGGTTAATATTCACGGATCTGCTTATTAGTTTAGTTGCTTTCTGCATTGAGCTAATGTCTTTCATCCAATAGTATCTATTATGTTTCTCAATCTAGAAATATTATTCTGAGACAAAGATAGCAAAAAACGTAAGCAAAACCAAAGCAAAAAAAAAAAAAAAAAAAAAAAAACAGTAATGGTCCAGAACTGCTTCTCCAAATCCCTGCAATATAGAAAACAAACATCTCCAAATAACTTTTTCCTTTCCTCATGGAAATCTGTCCTCAGAGAATAAACATTCTTGAAGTGTACTCAACATTAAAACCAAATCAACTCAAATACCTAAGGCAGAGGTTCTCAAATTTTCTGCCTGTTAGATAATTTATAGATACTTGTAAAACTGCAGATTCCTTGGCTTCAAACCCAAGCTCTTTATTTCAATGATTGTGCCATTGGCCCTGGAAATCTTTGTTTTTAAGAAACATCTCAGGTGCTTCTGAATAAGCAGATCATGGAAAATATGTTGAGAGACAACTTCCTAGTCAGACAAATTTGTCAAGTAGCGTGTAAAGTCAGATTACTTTTGTGTATAATAAATACCTCTATCAATGCATAATTTAAAAGTTAAGAACATTTAAGCACTTTTATAGCAAAATTTGATACTATAATGGTAATTTTTAATTTTTTAAAAAATAATTGAGTTTATAAACTGTTAGTGCAATTAAAAAATTAAACTCTTGCCTATGAACAAGCAATCTCTATAGGTTTTAAATGACAAACACTTTCCTAATCATTGTTCATAGCTACATTGCCATAGAAACTAATCACAAATATTGGAAAACAATATACCTGTGAATCATAAACTTTGTAAGATGCATGCAACATACTTGTTACATAAAGTATCCCAAAAGAAATTCCTAAAGATTCTTTCTATCACATTAAGACTTCTGGAATTTATTTACTTTCAATTTGTTTTCTCACTATAAAGGAGATTTTAAAAAATCTGAAGTTAATCCTCAAGTCTATTCAAAATTTATTGAGCATCAAAAACTAAAACTAAAACAAAACTTAGAAATGTATGGGGGTTGTATGTTCATATTGTAATTTCTAAAATTTTGCATGAGGAATTTTTTTTCACAATTAATAATTTATTTATGGATGATTTAAACCCAGTTAACATCTATTTTTAATTCTCTTTCCTGGAATATAATAACAAGATACTAAAGTGGTGGTCAATGGATGGGTGGGGCAGTTAAGCAGTAAATCATTTCAGAAAATTTCACACTCAAGGCTTGTTGACATGAGTCAGGGACAAGGAAATAACCCAGTCAGTACCTGCATCTTTAATGAAGGACAACACTGCTGCACATTTAGAGAATGGAGGGGAAAAAATAAATCATGCTTCACTTTAAAGTGGCCTGTCTGATTTATACAAATGGAAATACAACCTTGTGGGTTTTTCTTGATGTATTTTCATTTAAAACATTGCAATATAAACTTAGAATTGAACTTTATTTTTTTACCATGGAGGTTTTTTTAACGTTTTAATTCAGTTCCACTATTTGTGAAACGTATGCTTTAACAACATGTAATTTAACACTTGCTTTTCATTGTCTTCCTGACATTTTTGGCCGTAAAAGGTAGATGTTTAATATGTATTCTTTTCTAGCAGATACTAAGTCACGACGAGGCATAGTCCAGAAACAGCATGTATCAAGAGATAACCTTACTTGGTTTAAGAATATATTTCATTTGTGAATTAGAGATGAAGTAAATTAACATGAAAAACATCTACCAGTGGTTTTCCAGTGGTTCTAATAAAAAGGAGGTAGGTTTTAATGGGCTCAACATGCAATGCAAGCAACAATTCAAATGGTTGGCAAAGCCCAATTATTCTTAGAATTCATTTCTTCATGATTCCTTTTCTCTAAACCAATTTTCAACAATAAGAGTATTTCTTGATTTACTACAAGTAATTTGCTCGCTTTCTCATATACCAACCATTTCATATACAATGTTACGAAGCATAACAGCAGTTTTAAAAATGTATTCTACAGGGAGATAAAATAAAAAATGAAAAAAAAACCTGAATGGGGCAATCCATCAATTCCACACATTATGTTCAAGTGTTTTAATATTTAATTACACCAAGTTACCTAGCCACAGCTTGAAGTGAAAACTACTTCACTGATGTGGTAATAAAATAATCTGCATTGTGCCAGTGTTTTGATTGATCTTTTTATTGAACCCTGAGAAATCTTGTTCCTGTAGACATCTTGGCTAATGATAACTCATGGAGTCAAGTACTATAGAATATAGAATTCTCCTCATCTTTTTAGAAGCATGTTATATTTTTTCATTTGTCTGAGTTTTTATCTGATTATTATTAAAAATACATTTCTGATTAAGGAGATTTTGTTTTCTTCAAGGAAATGAATCAGTTGAATAAGAAACTGTGTTTTGTTTTTAAAAAAAGACACTGATATTTTGCCTTCAAAGTTTTCACTATCTCTGAGATATGCTCAATTCAATCCAGATTCAAGGTCTCTAACAAACATATTAAAGCTAGAAAAATAATTAGAAGAATCAACACTTCTCTACATTCTGAGATTAATGGGAAAGAGAGGACATTCTAAGGCCAATGAGTTCTTTCAGTAGATTTTCTCCCTTGCCTGAAGCCAGTGCTCCTAGATGAAGGCAGTTATGAAAATGACTTCCGCTCTGCAGGTGTTCTTTTTGAAAAGCTAACAGCATATTTTTTTTGACAGGGAAATTACTTTGAAATGATTCTTGAACTCTGTAGTCCTGAAAAAAGAGGGCATCTAACTGCATGCATCCCATTTGGGGTTACCTTTATTCCTTTTTAAGAAAGTGTTGCCTTAAAATGGGCCCTGAGTAATAAATTTGTGTGGCTATTTTTTAACTTACTGATAAGCAAACTATCACCTTTGTAAACAATTTACATATTATTTTAGACAATGAAGTCATATACCTTAGATTTAGAAGTATTTGCATGTAAAATAGTAATCACAGAGGTTTGACAGCTTTGCACCTATGTGTTCAAGTTGATTTGTCTTCTCTAAAATTATGCAATATCCTTTTGAATAAAAAGGTAATATTTTTATTACCTATATAAACCTTGTACCTTCCATCCATATATACTTATCCATACATTCCTTCTTCCACTCGATAGTCGTTTCAACTAAATTGGTGAAAAGTCAAAGTAAAATTCATTTATCTGACTTATCTTGTATCCTTAAAAGTAGAGAAAACCAAAGAATCATTTGTGTAGTTCAATCAAAGATAGTTTAAACCTCACTTAACAATTTTGAATTTTGATGTCCTCCTCAATAATGACACCACAACTAAATTTTTTGGCCTGTAGGCATTATCAGTTGGCCATACGGTTTAAGGAGAATTATACTTAAGCTGTATCTATACAGTGGTAATTATGGTAGCAACACAGCAGCATGGTGCATTTTTATTCTTACATTGTTCAGCCTGTTAATTAACATGTTACTACTCTAAGAAACGTGCGTTTTCTATGTTTCACGTTTTTGATGTTCATTTTCTATGGTACTGACATGCATCGTAGCTTAGGTTTTCTTTGTGCATTACACATCTTTTCCCTTCTGTAATTTTACTTCTGCCACTCTAATTCACTTAGTTAATATAACACTCCTTACATGTCTCAGCACAGTGACTATTTCTCAATGTTCTGTTCCACTTGGGAATTAATAAAGTGCTCTCTATTCAAGAATAATTCGATCCCTGAAATTGATCAGCACTCATACTCAAGAAGACATTCACACGGACTTACAAGTTCCAAAGAAAATGAACAAATTTGATTCACAACACACACAATAAAAAGTGAATTTAAAGCAAATAAGGAATACTGGTTAAGTGTTGATGAAACAAATGCATGGCACTTACCTGGAATAAGCTGGGCCAGAAGCAGGTGATTTGGGGATAAGCTGAGGAGTGATATTATGACCAAAAAAGGAACATGTTTCCATTTCATCTTTGTCCCTTGCTTGCATTACACCCAGCCAGTGATAGATATGTGTTACCTGGGGAGATAATAAAACAACAACAACAAAATTATTATATTTTTAATGGTTATTTATGTTGAGGGAAAGAGAATGTCAGAATATTTTGTGAAACATTGGAGTTCAAATAGGTTTGAAATGTCATTTTTTGAAATGATGAAAAATAATTAAAATTATTATGTAATTGAAATGAATATGAATTGTGCAGATTATATTTCATGATACACATTTTGAACAAATGTGGTATTTATTAATTTTGAAAACTCATTTGCAAGTCAGATATCACAAATGATTCCTTGGTTTTCTCTAATTTTAAGGATGCCAGGTAAGTCAGATAAATGAATTTTACTTTGATTTTCCACCAATTTAGTTGGAACACTCTCATCACATTTAGAAAACTCTGAAGTTAATCATTCATTATATAAATACTTACAAACTATTTATAATGAGTCAAGCACTATGCTGCCTTGGGTATATAGCAGAAAACCAAACCACAAAGTTGATCTTCACCCAGGTGCATAGACACCTTGAGGCTACTTTAATTATGTGAATTCACAAACAGATTTTTAAAAGTTATTAGGTAGTCTATTCTGAATATGACAGAGAAACACAGGATAGCATGCTGTAAGCAACGAAGCTCACAATAATTGAGGAGTTTTACAAGATAATAACAAACGATAGCAATATAGATGATTGGTTAATTTTGCCAGGGAGAATTTACCAAGCGTATATGGAAGAAGTGGGTGTTTCTTTTTTTTTTCTTTTTTTCTTTTTTTGAGGAGTTCCACTCTTGTTACCCAGGCTGGAGTGCAATGGCGCAATCTCAGCTCACTGCAACCTCCGCCTCCTGGGTTCAGGCAATTCTCCTGCCTCAGTCTCCTGAGTAGCTGGGATTACAGGCACGTACCATCACGCCCGGCTAATTTTTTGTATTTTTAGTAGAGACGGGGTTTCACCATGTTGACCAGGATGGTCTCAATCTCTTGACCTCGTAATCCACCCGCCTCAGCCTCCCAAAGTGCTGGGATTACAGGCTTAAGCCACCATGCCCAGCCGAAGTGGCATCTTAAGATAGGAGATAATATCTAGTAAGTAGAAAATAAAATTTAGAGAGGACAATAAAACCAAATTTCAAAGATGCTATGCATATACATAAATTCCATGGTATATTTATATATAAATTTTATCATAGATTGGTAGATACAGATATATTCCCATGATATAATTATACATTAGGCTGCTCCTAAGGAGGGTAGTTGTTTGGCTGGATGATGGGGTTTGCCAAAATGTAATGTACTTGGGAAATTATAAAATGGGGTCAGTAACGTAGGTAAAGAGGAGCTACTGCAGATTTTAATAATAGATAATATGATCTGTAAATCAAAACTACATTGAGATATCACCTCACACCAGTTAGAATGGTGATCATTAAAAAGTCTGGGGACTACATATGCTGGAGAGGAGGTGGAGAAATAGGAACACTTTTACACTGCTGGTGGGAGTGTACATTAGTTCAACCATTGCGGAAGACAGTGTGGCGATTTCTCAAGGACCTAGAAATAGAAATTCCATTTGACCCAGCAATACCATTACTGGGTATATATCCAAAGGATTATAAAGTGTTCTATTATACGGACACATGCACATGAATGTTCATTGCAGCACTGTTTACAATAGCAAAGACTTGGAACCATCTCAAATGCCCATTTATGACAGACTAGACAGTGAAAATATGGCACATATACACCATGGAGTACTACGCAGCCATAAAAAACGGCGAGTCCATGTCCTTTGTAGGGACATAGATGAACCTGGATACCATCATTCCCAGCAAACTGACACAATAACAAAACCAAACACCGCATGTTCTCGCCCATAGGTGGGTGTTGAACAATGAGAGCACAAGGACACAGGGAGGGGAGCATCACACACTGGGGTCTGCAGGGGGGTTATAAGGGAGGGACAGCAGCGGGTAGGGAGTTGGGGAGGAATGGCATGGGGAGAAATGCCATATATAGGTGATGGGGAGGAAGGCAGAAAACCACATTGCCATGTGTGTACCTATGCAACAATCTTAAATGGTCTTCACATGTACCCCAAAACCTTAAATGCAATAAAATATATATTTTTAAAAAATAGATAACATAATCTGAATAATTTAGAAGATAACTCAGGTAGGAATATGTAAGTGTACTTGGCAGCACTTGGCATATTTTAGATTTGAGAGTTGGGAAGTAGAAAGACTTAATCTTTTAACAGTATTTTTTACTATTTAGTGAAAAATAGATAAAAAAATCTAGTACTATATGAAAAGTAATTTGTCCTCCCCAATGAAGTTCTAATATTTATTTTTGGGACACTTAGAATAACAAAGTGTAAAAAGGTTACTAATTTATTTCTGTCCATTAACTGGACATAGCTGTTTTGTCTATTTGATTTGAGCTGTCCTTATTTTATGACTTATCAATGCAGAGTTAATTGCCAAGCTTTCCTCCAGCAAAGGTGTCTAATCCTCTATCCAGACAGCTACAATCACCTGACTTTACTTGAGATATTTAGGGATTATTTCCTGTCTCGAAAATTATCTGTAAGCAACTTTGATCTGAGTTAAAACCTTGCCTCAAAAAATATACTTGGTTACTGTAGTTTCATATTTATTGCCTGACTTCTTTGTCTTGGGGCTAATGTTCTTGTACCTCTCCTTATCCTACCTTGTCACTGATATTATATACCTACATGATAAACCTAGATGAATATTTTTA
>CM052665.1:12931537-13021454 GCA_028533165.1 Leontopithecus rosalia | reverse complement strand
CTCCTGCCTCAGCCTCCCGAGTAGCTGGGATTACAGGCACGCGCCACCGGGCCCAGCTAATTTTTTGTATCTTTAGTAGAGACGGGGTTTCACTATGTTGACCAGGATGGTCTCGATCTGTTGACCTCGTGATCCACCCGCCTCGGCCTCCCAAAGTGCTGGGATTACAGGCTTGAGCCACCGCGCCCGGCCTATTTTTACTCTTTTATCCATACTATCCAGTTGTTAGTTTGTCCAAAAGCTCTTCCACTGGGTTATCCATTGAATGTTTTGGTTTCTGATCACATTCCTCAGTGAAGTATAAATGATTTGTTCCTCCACAGAAAATGTGTAAGTATACTGGATACTGGTCATTTCTGCTTGGCTGCATGTTGATATAATAGTTGCCCTGTCTTCCTGGTTTCTGCTTGCCTAAGGAGTTTCTTAGATTCCTTTTCCAATTGATTACTGAGTGTCCCAGACATAGAGTCCTGTTTGGAAGAAACCCTAGACCTCTGATTTCTTAAATGTGTATAAGCAGTTGTATCTTAGCTCTTGATATAAATAAAAATGTGTATGAATCTCAAGGATATATATGAATTACATATTGAAATTTAGAATGGTTATATTTGTTAACTGATATTTTATAGTACATGTATTAAAAATGAGATTTTAATGTCTGTGGCTAGTTACATTTAACTGTGATTATTAATAGTTACATATAGCTTGTTTGTAGCAGGCAGCTATTGATAAAATAGAGCCAAATCAAACATGCACATTTTCGCCATAAAATGAATGCAATAATCATAAGAAAATAAACCTGAAAGTACAAACACTTATTATAATTGACTGAATTCCCTCAAGTTATATGATTCAACAGGCAAAGAGTATTTTGAGTATCTGTAAGGTTTTTTGATTAATTTTTCTCAAATACATTTTCATTATCCAGGACCAGTTCTGTGAATGTATGTACTAAGTGGCTAAGAACATAATAACATTTTTAAGGTAATACCCACAAATCGGAAATTATAAATCAGAAATGGGAATTTCATTATTAGCTATTGTACACATATCACTTCAGTACTTTGAAGTTTTGGTTTGGTTTTAATAGATTATACTTTTTACGGTAGCTTTAGATTTAGAGCAAACCTGAGTGGAAGGCACAGAGATTTATCGTTAACTTCTGGCTCTAACACAATTTCATTCCCTACCCTTGCATAACCTCCCCCATTGACAACTGCCACCAGAATGGTGCATTTGTTAAAACTGATCAGCCTACATTAACACACCATTATCATCCAAAGTCCATAGTTTGCATTAAGGTTTACTCTTGGCGCTGTGCATTTTATGGGTTTGAACAAATGTATATGACAAATATCGAACATCATACTATCACACAGAATAGTTTCACTGGCCCCAAAATCCTATGTGCTTCATCTACATCCCTCCCCCTTCCTAACTCCTAGAAACCACTGATCTCTTTATTATGTCCATAGCTCTGCCTTTTTTGAAAGGCCATATAGGTGTAACCATAGAGCATGCAGCCTTTTAAAATTGGCTACCTATGACTTACACTTAATCATCAATATAAATTTAAGTTTCCTCCAGGTTTTTTTTTTCATGTCTTTACAGGTAATGTCTTTTCAGCACTGAATAACATTCCCTTGTCTGGATGTAAAATGGTTTGTTTTCCGTTTCCCTATTGAAGGACATCTTGAGTTCTTCCAAATTATGGTGATTATGAATAAAGCTGGTGTAAATACCCATATGCAGGTTTTTATGTGGAGCTGTTTTAAATACATCTGGGTAAAAAAAAAAATCATGTGATTGCTCAATCATATGGTAAGACAATACTTATCGTTGCAAGAAACTTTCAAATTGTCATTCTAAGTGGCTACACCATTTGCCTTTCCACTAGTAATGAATAAGAGTTCCTGTTGCTCAACATCCTTGCTCTCAGCTGGTGTTATCAGTGCTCTAGGTTGCAGCTATTCTAGTAGGCATGCAGTGGTACACAGGGTTTCCAAAATCTCAAGCTAGGAAATGGAAAACCTAATAAGAAGTGTATTTGCGTGTGTGTGTGTGTGTGTGTGTGTGTGTGTGTGAGAGAGAGAGAGAGAGAGAGAGAGAGAGAGAGAGAGAGAGAGAGAAAGAGAAATAATTGGCTAATCTACACCTACTCTAGAGTTGTGTTGAGTAATAATGTGTGTACAAGTCCATGGTTAACACTACTGATAATTTGCTACTGCTTCTATTTAGTTGGAAGTGCATTTTATGGATTTGACTTGAAATTTAAAAAGTCAGAAGTATATAAGACCTTTTAAAAATGCAGGATTAATGCTTTCAAACAGACAAAGCAAACTGGACAAATTTCTACCAAACTCTTTTTTAAGTTAGTTTACTATCGAACCGTCAATAATAAGTATATTATTTTAAAATAAGATGCACATAAAAATAGAGTACATGAAGCACAGTTTTAAGTCTGAATTAAACATTTTATTATTTTCATATATTAAAAACAACCTATAATTTGTTTACATTGCATTTAACTTAAGTATTTCACATATATTTAGGAGACTCTTTCCTCCTAGAAACAGTCAAACGTTATACCTTTAGTCTCTTTAAATTATGCTAAACCCCAAAATATTACATCTTACACTATCAGTACTAACTTTCTGACTTCACTTATGTACTTGGATTTGTTTACAAAATGAGGCAAGAACGACAACTAAGAACAAAAGACTCTTGAAAAATAAGTTTAAAATTAAGACTGAGAATAGTGTAAGCACAGCATTTCGAAAATGGCTTTTGTTTGAAAATTCCTTTCTTTCTGTCTTGGTGTACATGAGTATACTTTTAAGGAATCATCTTCATGAATTAGAACATTTGTTTTGAAAAACAGTGCATGATAGAGAGAGTTTTAATTTTAGCTATAAAAGAAAAGAAAAAAATATTCTGATGGACTGTATTTTATTGCTTTTCATTAGATCAGCTTAAAATGTCTTTATTCTTGAACTAATTCTGTTAATATAAGAATGCAATCTATGAATAGAAAGTATAGGAGTGGTGACAAGACAAAGACAAATCTTGAAAATTGGGCAACAGAGTTCAGCAGGAGTTACAGAACTAAGGACATTAGCAAGATTCTCTAATTCATCACCTCACTTCTTAAAGATTCTGTATATGTAGGCACAGCTACATTACAAATCACAGCAGTTTTATTTGGACAGATCATGGGCCTCATTTCCAATTAAGCTTCCATTCATTCCATGAAAGACTAATTAATTCTTATCACATTTCGGGATTCAGAAAAGTTTAAACACACTATGAAAAAACTCAGGGCACAGTGATAAGCCTCAGACTGTATATCTCAAATGTGGTAATTTGAGATTCTTATTCTATGCCCACATTGTACTTAAGCACCTGATTGAAGCTGGATAAAGAGTCAAAGACTTTTTTTAAACATAATGTGTAAGTATACTTAAAATAATACATCTATTAGTCTTATGTAGACAGATACGTTATCGATTAATAATACAGAGAAAAAAATAAGTAATCTGAAGCACACATCCTTTTAGAATCTTATCCTTCAACCTACACCAAATTTGGGAAACGTAGCATTTTGGCAAACAGAGCTAACGTCAATGCTGCTGACCTGCTATATACCTAGACTTCCAAAAATGTTAGCTTCTTGTTGTCTTGTACATTTCACTGTGTTTAAAGCATTGCAATGTAATTGGTTACTAATCAACTACATTGAAACAACTTTAAAATGTAATACCAAATATCAGCAAAAACATACCTTACCATCCTATTCTGCGTACTTTATTTTTTATTTTAATTTTTACCACCTCCTCCATTGCACAGTGGCTGCAGCAAGACTCACCCAAGGAGAGTCTGAGCCCTGACCCTACCTGATGGTATTTCTCTACCCGTCCTGGTAGCACAACACAAAAGACATAAACTCTTAGGAGATCTATGTCCCCACCCATCACCTGAGATTTTAGGGGAAGCTTAGATCCCCCTACTACAAAATCTCCTGGTGCTCTCTTGAAAACACCTCCCGTTCTGGCAGGAAGCCAACCGGCTTAGTTCATTGCAGCAACTCTACCAAACAACCCTGCTTCCAGGAAGGAGAAAACAACAACTAATTCCACTGCCTGCAACATCCTGGCTAATCAGAGGTCCTGAGTCTGTCCATGTGACAACTTCCCTGTTGGCACAGCTAGCATTCGAGAAAGCCAGGACAGTAAACCTGTTTCTAACTAAGTACTCTCACAATCCACCTCACTCCTCTACCACTTCCACCAGCGCAGGTGCTGGTATTCAGGGTTGGGAGACATACTCTGTGTACTTTTGGTTTCACTGTATTATCATCTTAGGATGGTCATCACAAAGAAATGAAAAATAATAATTTTATCACTACAAAATGAGAATCTGAAGTATAAGATGGCTTTTATAACCCTGCATGTGAAGTATTCAAAATACTGATTGACATCTTCAAATAAAGTACTAGATGAAGCCTGAAGAGAGTCAAACTAATAATCTTTAAAAGTTCTACTTAATGTTTGATATCTGTTCAGCATGTTTAAGCCAGCACTTTACCATGGTTTAAAGCAATGATTGTATGACTTTCGGATTAGCTATTTTTAATATAGTGCATTATTAGAATTCATAAGTGCATTTCAAGATTAAAATATAAAATCAATTAGACAGTAAGATGGTTGCCAACTGCTGCCTAAACTATGTTATCAAAATGATGAAAAAGCAAATATGTATAAAAATAAACATAATGTCTAACCACAGGGCATGATGAAGATAAACACGAGTTTCTCTAGTGTAGCTATCATAATCATTAAAGAATCAATGGCAAATTAAACTTACAAATCCATAGGGGTAGAGGGCAGGAGCAAAAAACACAGCAGTAAGTGCAGAAAGGCTAGAATCAATTTTTCACCCTAAACATAGTGAGGTTTATTAGTATTGCTAACATAAAGGCAAAGATAAAGACTGCAAAAAGGAGATATTATCTTCTTTCACTTCAATTACAGGATTGCCTCAGGCAGAATTAGTTTTCTGAACTGCTTAAAATAAGATTGTATTCCTATATTAATAAAATTATTTCAAGAATAAAGACATTTTAAGAAGATGATCAAAATAAAAGCAATAAAATATAACCTATCAGAATATTTTCTTATTTTATAGCTAAAATTAAAACTGTCTATATCATGTATATTTTTCAAATGTTCAGATTCACAAAGATGATTCCTTAACAGTATACTCATGTACGCCAAGACAAAAAGAAAGCAATTTTCAAACAAAAGCAATTTTCAAAATGCTGTGCTTACACTAGCTCAGACAGATGAATTCTTTGCCCACTTGACCTTCAATCATATTGTTCATTTCACCATTCTGATGAAAATTAGTGGGACACATGATGTCTGGTCATCCTAAAGTGAATTCAGTTGCAGACATATTTTTCTGTGCAATATCATGATTCCAGAAATGTAAGATGGAAGTACACATCAATAACATCACTGCTCTAATAAATGTTGCCTCTGATGAGTTAGATTTATCTTAGACTGATAAGAAAAATAGAAGAAAATGCCTGAACACTGGTTTGGTAGAAGACAAGTTACATATGAAGCTGGTCCGGCTTGACACATGTTAAGAGGGAGAAGTGTAGAGTGGGAGGAAGAAAAGAGAGGGAGAGAGCACAAGAATAAGAGAAAATTAGAGACACAGAACAGTAGTTTGGCGTGTTTAGCTGGCAGATCCTGGCATTAATAACAAATGGAGTATAGAGCAAGTGAGGTAGTTATCTCCAGAATGACCCTGCTTTTAGAGAGTGTCACCATCATCATTCTCTTCTCTCTGTTGGGTCTAACTGAGAAAGAATGTCTGCTAATATTTTTTAGAGACCAAAACTTTAATTAAAACTAGCTACAATGTAAATTAAAAATAAAAAAAATATACACACTGTTGCATTTTTACATTTCAATAAGTACTAATGCCTAATGAGGTTTTTAAAAAGTGCATTTAATGGAAAAGGATATCACTATTAGAATAATGTCTTTAAAACAAAAACATGAATATACCAAAATTTATACTAAAATGATATTTGTATGGCTACATTTCATTAATTTAATAACTGTTATTTGAGAACTTATTATGCACCATCCTAAGATACAAAAATAAATGACAGTGCCTATCCAAGAAGAGTTTACAGTAGGGTGGGGGGAGCAGATGGAGATAAGTTAAATAGAGTGGTTATTTCTATGAATATAACAGTATAAATACAACGCTATACTGCCAGATCAAAGAGAGAACAAAGTAATCAGGCTTCTGAAAAACTGGAAAATGTTCATCCCAGAAGTGAACTTAGAGATGGAATTTGAAAGAACAGTAATTGTTGACTGAGCCAAAAGAGTTCAGGACTAGAGAATAAGGAAATTATAAACAAAAGCACCAGCAGTGCGGAGGCATGGAGGAAAATCTGTTTGAAGAACAATAGATGTTTTCATTTGGATGGGATTTCAAATAAATATAAGTAGGAGGTTCTGACTGGAGATGAAGATAAAAAAATAGAATGAAGCAAAATATAAATGGTTTTATGTGCAAAACAGAGATTTAAGCTGAAGAATGAACTGAACAAATGCTATTTTTGGCCAAAAGCTCTATGAGTATGGACTTGAACTGGAAAAACTGGACATCATGAACTGGCAAAGGTCTCTATTATAATATTTGACAATCCTATTACCGTGTCTACCACGTACACATCACTAAACATTTGTTGAGTTGATGGAAGGATGAATGAAAACAGTAGTACGAACACAGACATATGCAGCTGAAATACGCTTGCAGAAAAGATGAAGCACAAACATAAAAGATATAATATTCATAACATCTAGGTGTTTGTGAAGATTGCCTTTACCTTAGGCAAGAATGTATGGTAGATTAAAAAAATGGAATGCTTACAAAACATTCTATTTATTGATACTTACCAGAGTAAAATGTACTTAGTTTTTGTCCACATTTGCTTTCATTTTGTACATAAATTAATTTCAAGCACACTGCCTTGAATGTGTATGAAACCAAAAATTAGTTGAATACTATTGGGAGAGGAGTCACAGGATCATTTTTAAGTAGATGTGACATTGACATTAAAATCTATTACATGGGATTTGATTTTTTAGTGTCTGAATATCTAGCTGTAAAATGTTTTTACAGCTGTTCATATTAAAGCGTGGTATTAATTTCTAAACCATGAGTAGATTGTCCATTATTACTTAAATGAGCTGCAAAATTTTACATTGCTTTAGAGTAAATAGCTCTACAAATATTCTTATTCTAAATGCATACACAGCCTAGTCAGTCTTAGTGATTGCCTTCCCTTATGTTGGGTTAGTTTATGAAGCTATAGCAGCAGGTGAGGACAAAAGGGACAAGCATTAATTTCAGACGGACGATTAAATAATGCTACAGTAAGAGAGACAGTAATGAAGTAACAGAAGAGAAGGTCAAAAGTAATTTTCATATGTCAACACACACAAAGACGTAACAAAAAAGATTCACACACAAAAGGCTGCCCATGAAAGGCGGGGAAATTTTTTTCTGACTGTCAATTGTGTTGCGTGCATACTAGAAGCCAAGGGTTTTTGAAAGGCATTTAGCTTTAAACCATTCCTTGCTCCTTTGAATGTCCTCAGCAGGACTAGAAATGGAGGATTCAATTTTCAAAGATAATTGTGTCAGATAACTGTCTCATGCCTTTTCAGTAAGAATCTGATAAACACCTAATTACTATCCAAGTGATTTCAGAGCTACACAGCTGGGCTGAGAAGGCTACTGCAAAAGACTTGGTCATCCACTGTAAAGATGAAAATGCAGTTGGATTGCAAATTAATTTAATTTATTTGGCTAATGCAATTTTACCAACTATTACGAGGAAGAATTTATTATTTTAATGAAGGAGTATAAATTTCAACATTAAATCAATGATAGCCACACAAATAACTTCACACCATAACCCATCAGAAAAAAAATTATTGAAACTAAAAATAGGTCTGTAGAAATTTCAGGCAGTTTGCTGTCTTTGGGAAAGCTTTGTGCTATATATAGTAATGGTATTCTAGTATTTTGTAGGAAAAATAGCATGTTAATGTTTTTTTGCGTATTAGATCTTGGCTCAACTCTTTTAATAGAGATATTAGCCATAAGCAATAGCTATTCATGTTTAAATGTATACAGGCGTATATTCACTGTCTCATGACTACTTCTGAATGTGGGATTGCCTGTCATATTCCTGGCCTTTCTCTGTGATGTCCCACTGTCTATTCTAGGCGGTCACATGTAGTTTAATGCCTAACACTAGGGCCCAGTATTATGTACTGCCTTGACATCTGGTGAAATTGAGATGGCATGAAATAAAGATGGCCTAAAACGGCTTTTTGTAAGTTTCCTTCACATTCTGCTTTCATGGATGAGATCCCCTATCAAAACAACCCTCCTTATCAAGGAGACCAGGCACAGTTTCCTGAATAGCAGTTTTCATTACCTTGCCAGACTACAGAATTGCTCAAATAAGCCAAGCCAATGACATCCTCCTGGAGGAACCAAGGGGCATCTCACCTTCTTTATGCAACAATAACCCCTACCCCTTGAACTTCTGGCTGCTGACTCTCTTCTAGAGTGTTACCACTCTGTGACTCTGCTTAGTGAGTGGTATTCTCTACCCCGAAGCTGTGAGTATATATGGATAATAACTGGAGATCAACTGCTGTTGATCTAACCTGCAGGTGTTGGGTGTCATATATATTCAACCATCCATATAGCCCTAGGGCAAGAATCCCTCTCTCACCAACAAAGAAATAAAGAGATTATTAAAACCTCATAAAACCACTTAGATTTGTCTAATGCTCAAACCTGTCTGTTCTTTGAGTAAATACACCATTTGTTTTGTGGACTTTCAGGGTGATAGCCACATTTTAGAGATCTAGAGGGGCCAATAATATGACTGGAGGTGTGGAGTAAAGTGCTTTTTTATGTCAATAAATAAGATATACTGACTTATATTGAACACTTTCCCCAATACTCTCACATAGTTCTATTGGTCTAGTGGCTACTTGTGTAAAATAATAGAGGATAAAGTCAAAAGAGAAAGTAACACAACAATACATTTCAGTTACCAAAGGATGGTTAGAAGGGAGAGTGCTCTACTGAACAGTTAAAGCTCCCTCTGTTTCAACAAGTGATACACAACAGATATTCTCTCATAGGAGTTGTTCTTTTAATAACAATTTTCATCTTAAAATAAATAATGTTTAATACCCATTTTCCTCTTAAGTTTACTATTAGACAGAAGTACATTTGTTTTCCTTTCACTTCTTTTACATTCTGCTATGCACTATTTCTGTATACCAAGTTACTCCTATTTTAGGCAAGTTTGAGCTACAAAGCCAAAAAGTGTAATTGGAATAAAGGGGGAATAAGTCAAAACAAACAAACAAACAAAAGTATGGCATCTAGAAGGGAGTATGTTTACCTGCTAAAATTAAGATATGATCCCTATTTAAAGGTATTATATGCTTCCACATGTGTTTACTAAATCAAAGCATTTGAAATGTTTTTAAACTTTTAAAATGTGAAATATTATGAAACAATCAAATATAAAATGGTGAATGTTATTAATCACAGGATCAGTGAAAGAGTAGGCCCTTGGTTCATTGTTGTTCTATTTTCATCACTTTAAATATAGGAGATGACTTGAGCTTCAAGCCAGAAATAACAAGTTTTGTCGCAAAGCAACAGCTGCATAGCATTTGCAAAATTAAACTTCAAATGCATAATCCTCTATTGAGAATTATATCAAAGATTAAAAATGATGCTGTGGATGGGTGCCCAATATCCCATTACTAAATACAAGTAACTTATTTCCACGTTCTTTGTCTGTTGCATGGCAAAATAATACCTAAAAATTATTACTTAGCCAATTTATTTTGTGGTAATTTTCTTGAAAACTATTTCAATACAAAGAGTTATTTTTTTTTGCTTTGTTCAAGTCGATTTTCTCATCAGTGTCTTTTGAATGTTTTTCCTCTTATGTAAATAGTTTCTACCAGCATTAAATAATGTTCTGCTATCTTAACATGTAACAATAGCAAAAACTATTTGTTGCTTTGTACCTGAACACACTCAATTTATGGCCAAGTTTAGTTACAGGCATTCCTTTAGAAGAGTTGTTTCTACTCACTCTCTCTACTACCGTAACTTCCCTTCTCTTTTCTGACTACTCCAATCAGACTTTGGCTCCCATTACCGCACTGAACTTTTTCTTACTAAGGTAGCTAATAACTTCCTTTATGCTAAAGAGGAATTTTCAGAACTGCTCAACACTACGTCTCTTGCCTGTCCATTGGAAACACTTCTCTTCAAAACTGTTTTCCCATACAATCTTTTTTCCTCCTATCCTCTGGCCACTACTTTTTATAACAGTTTTCCTAATACTTTCTTTGCTCTTCTCTTTCTCTGCCTTGCTTCTAAATATCAGTCTCTAAAGAGGCAGTCCTGGACCCTTTACTATTTCTGGATTATTTTCCTGGAAAATTCCATCCTTAATACTATGTGTGGTCGTATTCCTCCAGACCAGCCTCTATCATGAGGTCAGGCCCAAGTAGCCAAAATGTTATGTGACATCTTCATTTGCCTGCTAACAGTCACCTCAAATTTAACATACCCCAAATTGAACATTTGATTAAATCTGTGCCTTCATCTCTCATTTAAATGTACTTCTTCTCCAGTCATTTGCAGTTATTCCGTTCGGGTACTCATGCTAGATTCCTGAGAACCAGCCTCTCTGCTCTAACTTCTACATCCCAGCCATCAGTATAGTCTACTGATTTCACCCAGGTATTCATAGAAACTTAAGAATCACCATTCTTCCTTCCTACCTTTCATATCCAAACCATCACTAAGTCCTACTGATTCCATCTCTAAAGTATTTAGTAAACTTCCAAATTTCCTTCTGTCCTCAACGTATCCAGTTTAGACAAAAAGCACCTTTGTTTTCCTTTTGGATGTGACAATTCCCACCTAACCAATTTCTCTATTCCATTTTACCTTCCGTCTCTTCAGTCTTCAAGAACAATAAGGGCTTTTTCAATGCTTTTGAGTAAAATATGGTCAGTATAATATGTATAAAGTGCATTGATCTTAAGTATACAGTTTTGTAAGCTTTTACATACATACATACATATCCATTTAGCCATCACCCTGATCACATAAATACCTTTGTTTTTATGTCAGGAAGAGCTATAATTTACTCACTTACAAAAATACCAAATGCAATACACTATTGTATAAGTCGAGTAAGCAAGACTAGAGATCTAATGAACAACATGAGGACTATAACCACACTCTTTTCTAAGGATTCGGCTCCCTCATGTGTTCTCATTCATGAAACCGTCTCTTTCAAACAACCTGACTCATGTATCCAAGTTGTTTTTGCATAGATTGATACTGAATGACCCTTTCTCCTTGTTTCTGTCTCCTCATCATCCAGCCAGCCAAATTGTCTTTTCTAATAGACATTTCTTTTATTTTTTAGAGATAGGGTCTTGCTACCCTACCCAGGCTGGATTCTGCCTCCTAGGCTCAAGTGATCCTCCTGCCTCAGCCTCCCAAGTACCTGGCACTATAGGCATTCACCACTGTGCCCTGACACTTACGAATTACTTAACCTGTGATCCTATCCCACTACTGTCAACTGGGTCAACCCTATGACTCCTAGATAGCCTTCTTTATCTTTTAATGACTGGGGACATATAAGTAGACCAATGGTCACCCTTGGTCTCGTACCTGCCAGATTTCTGTCTTACGGGCCACTTAGAACACCTGTGTATATTCATTTCATTATTACATTTTTCAAGGTTTAAAACATTTAAAAATCAACGTTTCAAAAAATATTGATAACAAATAATGAAAGATGATGTATTCCTGAAATAAATTTTTGAAATAAGGTTATTGCTTTACTAGCTATACTTTAGCAGCACCATCAATACAAAACATACTAATAATTTTTATACAATAAGTCCCCACTATTAGGGCTCAAAATCCCATGACTGTCCTTCCTGAGATTTCATATAGCAATGTTTTTCACCTATTATTAATCATAATATAGTTAATTTTATCATTGCTTTTCTACTTTTCAGTAACTGTTATTAAAACACACACAACACACATGCACACACACATACACACACATAGTGGGACCTAAAAATGGCCTTACATGCTATGAACTTTGAAATCTGGTGTGATTTTACTATACGAAAAAAGGATGTCATTTTTATATGGTTAAGGTTAATATATTTAAAATTTCTTAAAACAAACTTTTATATTTGTGAATAAATTATAGAAAAATAATCTATTCATGATAATATTAAGTATTGTAGTGACCTGAAATACAACATTTCTCAAGTCTATTGCTTTCATAGGCTTGAAGTTACTCAGTGAATAGAAAAGATTTCTTCATTTGATTGAATAATAAGCTTATGTTAAAAAAAATCAGAGAAAGACATAAGATTAACTTAAGGGTATATTTACTGTATTTTAAAACATATTAACATTAAAGGATTTCCTGAGAAGTAACAGAAAAATTTCAGTACATTTGCATTATAAAATTATCTTCAACTGAATACTGCAAATTTGTATTTCCTAAGATTTTGTTTTTCTTATGGGGGAATGAAATCGGCTGTATCCATTTCTTATTTCTACCTAATGCTTCTTATATTAATTTTTTCTGATTAATGTGAATTTAGATAAATAGCAATTTACAAAGCTAAAAAACTGTCAAATATTTTTAAAAGATTTAATTCCCAAAATAAATTCTTCCTCACTCACACTGTCTGTTCAAATGCATAATCACTTGCCTGACATTCTCCGGAGAGGATGCGTCTAATTGAATATAATAATTTACAGCCCTAAGACATGTTTTTCATAACCAGGATGCTGAATATTTGCAGTCATTATAGAAGTGGCTGTGTAACAAAAGTCTCACAGGATTCAAAACTAAACAGAATATTGAAGCTAAATCACATTTATGCTGTATGGATGTGATACTATATTGATCAATTAGTACAATTTCATCAAATAACTGTGTGAGTTATATTCTTTACAAAACACGAAAAGAAATAAACATACTGTCAACTAGAGAGAGTCCAGGGTATAGAATTAAACTGTGTTACATGAATGTACTCACAAGTTCAGCAAATGGAAACTTGGGGGTTATATTTGCTTTTGGAGATTATTATGAGGTTTACTGTGTGGTTCACAAAAGCAACTTTAGTCCCAAATGGAGCTGTAACAATTAACAACTCTTCAGCCCTTCTTTGATATTATGTTTGTTCAGAATCCTACACTGCTCAAGACACTGAATTTTTCTGGCCCTAAACCAATTTAATTATCTCTTCCAAGATGTGATCAGTTTGAGTTCTGTATGATCTATCTCTCCGATATATTAAGAGTCTCAAGTGAGCTGTGGAAGTGTCACTATGAGTATGAGAAAACACACAGCTTCATAATTCTTTTGCACTCTAAAAGTTAGTGACAGAGGTAAGGAAAGGGTTGTGTTGAGTCAGACTGTATTGGCCAGGGATGTTTACACATGTGGGTTAAATGGAATAAGCAATTCCTAAGATGACACCTGCCAAAATAGACTTTGATGGATATTTTTCTATTAAACCAACCAGCTTTCTGAGTAAATACAGCACATTTATTCATTCATTTTGGCATCATGTAAATAAGGCCACAGACAATTAAATAATTAAATTGAACAAAGGAGAAATTTCTGTTATAATTCCAAACCTCACTGTGTTTAAAGTTCTCAAGTTGTTCTCTAATGATAAATCTTGCCTGTGATAGATTTGGCTATAGTTTGAATGTTCGTGTCCTCTCAAAAATACATATGTTGAAATCCTTACCCACAATGTGATGGCATTAAAAGAGATAGTAATTTAAGAGGCTATGAAGGCACTTCCCTTGTGAATGGGATCAAGGTTCTTATAAGGACATTTCTTACAATGTTAGCTAGCTTGTTCTACTCTTCTGCCAAATAACCCTTAGCATTCCTTCCATTTGCCTTCCAACTACTGCCATGTGAGGACACATCAAGGAAGTCCTTACAAATTGCTGGTACCTTGACCTTGGACTTCTCAGCTTCCAGAATGGTGAGAAATAAATTTCCGTTCTTTATAAATTACAGACTCAGGTATTTTGTTATAGCAGCACAAACAAACTAAGACACAATTCATCATTTTTTAAAAGGCCCACCTTACCAAAATATCATCATTATCTTCCACAAATGGAGTTGTATTTCTTGCTAGCAACTTCTAAGGGAAAAAAGTAAGACACTAATTAAAGGACTACCATTTCACACATAGCAGGATGGCAATTATAAAATAAACAGAAAATAAGTGTCAATAAAGATGAAGAGAAATTGAAACCTCTATGCACTGCTGAAGGAAATGTAAAATGTGGCAGATCATATAGAAAACAGTATGACAAATTCCTTAAAACAGTTAAGATAGAGTTTCCACATGATCCAAAAATGCCACCTCTGGGTATTTAGATAAAATAATTAATAGTAGGTGCTCAAAAAATATTTGTACATTTGCATTTACATCAGCATTATTCATGAAATTCAAAAGGGGAAAGCAACCCACATGTCCATGGATAGGGGAACATGTAAATAAATTGTGGTATACAAATACAATGGAATATCAGTCAGCCTTAAGAAAGAGGGAATCCTGTCTCATGCTATGACACAGAAGAACCCTGTAGACATTACGCTACATGCAATAAGTTGGTCACAAAAGAAAAAATACTCTAATTCCACATATATGAGGTATTTCAGAGAGTCAAATTTATAGAGATGGAAATTAGAGTAGAGGTCTCCAGGAGATGAGGGAAGGAGAAAATGAGGAGTTACTATTTAGATGGTATACAATATCCATTATGCAAGATGAAAACAGTTCTGGAGAAGAATGGTTCCGATGGTTGGACCACAAACTGAATGAATATAATGCCTTTGATCTGCATACATAGATAGTTAAATCTGAAAATGTTATGTTGTATATTATCAGTATTCTAAAAATATAAATAAAAAGATTAAAATATTAATTAGCTTATTTATATTTTAATAGTTTATTGAAATATTTTACTATTGTTAATTTAGGTGATTAGGGAACTTCTGATCATCAATTCAGTAGTCTCTCTTTATCCATGGGAGATATGTTTCAGCACACCCAGTGGATGCGTAAAACTGTGGATAGTACTGAACCTTAAATATACTGTTTTTCCCTATACTTACATAGCTGTAATAACTTAGGTATGATATTGACAATAATCAATAATAAAATAGAAAGGGTATAATAATAAAAGTTAGATGAATGTGGGCTCCCTTTCTCTCTCTCTCAAATTATCCTACTGTACTGTTCCAGGGATAACTGAAACTTTGGAAAGCAAAACTGTATATAAGGTGAGGAGGACTGTATTAAAAGATTGTGATATCTTTCCCATAATAAAAACATTTAGAGTGACTGAAATTTTATAAAATAGTATACCCTGTTGAACTGCCAAGAAAACAAATATTATGTTCAAATACTGATAAAAGTTTACATTGGAGCTTCAAAGGCCATTTTGAAGCATGTTAAGTCTTCAGTTAACAACACAGAAATTCATATTCTGTGAACAAGCCTTCAAATTCTTACTGTGGAAAGACAAGATATTATACTTTGCTAGTTAATGCACTTTTGACCTCAAGTGTCAGAACCCAGCTCAACTCATTTTAAACATCAAGAGGAATTGAAGAAGGGATACCATGTTAGCTCTTGAAATCCAAAGAAATGTTAAATGATTATGCTGCAGGAGCAGTGGAATTGTAACACAGGTATCACAGAAAACAAGAACTTAGAAAACGCTAGGAGTCCATCAACACTTCTCTGAGTTCTGACTTCATATTCTTTATCTGTCTTGAAGAATTAGTTTATTCACATGGTAGAAAAACATAGCTGCAAAGTGGTTGGCTTATTATAATCCCTTCAGCACTTTAGACTGATCAAATGTGTCTGGGGTGTATCATTTTGTAATAAACTCAGATACCCTACATGGTACAAGAGACAAGTGTGCAATTCCTGAAGGAAAGAGATGATGAATGTAGAAGGGCTTAGTTGAGCAGAAGTTCAGGGAAGGTACAAACTGATCAATTTTAACCTTGGCTAACAGATAGACATTATTTAAGAGAAAAAAATTCTGTGATTCTTCAATACTACCATAAAGTATATTTATGATATCATTTAAATACGTAGAAGTAGCATATAAATCCATACTTATAGCTCATAAAATATGAAATAACAATTAAAGTTAAACATAAATACTAGAAAACCCAGATAATTAAAATAAAAATATTTAATTTACATTAATTAAATAAAATAATGATTATTTTTCTATAATAAAAATGATATTTGCAATTTAAATATGAGGATAAAGAGATGAAGTAATGTTTTGCAATGTCCATGGGTACAATACCATATACATAGTGATCAGAATTCTCTCATGACTATTGTCTTTATAAACACTGCAGAAGTCACTGCCACAGAATGCTGCACTGCTATTTCACCTTCATGTAATTCATAATTTATATATCAAGTCATCCTCTATTACTTTCACATTGTTTTGCAATAATTGAAGTGATGCTATTAGTCACCAAGGCGATCAAAAATTAAAACATGAAAATCATATAGTGCTACATATTTCTAGGGATGGTTTTTCAGAATTTGAATATTAGGTAAGAATTGACATGATTTTATTATTAAAGGATTGTAACAAAAAATGCATGTCCTTAGCTTCAGCAGCATTAGAATTAAAGTGCCAATGCAATTTTAAAAGGACTGGGGAAAGACTGAAAAAAAGAGTCAAGTATATTTTGGATGAAGAACAATTTTTTTCATTTAGCTACACTGCTTTATTTGAAGGGTAAACAGCTTTAAAACTACTATTTTCTAGTGTTAAAATGGTTTTGTCTACTGATTTTTAAACAAATTTCTATATTCTTATTCATAATGAACAGCAATTGATTTTGGACGGATTAAAAGAAACGTGTTATGAATTAAAGATACATGTTTTAAATTCTTGAGCAACAACTAAGAAGGAAATTAACAAGTATAGTTAAATTATTAAAAATACTCAACTAAGCCAAAAGAATAAGGGGCAAAACAATAAACTACAGAGAGATAAAACACAAAACAGCTAGCAAAATGGCAGATTTAAGCTAAACAATATCAGTAATTGCATTATGGGTAAATATCTCAATTAAAAGTCAGACATGGTCAGATTAGATTAAAAAATATTATTATTATTATTATTATTATTATTATTATTATTTGAGACGCAGTTTTGCTTTTGTTACCCAGGCTGGAGTGCAATGGCACGATCTCGGCTCACCGCAACCTCCGCCTCCTGGGTTCAGGCAATTCTCCTGCCTCAGCCTCCTGAGTAGCTGGGATTATAGGTACGTGTCACCGTGCCCAGCTAATTTTTTTTTTTTGTATTTTTAGTAGAGACGGGGTTTCACCATGTTGACCAGGATGGTCTCGATCTCTTGACCTCGTGATCCACCCGCATTGGCCTCCCAAAGTGCTGGGATTACAGACGTGAGCCACCACGCCCAGCCCAAGAACAAATTATTTTATATAATCTCTATAGAAAAACACAACAGCACTTGAAATTATTGGCCAATTCTTTTAGATACAAAAGTCCTAGAGAAGGGAATTACCAGCTTTACTTGCCCGAGGTAGCTATCTTTAGACTGAGCAAATGTCACCAGAATGAAACACACAAAAAACATAATTACATAGTTGACCGAAAGTAAAAGGTTTGGAGAAAGACACCCATGAAAACATTAAATGGATAAAATTTGGAATTATTGTACAGGGTTAACATCAAAATAAAGCCAACTCATAACAATACCAAAGATAACAAAAAAAGTGAAAATAATGACAAGTGATTCATCCAAAAGTCATAAAAGTCTAAATGTGTATACACCTACACACCTATCAACAGAGATGTAAAATGCATACAGAAAAACGACAAAATAAGAGAAATAGAGAAAACTACAGTAACATAGACTTTTATGTCAATAATTTATTTTTTAAAAAGAGAAAATATCATGAGGAATATAGACAAATTAAACTACACTATCAACCAATTTGACCTGGTAGATATTTATAGATTACTCTACTAAACAGCTGCATAACATATATTATTTTCAACTACACATGATGCATTCTGCAAGACAGTGCTTATTCTGGGCCAGAAAATAAACCTTAAATTTAAAAGAATGAAATGGAGTTTAAACAGAAAACACTAAGAAAGATGTATGGGAAATTCCCACATGTTTTGAAATAAAATACTTTTATAAATCACCCACATACATGTAAGAGTAAGTCAAAAGAAAAATAAAATATGTTGAACTAAATGGAAATGAAAACATAACATATAAATTCATGTAATAAAGATAAGTAGTGCTTAGAGTAAAATTTAAAGCATCATAACTTTGTATTCAAAACAGACAATAAGTAGGTTTAGCATTGCCTCTTGATATATGGTCAATGTATTAAAATTAATTGTATTTATATAGTGTAGCAATACAACTGGAAATTAAAATACTAAAAATGTAATTTTTCTTAGAACAATATAAAACATAAAATAAAGATACATTTAACAAAATATATGCAAAATTTGTGTGCTGAGAACTTTAAAATACTGATGAGAAAAAATGAAAGAATATGTACATAGTTACCAGTTCCATTAATCAGAAGACTAAATATTATAAAATCAATCTTTCTCAAATTGATCCATGATTTCAATTCAATCCAAATTATAATCATGGACATTAAAAAATAGAAATAAAGAGTCTTATTTGGAAAATTTATATTATAAACCAAAAATAGAACTTTGAGCACTCTGTCCTCCCCATCCCAACAAGGCAACCAACTGAAGGGACCCCTCTCCTCAGTCAAGGGCATTCTAAAAATAACCTAAAATCAATAATATAGGCCATAATGGGAATAAGTGGTCAAATGTTCCTCATTATACACTCCTCCCTTTGCAATATAGGCAAAATTCACCAGTATAACATTAAAACAAAGACTTAAAACAATCTTTTCTCCCTGAAGCCCGCTACCTGAAGCCTTCCTCTGCATAATAAAACCTTTGCTCTCCATAACCCCTTATCTTAACTTAAATACTAACTTCTATTGATTAAGGTCTTTAGACAAACTTAACCAATTACCCATCAGGAAATCTTCAGAAATTACCTATGACCTGGAAGCCGCCACTTTGAGTTCTCCCACATTTTCAGACTGAACCAAAGTACAACTTACATGTATTACTTATGTCTTTCTAAAACATAAAAACAAACTATAGCCCGGCCACCATGGGGACATGTTCTGAGAACCTCCTGAGGCTTTGTTATGGGCACATACTTAACCTTGGTAACATAAACTTCTAAATTTATTGAGATCTGTTCCAAACACTTGATATATAGCACTCAAAGCTAAGAAAAAATATAGATTAACCAAAATATTTCTGAAAAATAACAAAATAAGAGTCATACTACCTGATTTCCACATGCAAACATGAACACAGGCTTGTATTGGCTTAAAGATAAATACCTAGATGAAACAAATAGATTAGAAAGCCCAGAAGTAGATCCAGACTCATATAATCAATAGCCAAAGGTGCCAAGGTAAGTCAATAAGGCATGGACTATATTTGCACAAAAATGAATTTCTATGCTTACATTTTACCATATAAATATAGTACAAGTTGTCTTTTTTATCAAGATGACAGACTAGAGATATCAGATGTCAGTTCTCAGAAAGAAGATCCAAATTTATGGGCCCAAGGGCAAAACCGGAGTGTAGCAAGACTCTAGCAGAGATTGACTACTGAGGAACTTGGTGTCCCATGGAAATAATAGGTGAAAGTGTTCCTTTGCTCCCCCAAACCAGTGGTGGCCTGCTGACTGCCAAATTGTTGGAGAGCTAGTCTACCCTCATGAGCCCAGGCACTACTATTGGCAGTCATTTGGAAACTTCCGGAGAGCAGAGCATCAGGTAATCAGCTTGTGCAGGCTCATTCACTTTTCCTTCAATTCTGAGCTGAGGCAGTAGGCATCATACTGGTTGTGCACTTGTTGTGGGCCACTGACTTGCCCAGAGACTCAGTCCTTGTGTCTTCACATCACTAGGTGTTCCATGAATGTTTCCTAGAATGTATTAAGACTGGGACAACCATAGGAGATGGTTGCTCTAGGGAGATGTAGGATCCTCAGAGAATTAGCCCACAGTATGGTCTGCCCTTAGGATGAAGACTATTGCAGCCTTCAAAGTCCACTTTGGGACATAGGAATGCTCTCCCTGGCCAGAGAGCTCCATTTTGGTGACCAGAATGTGACTGTATTCTCCCATTCAAGATGTGGACCTGGTGCAGATCAATGAAAAAGGGAAGTGTTGCTCTATTCCGGGGGTCAGGAGGCACCAGTGGCTAGAAATGAATGTGAAGAGAGGATCTTCTCTCACTCCTTTGTCCACTGATGTGTATATGGCATGTCTTTTTACACTGGGTGTTGGCACATACACAATTGGAGACAGCCATTCCAGTGCTATTTAGGGCTATTTAGTGAACAGCAGCTGAAACCCCACTGAAATTGTGCCTCCCAGTCCAGACTTGCACACAAGGTTGTGCTCATCTCCCACCCCATATGTGGGGCAGCACCATTTCTACAGCAGAGTGCAGACCAGCCACAGAGCTGTTTGTTTGGGCTGAGGGAAGAGGATCCACACCAAAGACATTTTGGTGGTAGCTGCAGTTCAAGCATTTTCCATGGACCTCAGTTACATAGTGTCCTTGAGATAAAGCACAATGTCTTTTTGAAATGATGTTCATGAGCCCTGGGATGAGGGTATGATAGGGAAATAAATCACACACCAATCTGCCTCAGACAAGGAACTAGTATATTCCTCTCCATACACCTCCCTATGGAGACCTCATCACATTCTACTGTGAACTTTCCCAACCATCCCAGTCAGAGTGAGTGCTTCTGCTCATCTTCAGGGTGTTTGAGAGTGAGCCAGCTCTTATCTGTAATTTCCACCTCCTGGACTGGAGACTAAATTTCACAACCAAATGAAAATACTTGCTGACAGAGGGTATAGTGCTAAGAAAGAAGATAAACTTCCTGAAACCTCCATATTCCAAGCCATGCAAAGTATAGTGAGTTGGTTCATATACCTAATACGTTGTTGCAAAAGTCAGCATTTGAAAAAGCCATAACACAGAAATTATCTCTAAAAAGCAAAGAAATAAAGCACTGGCTCCCTGAAAGCAACCAGAATTGAAGACAAACAATTATATATAACTTCTTGAGGCCACAGACTCAAGAAAGAAAATAATAAAAACAAAGTTCCATCCAAGTGAGAGCAAATTCAAACATAAGCAATGACAGTCCCTCCAGATGAGAAGGAATCAGCATAAAACTTCTTTCTATACAAAAACACAGGGATTTGACACTCCCAAAGAATCACTCTCTCCCTAGCAATGGAACCTAACAAACAGGGAATTCTGAAATTCAAAATATGAAATGTAGAAAAGTTCAATGACATCCAAGATGACCTCGTAAACATCTACAAAACCTGTACCCAAAATCAACAGAATACTCATTCTTCTCAGTGCCATACTGCACTTATTCTACCACATAAGTGCAAGTAAAACACTCCTCAACAAATGCAAAAGAACTGAAATGGTAACAAACAGTCTCTCTGACCACAGTGCAATCAAATTATAACTCAAAATTAAGAAACTCACTCAAAACCACACAATTACATGGAAATTGAACAACCTATTTCTGAATGACTCCTGGATAAATTATAAAATTAAGGCAGAAATTAAGAAGTTCTTTGAAACCAATGAGAACAAAGGGACAGTGTACCACAATCTCTGGTACCCAGCAAAAGCAGTGTCAAGGGGGAAGTTTGAAGTGCTATATCCACATCAGAAAGCCAGAAAGATCTCCAATCAACATCTTAACATCACAATTAAAAGTGCTACAGAGGCAATAGCAAACTAATCAAAAAGCTACCAGAAGACAAGAAATAAGATCAGAGAATTAAAGGAGACAGAGACATGAAAAACTTTCCAAAAATCAACAAATCCAGGAGCTTTTTTGAAAAAAAAAATGACAAAATAGACTGCTAGCTAGACTAGTAAAGAGAGAAGAATAAATTATACACAATAAAAAATTATAAAGGAGATATCACCACTGATCCCACAGAAATACAAACGACCACCAGAGAATACCACAAACACCTCTATGCAAATAAACTAGAGAATCTAGAGCAAATGGATACATTCCTGGACACATATACCCTCCCAAGACTAAACCAGGAAGAAGTTGAATCCTTGAATAGACAGATAACAATTTCTGAAATTAAGGCAGTAATTAATATCTTACCAACCAACAAAAGCTCAGGACCAGAAGAATTCATAGCTGAATTCTACCAGAGGTATAAGGAGGAGGTGGGACCATTCCTTTGGAAACTATTCCAAACAATTGAAAAGGAGGGACACCTCCCTAACTCATTTTATGAGGTCAGCACCATCCTGATACCAAAACCAGGAAGAGACACAACAAAAAAAGAAAACTTCAGGCCAATATCCCTGATGAACATCTATGAATAAATCCTGAAAAACCAAATTCTGTGGCACATCAAAAAAACGTATCACCATCATTAAGTCAGCTTCCTCTGTGGGATGCAAGCCTGTTTCAACACATCCCTATCGGTAAATGTAATCCATCACATGAACAGAATCAAGGACTAACAGCTTGTGATTAGCTCAATAGATGCAGAATAGGCCTTTGATAAAATTCAACATGACTTCATGTTAAAAACTCTCAGCCAGGAACAGTGACTCATGCCTGTAATCCCAGTGCTTTGGGAGGCTGAGGCAGGCAGATGACCAGGTCAAGAGAGCAGTGAGCCAAGATCATGCCACCGAGCTCCAGCCTCGTGAAGAGCAAGACTGCATCTAAAACAACAAAACAACAACAACAACAAACTCAATTAACTAGATATTGATGAAACATATTTCAAGGTACTAAGAGTTATTTAGGACAAACACACGGCCAATACCATATTCAATAGGCAAAAGCTGAAGCATTCCCTTTGAATATCAGTATGAGACAAGGATGCCCTCTCATCACTCCTATTCAACATAGAATTGGAATTTCTGGTCAGGGCAATCAGGCAAGAGATAAATAAAGGATATTCAATTAGGAATAGAGGAAGTTAAATTGTCTGCCTTTGCAGATGACAATATTTTACATTCAGAGAATCCCATTATCTCAGTACAAAACCTCCTTAAACTGATAAGCAACTTCAGCAAAATCTCAGGATACAAAATGAATGTGCAGAAGTCACAAACATTCCTTTACACAAACAATAGACAAGCAGGGAGCCAAATCCTAAATTAACTCCCAATCACAATCGCTACAAAGAGAAGAGAATACCTAGGAATACAGCTGAAAAGAAATGTGAAAGGTCTCTTCAAGGAGAATTACAAACCACTGCTCAAGGAAATAAGAGAGGACACAAACAAATGGAAAAACATTCCATCCTCATGGAAAGGAAGAATCAGTATTGTGCAAATGGTCATACTGCCCAAAGTCATTTATAGATTCAATGCTATTCCCATCAAACTACCATTGACATTTTTTTTCACATTATTAGAAAAAAACTATCTCAAATTTCATATGGAATTAAAGACCACATATAGCCAACACAATTCTAAGAGAAAAGAAAAAAACTGGAGGTATCACACCACCTGACTTCAAATGAAACTCCAAGGCTACAGTAACCAAAGCAGCATGGTACTGGTACAAAAAGACATATAGACCAATGGAACAGAACAGAGACCTCAGAAATAATATGATATATCTACAACCATATGATTTTCAATAAACCTGACAAAAACAAGCAGTGGGGAAAGGATCTCCAATTTAGTAAATAGTGCTGAATAAACTAACTGAAATTGAACCCCTGCCTTTCACCTTATACAAAAATTAACTCAAGATGGATTAGAGACTTAAATGTGAAACCCAAAACCATCAAGTTATAGATGAAAACCTAGGCAATACTACTCAGGATATAGGCATATGCAAAGACTTCATGACAAATATGTGAAAAACAATTACAACAGAAGCCAAAATTGACAAATGGGATCTAATTTAACTAAAAAGCTTCTGTACAGCAAAAGTAACTATCATCAGAGTGAAAAGACAACCTATAGAAAGGGGGAAAATTTTGGAATATACCCATCTGACAAAGGTCTAATATCCTGAATTTATGAGGAACTTAAATAAATTTACAGGAAAAACAACAGGCAACCACATCAAAAAGTGGGCAAAGGATATGAACAGACACTTCTCAAAAGAAGATATTTACATTGGCAACAAATATATGAAAAAAAGCTCAACATCGCTGATCATCAGAGAAATCCAAATCAAAACCACAATGAGAAAGCATCTCACACCGTGATTTCTAAAATGTCAGGAAACAATACATGCTGGTGAGGCTGCAGAGAAATAGGAACACTCTTACACTGCTTGTGGGAGTGTAAATTAGTTCAACCATTGTGGAAGACAGTGTGGCGATTCCTCAAGGACCTAGAAATAGAAATTCCATTTGACCCAGCAATCCCATTACTAGGTATATACCCAAAGGAATATAAATCCTTCTAGTATAAAGACACATGCACATGTATTTTTATTGCAGCACTATTTACAAGAGAAAAGACATGGAACCAATCCAAATGACCATCAATGATAGACTGGATAAAGAAAATGTGTTACAAGGCCAGGCGTGGTGGCTCAAGCCTGTAATCTCAGCACTTTGGGAGGCCGAGGAGGGTAGATCACAAGGTCAAGAAATCGAGACCATCCTGGTCAACATGGTGAAACTGCACAACTACTAAAAATATAAAAAATTATCTGGGCATGGTGGCACATGCCTGTAATCCCAGCTACTCAGGAGGCTGAGGCAGGAGAATTGCCTGAACCCAGGAGCCGGAGGTTGCAGTGAGCTGAGACCACGTCATTGCACTCCAGCCTGGGTAACAAGAGCAAAACTCCATCTCAAAAAAAAAAAAAAGTGGTACAAATACACTGTGGAATACTATGCAGCCATAAAAAGGAATGAGATTATGTCCTTCGCAGAGACATGAATGAAGCTGGAAGTTATAATCCTCAGCAAACTAACACAAGAATAGAAAACCAAATACCACATGTTCTCACTCATAAGTGGGAGCTGAAAAATGAGACCACATGGACACAGAGATGGGAACAACACACACCAGGGCCTGTGGGGTGTGAGGGATGATGAGATGAAATTTAGAGGATGGATAAATAGGTGCAGCAAACCATCATGGAACACATATACCTCTGTAAAAACCTCCATGTTCTGCACACCTACCTCATTTTTTTAGAGGAATTTTTTTAAAAAAACAAACAAGCCCATTCAAAAGTGGACAAAGGATATGAACAGACACTTTTCAAAAGAAGACATACATGGGGCCCACAAACGTATGAAAAAAATGCTCATTGTCACTGGTCATTAGAGAAATGCAAATCAAAACTACATTGAGATACCATCTCACACCAGTTAGAATGGTGATCATTAAAAAATCTGGAGACAACAGATGCTGGAGAGGATGTGGAGAAATAGGAACACTTTTACACTGCTGGTGAGACTGTAAATTAGTTCAACCATTGTGGAAGACAGTGTGGTGATTCCTCAAGGACCTAGAAATAGAAATTCCATTTGACCCATAAATCCCACTGCTGGGTATATATCCAAAGAATTATAAATCTTTCTACTATAAGGACACATGCACAGGAATGTTCATTGCAGCACTGTTTACAAAAGCAAAGACCTGGAACCAACCCAAATGCCCATCGATGATAGACCGGACAGGGAAAATCTGGCACATATACACCATGGAATATTATGCAGCCATCAAAAAACAATGAGTTCGTGTCCTTTGTAGGGACATGAATGAACCTGAAAACCATCATTCTCAGCAAACTGACACAAGAACAGAAAATCAAACACCACATGTTCTCACTCATAGGTAGGTGTTGAACAATGAGAACACATGGACACAGGGAGGGGAGCATCACACACTGGGGTCTGTTGGGGGAAACAGGGAAGGACTGCAGGGGGTGGGGAGTTGGGGGGGGTAGATAGCATGGGGAGAAATGCCAGATACAGGTGAAGGGGAGGAAAGCAGCAAATCACACTGCCATGTGTGTACCTATATAACAATCTTGCATGTTCTTCACATGTAAACCTAAAATGCAATAAAATGAAATAACCTAAAATGCAATAAAAAATTTAAAACACAATTAAAACTTTACATATTAATATTAACCTTCAACAACAATGATCTAAATGCTCCACTTAAATGATATAAACTGGCCAATTGGATTTAAAAACAGGATCCAACCATTTTCTGTCTACAAGAAACTAACCTAATGAGCAAAGGCACTCATGGACTAAAAGTAAAGTGTTTGGAAAAAGACACACCAAGCTAAAGTAAAATAAAAGTTACTTGGAGTAGCTATACTTACAACAGTTTAAACAGACTTTAAATCAATAATATTTTAAAGACAAATTTAAAACAATATTTTAAATCAAAAAGACAAAGAAGGTCATTTTTAACAACAAAATTTTCATCAACAACAACAACAACAACAAAAACTATTTTAAGTATGTATGCACCTAAAACCAGAGTACCCAGGTTCATAAGACAAATACTACTAGAACTAAGAAAAGAGATATATGGCAATATAATAATAGTGTGGAACTTCAACACTCGACTGACAGCACTAGAGAGATTACTGAACCTGAAAATCAGCAAAGAATCCTCTGATTTTAATGGAACTCTAGACCAAGTGGGCCTACTAGACACAACATTTTATTCAACAACTGCAGAATATATATATTTCTCCTCTGTGCTTGGAGCATTCCCTTAAAATGATCATATGTTTTGCCATAAAGTAAGTCTCAATGAAATAAAAAAGCTGAAATTATATCAAGTATATTCTCAGACCACTGAATAATAAAATACCGAGAGGAACCCTCAAAACTATACATATACAGGGTACCCAAACAACTTTCTCCTAAATGATTTTTGGGTAAATAACAAAATTAAGGCAAAAAAATTAAATGAATGAAAATACAGATACAACATTCTGAAACCTCATGGATACAGCAAAATTGTACTAAGATGAGGGTTTACAGCATTAAATGCCTACATCAAAATATAGAAGTATCTCAAATTTAAAAAGTAATCTCACAACACATGGAAATAGAAAAACAAGAACTAAACAAACCCAAATCTAAAAGAAAAAAAAGAAGTAGCAAAGATCAGGACGGTGTTAAATGAGATAGAGAACAAAAAGATTATACAAAGACTCAAGCACACAAAGTTGTTTACTGGAAAGGATAAACAAAATTCATAGACCACTAGGTTAATTAAGGAAGAAAAAAGGTGAGAAAATTCAAATAAGCATAATTAGAAATGATAAAGGTGACTTATGAATGATACCAAATAAATATAAAATATAATGAGAGACTACTATGAGCATCTCTATGTACAAAAATCAGAAAACTTAGAAATAAATGATTTAAAAAAATACAACCTCTCAATATTGAACCAAGAAAAAATAGAAAGGCTGAGCAGACCAATAATTAGTAATAAAACTGAATTAGTAATAAGAAAAACTCCAACCAGTAAAAGCCCAGAAACAGATGTATTCACAATGAATTTTACCAGATATATAAATAAGAGTTGGTACCAATCTTACTAAAATTATTCCAAAGAAAGCAAAAAGAGGAGATTTCTCTCTAATTCATCCTATGAAACTGGTAAGATCCTTAAACCAAAACCAAGCAAGGGGATCAAAAGAAGAAAACTACAGGCCAATATCTATGATGATAATAGATGCAAACATGCTCTACAAAACACTAGGAAACTAAATCCACCATCACATCAAAGAGATAATGCATCATGATCAAGTGGGTTTTATTCCAGGAATGTGAAAATGGTTCAACATATGTAAATCAATAGAAGTGATTAACCATACAATTAGAATTAAAAACAAAAGCCATAAGATCATCTCAATAGATGCAGAAGAGGCATGCAGTAACATCCAACACCCTGTCATAATAAAAACCCTTCACAAAATAGGCATCAAAGAAACATACCCGAAAATAACAAAGCCATAAAATCAATCTATAGCCAACATCATAATAAAGGGATAAAAGTTGAAACATTTCCCCTAATAACTGGAACAAGACATGGATGCTCACTTTCAACACTTCTATCCAATGCATTAATGGAAGTCTTTGACAGAGAAATCAAGAAAGAAATAAAAAGTATCCAAATTACTAAAAAAAAATAGTAGTCAAATCATATGTTGATGGCATAGTCTTATAACCAGAAAACCCTAAATACTCCATCAAAAGACTTTTAAACTTGATAAATGATATCAGTACAGTTTCATGAGAGAAAATTTATATATAAAAATCAGTAATATTTCTATACACCAATAACATTAAAGCTGAGAACCAAATCAAAATGTTAATCCCATTTACACACATGCACATACAAAAAACCTAGGAATATAGTGGACAAAGCAGATTAAAATCTTTACAAGGCAAACTACAAAACACTGATGAAAGACATTGGAGATGACAAAAAGAAATGGAAAACCATTCCAGGCGTATTGATTGGATGAATCAATATAGGTAAAATGACCATACTTCTCAAATCAATCAACAGATTCCATATAAATACTATCAAATTACCAACATCAGTTTTCACATAATTAGAAAGAAAATCCTAAAATATATATGAAACAAAAAAAGCGCCTTCAATCCCCCCCAAAACAAGAAAGAACAATGCTACAGATACCACAGTACTTATTTTGAAGCTACAGGAACTAAGCAGTATGGTACTAGTACAAATATGGACACAGATCAATGGAACAGAATAGAGAACCCAGAAATAAAGCCACATATCTATAATCAACAGATCTTTGACAAAGCTGACAAAAATAATCAATGGGAAAAGAATATCATATTCAATACATTGTGCTGAAAATCAGATAATCATATGCAGAATAATGAAATTTGATCCCTATCTCTTACCATATAGAAAAGATAAGTTGAGATGGATTAAATACTTAATTATAAGACTTAAAATTGTAATACTCTTAGAAGAAATTCTGGAAAAAACTTTTGTGAACATGGGCCTCGCCAAAAATTTACAACTGGGCCTCAAAGAAAATAGTATCAAAACTGAAATAGATGAGTGGTACTGAATTATACTAAAAAACTTATTCACAGCAAAAGAAAAAATCAACAGAGTAAGGAGACAACTTTTAAAATGGGAGAAAATATTTGCAAACTATGCATATGATAATCCAGAATCTACTAGGAACTCAAACAATTCAATATGAAAAAAACAAACAAACAAAAAACACAAGTAATCCCATTAAAAAGTGGACAAAATACATGAACAGACATTCCTCAAAAAAGATATACAGGTGGCCAAAAACATATTAAGAAATTATCAGAGAAATGCAAGTTAAACCACACTGAGATACCATCTCACACTAGTCAGAATGACTTTTATTAAAGTATCAAAAAACAACAGATATTGCAGGTATCACAGAGAACAGGGAATGATTGTTTATTTGCTGTTGGTAGGCATGTACATTAGTACAACCTCTATGGAAAGTCATATAAAGGTTTCTCAAAGAACTGAAAATAAACCTACCATTCAACCCAGCAGTCCCACTACTGAGTATCTACCCAAAGGGACAAGAAATTATTATATTAAAAAGACACATTCCCTTACATGTTTTTGTAGCACTATTTACAATAGCAAAGTCATAGAACCAACTTAAGTGTCTACCAACAATTGATTGGAAAAGGAAATGTGGTCTCTCTATATAACATGAAATATTGTGCAGCCAGAAAAGAATGTTGTCATGTCTTGCAGCAATAGGAATAGACTTGTGGTCATTATCCTAAATGAAATAACTCAGAAGCAGTAGATCAAATACCACATATTTTTACTTATAAGTAGGAGCTAAACAATTGGTATATATTGACACACAGAGAGAAATAACAGACACTAGGGGTTCCAAAAGAGAAGCTAGAAGGATGGTAAGGGTTGAAAAATTACCCAGCGGGTACAAGGTTCACAATTCAGGTGACAGGCACATTAGAAGTCCAGACCTCACCATTACGCAATATATCCATGTAACAAACATGTACGTGTAGCTCCTGAATCTATTTTTAAAAATCCAAAATGGATCATAGAAGCAAATGTAAAACCCCAACTGTACATATTCTGAAAGAAACATTAAAAATATATTTATGACCATGGGTTGAGCATATATTTTGGCAAGACACAAAAAAATACTATTTATAAAAGAAAAAATGGAACTCCTCAGAATTCGAATGTCCTTCTCTTCAAAGGACAGCACAAAGAAAAGGAAAAGAAAATCTGTAGATAAAGAGAAAATACTTCCCCAAAAGATATCTGATTAAGGGCTTTTAATCCTAAATATATGAGGAGTTCTTCCAAAGCAATAATAAGAAATGAAATAAAAACTCAACAAGAAGCAAGAAGACGTTTTGAACACTTCACTGACAAAAAGATACAGATAACAAAAAGCAGATTAAAAAATTCAAATGCTATCAATCAGAATGGAAATGCAGGTTAAAACATGTACACACTAGATAATTAACATATGAATTATGGCAGTAGAAAGGGTCACATAGAAACATATATTGTAAGAAAGAGTTTGACAGTTTGATTTTTATGTATGCATATATGTGCTTTTTTCTGTTTGAGAAAGGGTCTCACTCTGTCACCCACACTGAAGTGACGTGCATGATCACAGATCCCGACAGCCTCAACCTCTTGGGCTCAGGCAATCCTCCCACCTTAACCACTCGAGTAGCTGGGACAAAGATGCCAGCTACCACACCCAGCCAATTTTTTCAAAATAGAAATGGGGTTTTGCCATGTTGGTCAGGCTGGTCTTAAAATCCTGGGCTCAAGCGAGGAGCCTCAGTCTCCCAAACTGCTAGGACTACTGGCATGAGCCACTGTGCCCAGCCTATATATTTATTGTTATTTCTGAATTATGAGAATGAAATACAAACTTAAGGAAACTGAAATTTAGTGTTAATTACTCTTAGTCCTGGTTTTTCTCTTCAAATCATTAGCAGCATTGAGTGACATCTAGTGCAAAACCTCTTCAGCATAATTCTGACCTGATTTTCCATCCTTGATTGAATCAAGGTTTGATTATTTGTTGCTCTGGAATAATACCTTTTATATACATACTTGAATAGTGATTTAAAAAAAAAAGAAAAACAACCTTTTACAATACATAGTCAATTTTCAAAACTATTATTAAAAGATCTGGAACTGGAACTAAATATCTTTCTTGTTTGGTAAAAGCTCCAGCTTCAGCCAGTGAAGCTGTATCCATCTCTCTGGTTCAGACATATCTGATTGTGGTTGGCAATTCTGAAGGACGGGACCTATAGCAGACAGGAGCTTCTTTGTTGGGAACTGATATAGAGAAAAAAAAGAGCCAAGTATGACTTAGACTCAGCGGTAACATCTCTAGTTGTTGGGAGGAAGGAGTGAGTCTGAATAAATGTTTGGAATATTATTGAGCTCTGACTCAGACCTAAGAAACTTGGCCTGGGGAGAGAGAAGGCTGTTACTAATAACTGTAAAGAGTTTTATTATTTCAACAGGTTGCCTCTGCAAATATAGTATCTGTCCCTCTTTGCCAGGAAATATGCATATCTGCGACATGCAAAGATTCAGTGAATGCACACGAGGGGTGACATGAAAGGTAGAAACAGTGCCCAGCAAGGGAATTTGGTTGTCAACAAAGTTCTATCCAGCAGCTGGGAAACACAGCAGGAGAACCGACCAGTACCACGCAGCTTCCAGGATTTGATGAGGAGGAGATGAGACATCCAGAATCAGAAAACAGTGACAAAAGAACAAAAATAGGTTATACTTTGTAATTCTGCCAACCCTCAACATACTTAATTTTCCCTCAAGATATGACATCTCCTTATTGTAAGGCTCTTTCTTTGACAATACAGTAAATTTTCCTATAATCTGAAGAAGAAAGGCTTACTGGAGAGTAACTCATTTTAGTAATCTCTTCATGATTTTATATCCTGTATTTATTTTTACAAAATATCAGATTCACTTAGGTACATTTTTATTGTGGCTTCATATTTAAAACATAAACACAGCATGATTTTTATCTAAGCCATTAAAATTCATGGTCATAAATTAATTTAACATTATAAACAGGTTGAAAAAGTACAGCAGTCACTTAATTTCCTGTGAATTATATTACCTGTGGGAATGTTATTAAAAATACTCTTGCTGTGCCGTCAATGTTTGTAATGCAGCTATAATTTAGCCATGTTTTATCTTCCAATAAGTGAATAGGAAAATCAAAATATAACCATTTGAATGTAGCTTTCCAACACAATTACAAGAGAAAATAATGAGCTAATGGTATTTGGAACTTAGTAAGTATCAGGGACCCTACTATATATTTTACATTTATATGGATCCCTTTAGTCCTCGTAACAACATTATGATTTAACAACATATAAGATTGTTTGAAAAGAAATCAAAATGCTACTTCCTGAAGATTTCAATTTCCTCAATATTTACAGGCTGAGGTATGAGTGTGGAATTCATCACAACAGCCCACATTTTTGTATCACTACATTTAACTGACCTATGTTTTACCATCTCCGTTTCAGCAGTAACTTGTGAATTTGGCCTCTAGATAACATTCTAGAGCTCCATGCATGATGCTTATGCAATCAGTACTAATTGTAAATTCAAATAGTATATAAATTCCGCAAATCTGAAAAGAATCACATTTTAAATTTCCAACAGGTTGTATAAAATTATAAAAATACAACCATAATGTTTCTACCCTCAACAGCCAACAAGTAATTCATTATTGCTAATGAGCCTGGTTGCTATCTCCTCTTTCTTATCAGAAAATACATGAATTATATTCTTTTTTTTTTTGATGGCAAGTTTAGAAAATATGCATGGAATGAGGATCATCGAGCACCATCTTGACTCACAGCTTACAGCAGACATCTATTCTGAAAAGTGGAGAATATGCTTTGAATTTTATTTTTGTTTCAACCTTGAGGGTATTATTTTCCTTTGCAATATTGTAGAAGGTTATTTTACCTTTGATTGGTAATAAACGTGGTTAAATTCAAATATATACAGTGATCACAAGAACTAGATGTTAAACCATAAAGCAGAAATGTGCAGAGCAAAAGGAATGGAGAAGCATGGAGAAATGTGGGAGGCATAGATGGAATGGGGATATTTTTAATTATTGCACTTACTCTGTTAGTTAAACTGTTATCCCTTCTAAGCCTAGATTCCTGTAATCAAATTAAATTAATAGTAAATAAATGTTAATTGAGATATAATACACATATTCTTCTCTGTTTAGAATACGATATTCTATCCTACCTATAATAGGTATTAGTTCCAATATATTTTTCTTTCACTTACTTTTGCCATTTCTGCTATGTCTATTATGCCAGCAGTCTTTCGCACCATCATTTATTTATTTATCTGGTTGAAATCTTAAATAATTTAACAATGGAAAATATTTAGAACAGGCTATGTATATAAAAGTACTCTAAAATTAAGTGTAGGGAAGAATTGAAGGAGAATTTCAGTATATAATAATTTCCAGACATTGTACTTTGGTTTCCTTTTAAACCAGAAACCCTGATTCAACATTGTAAGTGCTGTCTGGTGCTGTCTAATTCATTGTCTTGTTGGATACATGAATTAAACAAACACAAGTCACACTGTTAAATTTATTTATGTGTATATGTACTAGAGAAAATAACAATGAAAAATGGAGCAAAATCTCTTGAATTTATGTCCAAGTAGAAAAAACTTGCATTGATGTGAATTTTAACAAGGCACTTGTTAGCATGCTTCTCAAAGTTTTTGAATCAATTGACTTGCTGCAGGTTTTCTTCTCCTCTATCCTTAGATTGCAATCCCTGAGGCTGCCACAATGCCCATCACAATAGCCTGTCATAAAGTGATTCTTCTGAAGCTTCCTGTGACAACCCGGTACCATTTCTTCACTCCATTACTGGGGAGGTGTTCCTGATTTGAGACATCCAGAGAACAAGGCTCCCCTCACATGAGCTTTTTATCCCAACTCTATAAAAGCCTATTCTGAGAATAATTGAAAGCTCACTGGATAATACAGGCAACAACAAATGGTTTTCTTCTGGCAAGAGTATTGCAGGCACTATTACCGGCTTAAAAAGAGGATTCAAGGTGACAGTAGGAATACTACTGAAATGACTTTTATGCAGCTAAGATTTACAGGGAATGACTGAAATGTGTTAGCTGTGTAATAAAAATCTGAACTATGAAGGAAGAATACATCCTTAAATTATGTATCTTCCCTACTACTTTGCAGTTATCAAACATTCTCTTCTTATGAAAAATTTTGAAAGCTTAGAAAGAGAGGAGCTGGCTTCATTAAACACAAAACAGACAGGAAAATCCATAAAACGTGTGGCTATTCAAATTAAAATTAAATAAAAATTCAATATAACTAATTTCAAAAGCTCAAAAAACCACGTGTCCAGACACTATGGTGATTGAGCAGCTCTATGAACATTTTCACTATCACAGAAGTTCTATTGGACAGCCTTGAAATATAACAAGTAATTAATATCAAATGAAAATTTTCCAAAATGTGTGCAGTAATCTTGCAAATGTATGCATGTATTTATCATGTATTACAGATGATCACAAGGAGAGTCAGTGATATCTAGTAACTGATCTCAGTAGATTGAAACATTTATATGACAAACTTTTGTGTTTCCTAGTACTTTCAAATATTTTATATCTTTATGAGTAGTGAATAAATAAAATGTGACCCTCCTTCACAAATCCTTTTTAAGAGTAAAACTTATGTTTGATTGATTTTTATATTAGAAAAAAAGTCTTTGAAGACTCTCCCAACTTTTAGTATGTAATCTTATAAAAGCTTGAAAATCTAATATGTCGAATAAAGCATAAGCAAGTCATCCTGTATGGTGATGTAATCTTATTTGAATTTAAAATTTTAGAGTTACTCTGTCATCTTATCTCCATATAATATGTGTTGATATGCTGGCCATTTTTTATATAAGATATATATAAAGAGGATGGATTGTGATCATGTGGATGGTTTAACATGTAATACAATGCTTTATTTTTATAGCGTAACTTTAGAAATACTCCATTTGTCAAAGGCGATACAGCTGTCTTTGAGTTATACTAGCAAGTCTACATAAGAGTCAATAAAAAGCAGTATCAGGCACTCTGTTCCATAAATAGTACAGTAGTCCTCTATATTTCCTTTTAAAAGTGACTTTTGACTTTTTTTTATATGGATGGTTAGTATAAAATAAATGTTGAGTTTTCTCTAAAATATTTTATTGTTACAACAGAAATGACAAGGAAGGAAATTACCCTCAGTTGAACAGAACCAAATATAACCATATTTTATGTTTTCAGATAACGTATTTTCAAATTTTCACTCTAAAACTTCAGGAAGTTCAGTAGACTCAGACTACTCTATTAGAAAACTAAGACAAACATTGGAAGGGCAGCCACTAAAGCTGGCATAGGGCATGTAACAGAGGATGAGTGATATTTAGCATCATTTATTGAAAGCATAGTCATATTTAGTGCTGCAGAATATCCAGTGTCATACCAGATAATCGTCATGATATATTTGCAAAAGCAGGAAAAAGCAGTCTGATTTTCCCTGCAGAGATTCTCATTTATTTAGCAGGAATCTAAGTTTCTAGCTTGCCAAAATAAAACCATATGTATACTCTTAATTATGTAATAGTCTGAGTTTTTTTCTTTTTTGAGATGGAGTCTTGCTCTGTCTCTCAGGCTAGAGTGCGATGGCATGATCTTGGCTCATTGCAAACTCCACCTTCAGGTTCAAGCTATTCTCCTGCTTCAGCCTCCCGAGTAGCTGGGATTACGGGCACGCACCATCATGCCCTGCTAATTTTTGTATTTTTAGTAGGGGAAGGGTTTCATCTTGTTGGCCAGGTTGGTCTCAAATGCCTGACCTTAGGTGATCTGCCTGCCTGGGCCTGCCACAGTGCTGGGATTATAGGTGTGAGCCACCAGGCCCAGTCTTAATGGTCTGATTTTGAATAACCTGATAAGCAGATTAATTTCTGTAAAAGGAGATAAGTTTCATTATTTCCTAAGGAAGAATAAAAGAAGAGAATCAAGAACTATCTGAGAGAAGGAAAAGTTTTTTCAGTATTGGAACTTGATGAACACTGATGAAATATTCCTTCCCACTCCTCTCTAAATTGAACAGCACATTCACTATGTGGAAGAAAAGATGCTTCTTGGTTCATTTTCCAATCTTTATCCTAATACGATCCCACTAAACCTAATATTGGCATCAAAGGAAAACCTATGTGCCTAAAACTTTTACATTTTAAAAGAAAAATCTCATAATTTCAGAATATCAAGTACCACCACTGTACACCTACTATAATTATGTCTTTGTTAAATCAAAATTCTAAAATCTGGTAATTTAAGAGGACATAATACATGAACTGGAAAATAATGTAAACAGTGTTCATTTGCATGAAGTCAATGGCATTTAGGAGAGAGTTTCTATCAAACTTTTAATTTTATTTGAAATAATCTCTATTTCTGATTGCATTAGTAATTCTAAATGTAGCCTTTATAGATTATCTGAATATCATAGAATTCACAATCACATAATGTGTGCATATATGCACTCTTGAAGTATGTCACAGTTTAGAAATATCACAGCTAAATTTAAAAGTTTTTATTCAGAGAGTGACTTTGGGATTTTCATATGAGAAATGCATTTTCAAAATACGTCTTGACACATTCATTTCTGATTTATTTTTCTTAAAGTGGCAAACACAACTATTCATTTTAGAAGGACTCTGTTTTGAAGTGAGTACAATATTCACAGTAATAATAATTAAATAAAATGTAAAAGAAATAACATTTTCCAGAAGGGTTTAAATCAGTAAAATTTCATATTAAGTAAAACCAGGTTGGAATAAAAGTTCATAAGCAAATGGCAAGCATTTTCTCTACCTTTAATTTGTACTACCAGGGAAAATTTCTAGCATTTACCTAATAGTTAAGAATGATGCAACAGCACTAATTTTATAAGTTGCCACAAAATATTCTAGTTTTATTATATTTAACTCATTTTATTAACTAAATTAAAATGAGCCCATTGGATGTGATGTTGTCTTCCCTATAGACACAAGTATCATTCTATGATATTTATCAACAAAATAAATTTTAGAAAAGAAAATCTTTAGGATGCTGCAAAAACAGTACTGAGGGAAGTTTATAGCAATACTTGCCTCCATAAAAACAGTAAAAATAGTTCAAATGAACAACCCAATGATGTACCTCAAGGTCCTAGAAAAGCAAAATCAAACCAAACCCAAAATTAGTAGAAAGGAAGAAATCTTAAAGATCAGAGCAGAGATTGGGTATAATGGCTCATGTCTGTAATCACAGAACTTTGGGAGGCCAAGACAGAAGGATCACTTGAGCCCAGGAGTTTGAGACTATCTTGGGGAACATTGCAAGACCCCATCTCAATAAAACATTTTTAAAATTATCCAGCCATGGTAGTGCACAGTTATAGTCCAAGCTACTCAGGAGGCTGGGGCAGGAGGATCCCTTGAGGCCAGGAGTTTGAGGCTGCAGTGAGCTATAATCATGCCACCGAACTCTAGCTCAGGAGACAGTGTGAAACCCTGTCTCTAAAATGAAAAAACAAATAGATACATAAAATAATATTGTTAAAGTGTCTATTCTACCCAATGCAACCCTATTAAAATACCAATTTACCCATGACATTCTTCACAGAAATAGAAAGACCAATCCTACAATTTATATAAGCCATAAAAGACCCTGAATAGCCAAAGCAATCTTGAGCAAAAAGAACAAAATTGAAGGGATCACCTTATCCGAGTACAAAATATACTACAAAGCTACAGGAACCAAATTAGCATGCTGTTGGCAAAGGCACAAACATATGGACCAATACAACAGAATAGAGAACACAGATATAAATCTGCAAATTTATAGCCAACTGATTTTGGACACAGGTGCCAAGAATATACAATATATAACCACATTCAGAAGAATAAAACTAGATCCCTATCCCCTACCCTCTACAAAAGTCAACTCAAAATGTATTAAAGACAGGACCTGACACTCCAAAGCTACTTGTAGAAAACATTGGGGAAACAATCCAGGGCATTGCTCTGGGCAAAGACTTTTCATGTGGACCTCGAAAGCACAGACAACAAAGCAAAGATACACAAATGCTATTATATCAAGCTAAAAAGCTCTGCACAGCTAAGGAAACAGTCAATAAAGTGAAGAGGCAACCAACAGAATGAAAGAAGATACTTTCAACTATCTAAGAAAGGATTAATAACCAGAATACATAAGAAGCTTAACCAATTCAGTAGAATAATAATAATTTTACTTAAAAATGAACAAAAGATCTGAATAAACACTTCTCAAAAGAAGACACACAAATGGCCAAGATATATGAAAATTGCTTAAAATAACTAAATATCAGAGAAATGCAAATCAAAACCACAATGAAATATCACCTCACCCACCTTAAAATGGCTTCTATGAAAATGACAGGGAATAACAAATACTGATGAGCATGTGCAGAAAGGGAAGTCTTGTACACTGTTGTTGGCAATGTGAATTAGAAGAATTACTACGAAAAACTATATGTAAATTTTTTAAAAATTATATAGAACTACCATATGGATGCTGAAGATGTGGTATTCTATTGGTAAGGCTTATTACCAAACTTCTGATCATGAAGCAGGCTACCAAAAACGTATCCAGCTCACCCTAGGAGTGTTTGGATTTGATCATGGATGTCGCACACACCAAAATCCACCAAGACCTTTGCAAAATTAGGCTACTTGTTTTATTTTGCCAGATTATCATGGGTGAGTCTTTATCTAGTTCTGAATATTTGTAAGTCTGAATACTTCATAGAATTATAAAGCAGGTACAGCTGACCCCTTCTCACCATGTTGTAAATATTTACGGAGACTGGGTGCAGTACTGAGGGATAATAATCTTCTGATTTATCAAATGCTGACTGTCTAGAGCAAATTGTACACTCCCTTTGTGAATTGTCCTGTAACGTGTATGAACACATTTCTGGGTACCTTAGAAGTTGTGTTTTTCATGTGTGCTAATATGCATTATTTATACATTGTGAGAAGCTGCTTTGAATAAAAAGGTTGAGACTTCATCTGCAAAAAAAAAAAACTACCATATGATCCAGCAATTCAGCTACTGGGTAGAATAAATACCCACAAGGAAGGAAATTAGTACATTGTAGAGACATCTAGACTCCCATGTTTATTGCAGCATTATTCATAATAGCCAAAATATGGAATCAATCATTGCCTATCAACGAATGAATACATATACAATGAAATATTATTCAACCATTAAGAAGATCGCGCCATTGCACTCCAGCCTGGGTAAGAAGAGCGAAACTCCGTCTCAAAAAAAAAAAAAAAAAAAAAGAAGAATGAAATGATTTCATGCACAGCAACATGGGAAGAACTGGAGGTTATTATGTTACGTTAAGAAAGCCAAGCACAGAAGACAAATATCACATATTCTCAATCATATATTGGAGGTAAAAAAAAAATGGATCCCATAAAGATAGGAAGTAGATTGCGGGTTTCCAGAGGCTGTGAAGGGTAAGAGGGAAAGGGGATAAAAAGGGGTTAATTAATATGCACAAATATATAGTCCGATAGAAGAAATAAGACCTGGTGTTAGACAGATCAGTAGGGTGACTATAGTTTACAATAATCTATTGTAAGTTTCAAAAAGCTGGAAGAAAATTATTCAAATGTTTCTAGCATAATGAAAAGAAAAATATTAAGGTAAATATTTAAGAAATATTTAAGGTAAGGTAATATATTTTAATTACATTGCTTTGATCTTTACAGATTATATGAATTATATTATCACATGTGCCCAGAAAATATGTACATCTATTATGTATCAATAAATATTTTAAAAATTAAAGAAATAATACAGAACATCACTTTTGGCAATATGGAGAAAGAGAATACCTGAAAGCTCTCATGCTACAAAAATTTCCCTCTACAATTATTAGATAGTATACAAGTAGGCTCCCTATTACATATGTAAATAACCTTGTAAGAAATTAAGGAAAATTTCTATGAGCCCTAAACAAGAGGCAACTGAAAACTGGAACATTAACTCCATGAGTAACCATGAGGTTACTCTGGAGGGCTTGGAGTTTGTCTTAATAATCTGGGCTAATTTTCTTAATTGGGGGCAATTTTCCCCACACAGTGACATTTACTAAAGCATGGAGAAATTTTGGCTGACACAGTCGGGGAGGCAACTTGTGAGTGGAAGGCAGGATTGCTGCTAAGCTTCCCACTAAGCACAGGATACAGCTGTCTACCCCCATCACTAAACAAGTATCTATCCCAAAATATCAACAGTGTTGATGTGGAGAAACCCTGCTTTAGGGACTTCAATATTAATATTCCCAGCTGAAGATGGAAGAGAAGCTTTTGAGCTAATGAGATAGAGCAGGTCCTCAAATAAGATCATTGTGTTTAATGTTATTTTGCTATAATGTTGATGAGGAAAAAAGATCGATTCCTATAAGGTATTGCAGTTTTTTAAGACAGATTGTCTTATCTGTTTTTATTAATCTTTTAAAAAATGTGTATCTAGCTCACATTTTTTAATGTTTCACATTAGAATTTTCTGGATACTTTTGTGATCAAAAATATCCCTTGGGAACTTAACTCTTGTTTATAACAATTGACCTAAAGGAAAATTGGTTTTGCTATATGCCTTTATATTTAAATTCACAGTTTGCAAGTATGTTAAGTGGGAACCTACAGTATAGGGAGTTAGAACTGAAATATCCATACATTATGAGGTCAGGAACTTTTCATGACAAACTCACAGTGAAATGTATAACTAGAAAAAATCTGCTATTTAATCAAAAAGGAACTTCTGTGTTTTAACTAAGTCTTGAAAATTTGTAGCCTTAGTCTGCCTTTAGATATGTCTGCATTTCAAGCACCTTGTGCTATAAGGTCTTGAATAAACCCTAGCCATAAACTTGACTTCACTGCAATAAAACACTTGGGAATCAAGCACAAGCAAGCACAAAGAGCATTGGAGAAAGATATTTCCAACACAGCCACACATATAGACAGCTCACTGAAGATAAACTCCCAGTCACAACTATAAAAATACACCAGACATCAAATAGAACAGAAGGATTCAAACCACAAGGATTTCAGGTAAAAGATTCTTCTAGACATTTTATTTTCAATAGCTGTATTTAAAAGAATTAATGATAGGAGATTTGGAAATGCGAGAAAAAGAGGCATTATTAAAATAACAACAATGACCTCCATAAATAGATGAGGTAATATAAAAAGAACAAATGGGTGAATGTTTCACTTTTGATAAAATAGATGAATAGTCATTATGAGTCCTGAGGAAAATAAATCTAAATAACGACACATCAAAAAGCATGGTAGTAAAACTGCAGAGGACTAAGGAAAAAAACAACAACAAACAACAAAACCTCTCTTCAAAGCAACTAGAGGAAAGAAAGATACGGCCAAGCATAGAACAATTAGTCCAACTGCAGGTTTCTCAATGGCCATATTAGAAAGCACATGACAATGAATTTTATCAAAGTACACTGAGAAAATAGTTGTTAACCTGGTATTTTATACTCTGAACACCTGAAGATATTTCCAAACAACATATTTTAAAAGTTGCTTGCTATAAAGGTAAGAGCTTCGTTATCAACTGTATTTGACCAAAATTGAACTTTTAAAATGCTCAATGTCGAGCTACACTTCAGTAATATGTTAGAATCTCTTTCAGTGTGACTGAGTCCCTAGTATATTTTTAAAGCTCTATAAATGATTCCAGTATGCAACTGACTTTGAGAACGACTGTGCTTAACACAGTATTTTAGCAAGCAAGAAATTAAACCCAAAGGAAGGTAGAAGTAACAAAAAAGTGGCAAATAAGCCATTGTTGGATACAGCACAATTGGAATAGCAATAATAACTATATTTATGTAATGCATGTGTCTGCATGTGTTTATGTATTTATTTAACATAGCTATACTTACGCTGCAAAGTAAACCTGAAAGAATTCTTCCCATTTATAGACTATATTTTCTAATAATTGAATTAAAATTCTTAAAATTAGCCCCAAATATCTGTATTGCAGAATTTAAGATGCAAAGATTTAAACACTCATGTATCAAGAGAGTCATGAGAAAAGGAGAAAATATTTAGAGTGACTGTGGAAATGTCATCATTTGAAATGGTGTGATTCACTTGAAATATTGTGATGTCTAATTATAGGTGTCAACTTGACTGGGTTAAGGAATACCAAGAGATGTAGTAAATCATTTATTTTGTTGTGTATTTCTGTGAGGGTGCTTCCAGAGGAAATTAGCCTATGAGTCTGACAAGACTAGGCAGGAATAATCTACCCTTAACGAAAGTGGGCACTGTCCAATCTTCTGGGGGCCAGAGAGAACAAGAACAGAAAGGCAAATATGTTGACATGTCTTCTGGAGCTCGGACACAACTTTTCTGTCCTGTCATTCTGTCTATCTATTTTATTGGTTCTGCCTCTCTGGAAAACCCTGACTAATACATGTAGTGTTTAAAGAGAAATTTAGAATTTTACAAGGTTATTTGGGAAAAGGACAATAATTATTAATAACAATTTCTATACTTTCTATTTTAAGATTTTTACTCTAAGACATTTTGAAAAATAAAACAATAAATCCAAAGAATTTAGGAGGAAGAAAATAGTTAACATGAAAACCTAATTGAGAACATATAAAAAAATAGAGGACATGTAATATTAAATACAGATTCTCTGAAAAGACCAGTAAGAACTACAAATCTCTGACAAACTAAGAAATCTGCAGAGAAAATATCAATAGATTCTGCTCAGATTAGTAAAACAGTAAATAGACAATAAAATGTACAATCAAATAGAATATAATTTAAAATATTTGACAGTGAATTTGAAAATTCAAAGGAAGTAAACTAATTTCTTAAAAATCATAATATAGAAAAATTGAAGAGATTATAATTTATAACCATTAAATAGACTGTATAAGATTATAATTTTTAAAATATATTACATACACAATAATATAATAGGCAAGTTTTATAAACATTTAAGTACATCAAAATCATGATGGCAAAATACATAACTCTATATGTTTATGTAAAACATAGATATGTTTCTGGTATAAATTTGTGATTAAGTTAATTCAACTATTGTGCTTTAAAGTAAAATACTAGAAAAGAATTCCTTAATAAGAAAATTAATAAACTCTAACACATTCTAGGAATAGAATGCCATGAAATAATGAAAGAAATTAGAGCGGTATGTACAAATAAAAATAGATTTCAAAGCAATAATATTGAGTAGAATAGTAATCTGAAGGAATGTACCTATAGAATGAAACAACTGAGAAAACATTTAATAAGATGTAAAATAATACATATATAAATATTACATGTTTATATTTTCAAATATAAGTATGCATAATATAAGTATGGTATGGCCTATTACATCCATACTTAGGATGGTCATTAGCTCTTAGGAGAAGGGAATCACAAGGAGGGGTTTGTAGGAGGCTCCAGCTGTGTTCTTAATGATGTATTAAGATGGATTATTCTTAATGATGATGTATCAAAAATATAAACATTGATAAGTGCAGGGTTTGGGGCTAGAGGAGGGATGGTGGGGAGCAGAGAGGCTGGGGAGGGAAAAGACTGGGGAGAAATGCCTGATATAGGTGATGGGGGGATGGAGACTGCAAATCACCATGGAATGAGTGTACCTATGCAACAACCCTGCAGGATGTGCACGTGTACCCCAGAGCTTAAAGTACAGTAAAAAATAATAAAATAAATAAGTGTATGCAAAATATTACATTTAAACAAAACTGGTGGTGTATGAATATTCATTATACTTTTCTGTGTACTATTTAGGTTTACAATACTTCCAAATATTAAAAGGAAAGGAATACTGCTTTTTTTTAAAGCACCTGTAACAAAAATTATATGTGAGGGAATTAATTTTAAAACCAAAACATTCATATAAACATAGTTGTTCAAATTTACTTCACAAAAATGGGGTAAGTTGAAAACACTCTTCCCCAAACTAAACTCAACTGATTTATTTGCAGAACTCAGTGGTGCATCATGCAGTCAGCAACCTCTTAGCCTTAGTCTGCGATGCCAGTACCCCGAGAGACCAGCCATCGCCTGGCTTCCCTCCAGATTAGGTCTAGAGAGCCTGAAGCGTTCATGGGTGAAATGGACACATACAGAGGCTCTCCTTGGCTTGGTTTAATGTTTCATTTGGTGCCAAAAAGTATTATACTTTCATTCCACTTACATTCTTCTTCTATTTGTGCATGACTGAAAAATCTATTAAGTGTCAAAGAAGATCACTGAAAAGAAACTAATATTACTCAAAATAAAATTTATTTTTACCATAATTCACCAACATTTTTTCTCTTACTGCATTTTGACTGAAATCTAGGTCACAGTGCAGTTCAACTTATTCTTTGCAGTGCCAAATATTTATAGATAGCAATTGCTCAACTTCAAGTCTCTATTAACAAATTCCATGTCTAAGAACTGAAGCCCTCAAGTCTTGCATTTAGCATATTATTGCTTTATTTTATACTCAAGCTGATTTTTTCTATAATTTTAAAAAATATACCACACTAGTTTCTTTGTACTGACTAGACCATTATTCTTGTTGTCCAAGTTAAATTGGTGAGATTTTCCAGAGGGAATCCTAAGCAGACTTAATTAAATCCTCTTTGGCTGAACACTTATCAATTATTGGGGTGTGTCCATTTCATCCTTCTTGTCCCTCCTTTCTGAAAATTCTTTTCATTCTCAGATGTCTTCCACACTTCTGAGCTTTCTACTATTTGCTAGAGGAAGTAGCTGCCAGTATAATCTTGATTATGTGACCTACACTGCAAAATTGGAATATTACGGCACTTAGAAGATTACCTAAAATTATTGAGATGAAAGTGGCTCCTGGGAATTTTGCATTGCCTTAATTTTGGTTTTGTGCAATTATAATTGTGTTATAGTAGAGGGTTTCTATAAAGCTTCAATACAATAATCCATGTAAGTCATTTAGCTTACGGTTTGGCACATATTTTCTATGCAACCAACGTTAATTTTGAAATACGAGTGATGGTGGCATTCACAGTGGTATTAATAGTAGTGGTCGTGGCAGTAGTAAAAGTGTTATCAGAATGAGTATTTGCTATTGTTTTAATAACAGTAAGATTATAACACAAAAAATTGTGAAATAGATTGCCCCACAGGAAACAAAGATTTTTGTTGTCTTGTTTTCTAAATTAGTCTAAGAGTTTTCTTTCAAATATTCTATTTCAAAATGAATAGCCATTAACAAACCATTCTACTTAAAGAAAAGAATAAGATTACATCTGTGAACATAGTAATCTAATTGTGCTGATATTAAGTAGAATTGCACATCATCTCAATAATTACTAAATATTTGCTTAACCAAAAAAACCACTAAAAATGTCTCTGAGAAATTTTAACTATTATTGTTTATTAATAATGGATTAATGTAAAAATCAGTTCCACATCACAAACAACTTACTGGACAATTACAAATGTTATGTAAAATTATTATAAATCTTTCTACATCTTTCTTATACATTTATGTTTAATTATATTTCATTATTTCATGAAAAATGAGAAATACATTTATTTTATAATGACCAATAATTTTCAAATAAAATATTTTCATGTCAAATATCTCTTGGCTAAGAAACCTATTATTTTAGAAGCTAGATATCTATTCCTTTATCTATTCGTTAGACACATTTTGCTTCCATTGTTCAAGTTCATTTCCCAGGAAGGTAAAAACCTCTCTTATATTTCACTGCCTTTTACATTGAATAATAAAATGTTAATTTGTATTTTATGTCAGGGGATTTCTTTTTCACAAGGGATTTGCTATTGATGTAAATGGTCATTGTACAGGATTAGTCAAAGAGCCATACAAAAGAAATATTTTTCAGGCTTTTGAGTATCATTTCAAGATGAGAATGTTTGCATTCCCATTAGGGTATCTTTTCTAAAATGAATAGATCAGTGTCTTAGATTGTTGAAAGGCTATCAGTAGATTGTCTTTTGGGTAATGTGTCTGTTGTAGGCTCTGTAAAAGGCAGTTCCTAGGGAAAAAGGTTATTCAATAATGTCAGATGAATCCCTTGAGTCTCGCACAGTGTCATATTATTTTCTGCTAATGTTGACACAAATGAAATGTATCTTCTAGTTCTATTCATCTATACAGTATTATCAAAAGGGATAGCTGATAGCTATATCAATATGTTAATTTCAGTTTACAAATTACAACTGAGGATTGGAGTCCATTTCCTAAACTTCTACAAAGTAAATGTTAGGAAGATACATTTTAATTTGTAAAAAATACAAAGCCTTTCTGTTGAATATTGAAGCTATCAATTTGTGAGTTAAAAAAACTTATTACATATCCAGAACCATATTTGAATTTACTTTCTATGTCTGTTAATAACTGTAGAGATGGACATACAAAAACAAATAATAAGCATGTTTATAAAATATTTATTACAAGCATAAATACATTACTCTGTCTAATAATGAGAGGATAACCTGAGTCTATGGATATAACATGAGATTTAAGTACAATTCATATGTAATTAATCATTGAAGAAAAATAAGAAATTACATGCATCATCACAAACAAGTATTACTAGAGGTTTTGATAAACTACAAAATAAAATACTTAAAATGACTGGAGTTTTGAGCAATGCAAAGATATTTCTTTTCAGTGACAAACTGTTTCATAGCATCATGAAAATTTGAAACTAGAGGCAAATACAATAGGCATCTATTCCAGTGCTGTCATTTTACATAAAGAGAAAATTGAATGTCAGAAAGAATAAGTGACTTACTTATTCAATATAAAATGATTTTTTCTTCTAGTTTTGACCATAAAACAACCATAATGAAAAGTAGAAATCACATTCCCTATGTTTGGGAACATATGCAAAACCAGTTTTAAAAGATGCATATAAACATAAACATTTGCACGTTTACACACTTTCAGACTACCTTTCTAATTTCATGAAATCATTTGACTTTTGAGTTGCACTCTGTTCAGTTCTTTTCTAGTGATACTTTTTTCTTCCATTGCTCATACAGGGCACATTTTCTTTTAGCCTTCCTATTATCATTTTGATTTAAATCCTTTGGTTTCTTGGATTGACGGGTTCTGATAAACTATTCCTATTTCATCCTTTTCTGTTTGGCTCTGATGATCCACAGTAATTTTGTAGCCTTTGCTGCATCACCACCTCTTAGGTCTGCGTAATGAGGTATGCAGTGCCTTCATTTTTCCCCTTTATGGTTCAATACTAAAGTATAATGTGGGAAGTGAGATTGGTATTTAGCTTGTTAGGAAATCTATAGAAGTCACATTAATAGCACATAGCTTTATAAACCGTCACTGTCGCAGGAAAATTTGAAGACAATTTTCCTGCATAATTACTTCCCCTCTTTCTTTAGTCACAAAATAATTACTTAAAATATGAATAAGTACACTTTAATACATTTTATAATTAGGTGGACCTTATGATATTGAATATTCAAGATTAAAAATATAATTGACATGTTTATACAATTTGTTATATTATAAATAAATACTCAATATTAAAACTTGTCAACCATAGCCTCAACTTTCCTAAACTTATCAACACACTTAGCTGATATGAATGACATGCCACTGTTAAGCATACTACTATCTAAATGAACATTATTTCTGACACAGGAAATATAAAAATTGAAATCTATCTTTAAAAAGGAAGTTGCAAAGTATTTAGTACTCTTTCATGGTAGACTAGTAAAGTCTTCAGCCTGTGAAATGTATGTTGGAGTATATTTATCAAATCCATCCATTTTCAGAGCTCTGATGCTTACCCTTTATAATGGTAAGATATGCCAGGAACCTTAAAAGGACCAAGGAACAATGACTAGCTTCAACAGAAACATTCCATTTATTTTTTTTAAATACATGGGCTTTCATTGCCAATAATTAACAAATAAGAGAATGACAAAGTTGACTGGGAACCTAAAGATCTTTTAACTAAACACTTAAAATATAAGTGTTGACAAAGAGGAAAAGTAAGCAAGGGAGTACGTCTCAAAAAGAGAAAGCTACTGTGGGAATACGTCTGACTGAGATGTGTTCCCTAGAGTATTCAAAATACCTGATTCAGCCTTCTAGCGATTGTCTTTTCAGCTGGTAGGGTTCTTATTTGAAGTACTAATAATATGATAATGCATATAAGGATGTGGATCAGAGTTGTTGTTTTTTTTTAATGGAGGAGGGGAAAGATCTCAGCAGAATCACCAACTTGGATATTCATTAGTAAATCACTTCACTTTTTGAAAGCTAGTTAATTTTAAGCTTATTTGTAAGGTGAGGACAAGAATGTTGTCCAACCATGATGACTAACACATAATAAACACACGAAATATTCTTTCCCACACCTTCTACAATGGTTTTAAATCAGTTTTACAACACGTAGTTGAGGATTGCAAAGACAAAGTGAAAGACTTCTGACTAAAAGGAATTCTAAGAATTTTTCTTAGGTCAATAGTTTCTGTTTATTAATAGTAGAGGTATTTTGGTTTTCCTTTTTTTATTTTCATAAGTAATATAAACACATGTAAATTCTGTGGTGAAAGATGATTTGTTTTTTGAAATAACAATAATGAAATTCCTACCCATTTAGACACATGGCATTGGAAATAAACTGTAAAAGTTTGAAGGTATTATACAACACTTTAAAAATGTTTAGGAGGATGAACCAGTCTTTCTCAGCTGTCATCTGAATTCAAACAAAAAAATACCAGAAATACAAATTCCTAATAGTATACTTTATTGAATGACTGTTTTAGTCTATTATCTATCCATCTATTTTTACTGTCATAACCATAGAAGAAAGATTTATTGCCTTTGTTGAAAAGAAAAAATATAGTCTGGCTTAGGAAATTATTAATAATTTAGAAAAATCCAATATGACATTAAAATGTTCTTGGCCTACCTGGAAGGGGCAGGCTCATATCTATAACCCCAACACTTCAGGAGACTGAGGCAGGAAGATCCTTTGAAGCCAGAAATTTGAGACCAGCCTGGACAAAATAGGGAGACCCCCATCTATACTTAAGAATTAAAAATATATATATATCTGGGCATGGTGACCCATAACTGTAGTCCCAGCTACTCAAGAGGTTGAAGTGTGAGGTTCACTTGAGCCCAGGAAGTTGAAGCTGAAATGAGCTGTGATTGGGCCACTGCACTCTGGCTTGGAGAACAGAGCAAGACCCAGTTTCAAAAAGAAAAAAAAAATGTTCCTGGCCATAGATTATAAAAATGGACAACTGTAGCAGGTGTAGAAAAGGGCTGAAGCCATTATGTCCCCTACATGATCATACTATATCTACTCTTTGTTAGCTCACAATCTTAGTATGTCAGATTTATGTTTTTATTAATCCAAATATAACCCTTTAATATGTGGTAAAAATATACCTTTTTGGTTAATTCAAAAATACGAAGTATTCTCATCTCTGTTATAAAACTACTTTATAAACACATAGGGGTACCCAATGAACATTAATGTAAAATGCATTAGGGACACTTGGCACACAAAATAACCGTTACCAAATACTAATATATACATATGTAATCTCAAAATAAATACACAATGCTGAAAAATAACACTTTTTTTTTTGAGACGGAGTTTCTCTCTTGTTACCCAGGCTGGAGTCCAATGGCGTAATCTCGACTCACCGCAACCTCCGCCTCCTGGGTTCAGGCAATTCTCCTGCCTCAGCCTCCTGAGTAGCTGGGATTACAGGCACGTGCCACCATGCCCAGCTAATTTTTATATTTTTAGTAGAGACGGGGTTTCACCATGTTGACCAGGATGGTCTCATCTCTTGACCTCGCGATCCACCCGCCTCGGCCTCCCAAAGTGCTGGGATTATAGGCTTGAGCCACCGCGCCCAGCCCTGACACTTTTTAAATTAATATTTTCAACAGAAAGGAAATAGTTAATTTAAGTCTCCAACAAAAATCCTGACAGTATAAAAAGCAGCATGTTTATCAGAAGGCCTATCCTCTTGCTTCTAGTGAATGAGAGAAAGTAACTTTTTGCTGAATATAAAAGATTAATAAAACATATGAATATGTTTTCCAAACTGGAAAAAGGAGAAAAAAATTGAAATATGTTAATCAACAGATAAAAGTTTCATTTACTATGGGAAACATATTAAAAATAATGAGATTATGCAAATAACTAGAGATTACTGATTAAAGCTAAACACAAAAGTATGGAAAATGGCACCTTTTGTGAATGCTTATTATATGTACTAGATCTTGATGTAAAAACATTACTGAATCTAAGATTAACTAGAAAATATAAGCAAGAAATACTCTTCCCCTTTGCCTTTTTCTGTATAATTTATATTCTTAGAGATCAAAGGGAATCATATCTAGAGTTTGAATGAATCCAAAGGCTGGTAGAATCAATATGGTCTTTTGCTGCTTGAAACCTGGTTTGAAGATTGTATATTGAAGCATTGCTCTAGGCATCTATACCCTACTGATGGAATTAGTAAGTCAGCACACTCTCTATGACTTGAGGGAATCATAAAAAGCATCCATCAGTGATGTCAGGCAATGAAGAAAATACTGCATGTAATGTCAGGTGGCTGAATATAGGAAAAAGATATATGGTAATGACAGTATAGAGAAACAACTGCAGGTAGAGAAGGGATTATTTAAAATGATAGTCAAAGTAAAAATATACACATTCAACCATTGCAATTTACTTTCTTTGATTGAAAAGAGAAAGTTTTTATGTCTTAAAGATAATGTTCAGTTCAAATTTGACAGCTTGAATAATGAGCACTTCATACAACAATTGTAGCTGACTTGATGGAGTGCCCACCCATATGTCAATGATGGAATGACTACATTTTCAGGAAATAATTTTTCCTAGAGTACAATGTTCTGATTTTACACAAGAAATGGTTAATTATTTCTTAATAGTAAGAGTGAAAATATTTCAAAATTGGGTTGTTATAAACTCATAAACATGTAGATATTTTTCTCAGCTTGCAATCATTTTAAGGATCTTTATTTCCCATGTCATTAAAATAGTACTAATTTATACTTCCACATTTTTGCTTTCCAACAAGCCATACCATGGTATCACTGAAGCTTTACTTAGTATTAATGCATTATGATTTTAGGTACCCTAATTATTTTTGTCAGTTAAAGTGGTATTTATTTATTTTACCTTTAGTTTTATGGATACATAGTAGGTGTCTATATTTATTGGGTATATGAGGTATTTCAGTATAAGCATAATATATATAGTAATTATATTGGGGTAAATGGAGTATCTATCACCTCAAGCATTCATCATTTGTTTATATTATGAACATTATAGTTGTACTTCTTTAGTTATTCTAAACCTAATTTTTTTTTTCTGAGATGGAGTCTTGCTCTGTTGCCCAGGCTAGAGTGCAGTGGCAGGATATCAGCTAACTGCAAACTCTGCCTCTCAGGTTCAAATGACTCTCCTGCCTCAGCCTCCCAAGCAGCTGAGAGGCACACGCCGCCATGTCCAGCTGATTTTTGTATTTTTGTTAGGACAGAGTTTCACCATGTTGGCAAGACTAGTCTCTAACTCCTGACCTGGTGATCCACCCTCCTCAGCCTCCCAACATGCTGAGATTACAGGCATGAGCCACCGTGCCTGGCCCTCTAAATCTAATTTTTAACATGCTCTATTAATAGATGTTCAATTTTACATCTACATATCATAATATAATTGGCAAATATCAGAACTGCCATTTTGTAAATTTGTTTATATTAACCAACCAGTTCACTCAAAGAATACTTATATTTCAAAAGACTAAAATATCCAATTAAACATGATACTTTAAAATTCTTTTTTTTTTTTAAATTTGTATTGCATTTTAGGTTTTGGGGTACATGTGCAGAACATGCAAGATAGTTGCATAGGTTTCAATAGTATTGGAATACATTTTATCACACAAGTATCTTCAGAACTTCATTTGACATACAGTAATTTGGCCATTTAACTCTTAAAGAAAAGTTTTAATAATAAAATATAATGATATAAATCAATTCTTAGCATTTATTTTTAATGAGTTAAAAATATAAACAAGCTTAGGGTCTACTTGTGAAATAAGTAGTTTATTTTGGGATCATCACCCAAAATAAAATTTGACAATTTTCAGTAGCCAAGTTTCCTTATTGGATAAGGCTCATTAGGCCTATTTTGATAGTTAATGTGAACTGCTTTGAAGAGCACTACTGAACAGTTACAATGTATGTACAGTGGACTCAGAGTTCAGAAAAACAAAAAAAACATTTTGGTTTTATAGTCCTCACAGAAAACAACTGGGCACTACTGTTGGGTAATTGGATAGAGAAGATAATAGTCGTGTGGGTTCTGTGCTATTTGTATGGCATGCCAATTAAAATGAACATTTCTGCCTGTGGATACACCTATGAGAGTGGACGTGACGTATGATGATCTGTGTTTCTCATGCTAATGTCCACCATGGAAGAGTTACTAAGCCACTAAGTAGAGAGTGAGTTGGCATCATCTAGCTCTGACATTGGCCACCCAATCCAGTGCTGGCACAATGGATCATGATCCAGTGCTGGCACAATGGATCATGATCAAAGGGACCGTGGTGATAGGGATGAAGTCTATGCATAAGCCCAGCAACATGAACTCATTTATCAAAGTTGATCTAACAGAGCTGCTGCCAGAGACACAACATGACAGAAAAAGAAGAGCAATGTTTGATTCCCAATATGCAAGCACCCTTCAAAGTGACAACTTAGTGGGTAGCTGATTATATTGGTCAAAAACACCTTCTGGCAGGAGAATTAATCTGATGTGGCTTTGCCCTTTTTCCTCTTTAGGCCTCAGGTAGGCTGTTTCAAGGTTTACAAAATATTTGACTGACTAGCCTATAATCCCATTAGACCAAGGAAATGAATTTATAGCATAGAGATGTGGAAGCCCCAAAATATGTGAATGCACACTATACTGTCCAGAAATTGCAAACCTAAGAGAGCTTTGGAACATCCTGTTGAAGGCACAACTAAAATGCCAGCTCAAAGCCTATACGTTAGTGGATGAAGTGCCATATTCTCAAATGTAGTATAGGTTTGGAAACAGAGATATTTACACAATACTATGTTTCCAGAATGTCAAACACATGAGTCAGGGAACCAAGGAGTGAAAACAGGAGTGGCTACAATGAGATCACTCCCAAAACACACATGAGAAGCTGTGTTTCTTCTTTCTGCAAATCTGGGCCCTGAAGGCATAGAAGTCATGATCTTCAAAGAGTAAACAATTTCACTAGGGACTCAACAAGAGTTGTGTTAGATACAAGCTGTAATAGTCACCTGGGAACTCTGTATTTCTGTGGCTAATAGCTGATAAGAATAAAAATCTCTATTCTTACTGGGATAATTGGCCATGACCTTGAGAATATACTATAACACATAAGGTCAGAGAGAAATACATATAGCACCGAGGTGATCAATGTGAGTGATTCTTGGTATTCTAATACCCGTGGACAAGTACAGCAACCTCAGCCTGAATGAAAGCACAATGACCATAGAAGCAGACTCCTCAGCAATGAGAGTCTGTGTTTCACCATGTAATCACCAAGACAGGTAAGGTCCTGGCTAAATATGAAGAAAACTTAAAATTGATAATTGAGTTGGAAGAAAATAATTATCAACTTCAGCACTGTGGGCTGTAGTTCATCCTTTAACCTTCTAATTTCCCTCGTGGATGACAGATCTTCAGAAATTCTAAAGGGCCTGCTCCAACAATTTATGCTAAAAAATAGATAGGCATAACGGATGAAATTTGATGGACATTATGTTGTGCTCACTACCCACATGCCCCTTCTTTGACAAACTTTTATCCTACCTTCCTGGAATGCTGTCAGGAGACTGCTTTCAGCTCTCAACCCCTTTAAAGAATTACCTTTGCTTCAGAGATCCTCTCCATGTTAGATCATGCACATTCCTGGAGTGGCCCAAATCAAATGATTGATTGATGCAGAAAGATCTGGCTATGCTCTTTCCCTCATTTCCCCAGGTGTTCAAAAATACAACTTAATAAGCATCCTGCATGCCTATTCTGACTCAGGGTCAGCTTCCCAGGGAAAACAGCTTGCAATTCTGCATGACTACTACATTGCAGGTTATTGTGGTCTTACTAAAGTGTTTTCTTATGATTAAAAGCCAAGAGTTCTGCTCATTCAAATTAACAGATACTGCTTATATTTATCATTTCTTCCTTGTTTCTCCACTTTCTTTTTTTCTATTGTCTTTCCATCTTCACTAGCATTTGTCTTTGTTCTTTCAACCAAGTCATCTTTCTTTATTCTTACCTCACTCTATCGCTTTCTCTCTTTCTATATTTTACATTTTTACAGACAGGTGTACATTTATAGATTTTACAGTGTAGTAAAATATTCTACCATAAAATTGCCTAGAAACCTATTTTGTCTGCAAGAAAATTCCTTCTTCCAAAGCAATGTGTCTTCTATATCACATTTTACATATTGAAATTTCATGTCTTTGAAAATAACTTACATGCTGTCAGCTGTTTAACAGCAGGGAATGTAGAAGATATTCCAGTAAAGAGACAATGTGGAATGATTTTTACTGCATCTTCCATTGTATACACTGTTTATATTCTTTTTTTAATTTATTTCAATGCCTAACTGTAATAATCCTCTTTCTCTGAAAACTGCTGAAATTTGAGCAGAGTCTCTCAAGTTTAAAATGCAAAGAACAGTCCTTTTTTTTTTAAAACAGGTTTTCTATGATAATACTTAGAATGAGTCACTCATCCTGAAAGTGGCCTTCTAAATTACTGTGAAATAACCGTGGATGCTATTACACACACTTACAGATGTGATTTAAATTCTCTGAAACTCCTCTACACTTTGAATGAGAATTAGCAGCTTTGAAAGATTTAACTTCACATTGAAAAACGATCACAGCAAGCAGGAAAATAACTAGCTATCTTTCTTTACAACTGAGATCTCCCATATTTTTCCTGCCAACTGTTACCTCTAAAATGTTTCAGTCTCTTGCAAATTTTCTACATTACAGGTATTTTGACTATCTTTATAAAAACCTGCTAATTAAGGTTTATTTTCTTTCATATCATTAAACCATCATCCTTTGACTATAAAACTACTTTCTTTTCAGAAAAAAATAGATCTCAAAAGGACAGGGAAGGAGAAACTTTAGTTGTAGTTTAATTAGTGCTTGCCAAGTTTCTCCTCACTGGAGTTTTTACCTTGTAAAGGAAGATGACTTCTGCCAATACTCAGGTGGCTTCATCCAGGTATGGAGTTACAGGATCAAAAACTTGCCATTTGAAAGAGACTTTGTAAATATCATTTTATGTTTCATCTTGTCTGTCTTTTTCCCTCCACCTCTTAGATTCCCAGTGGGCCCCACCACCACCATCATTTGCTCTACTTGCAAGGTTGCCATGGAACAATGGCAGGGAATATGAATAAAGGTGCAAAACTGTCCCTTAGAGATGCCACGTTGTTGTGAAAGAAATGAGTCTTTATAAGACTGCCACTTGGAGCCCTGTGGGAGAATCTGAAAGGAAGTTTGAGTCCAAGAAAATAACAAGATCTTCTGACAGAGCTGCAAGATAAACCAAAGAAAAAATATATAAAATAATAATGATATATAAGGTGGTATTTATTATTGATTGCTAGGCACACACAAAAAATCAAATATAAATTTGATGATAGAACTCAGATGACGGAACTCAGATTCTCACAAGTGGGAGCTAATAAGTGCAGATAGTTTCTTGATAAAAGTAATTTCTGCTAATGTAGACATAATTCTGTTCATACTGTAGGTTATCACTTATCAAATGGCAGGTTTTATTTATTCCAGTTTTTTTATGGCTTACTAAGCATATCATACGCTGATAACTAATTATTTATTTGAAAAAGCCAAACTTCAATATCATTATTACAGAAATATTCCAGAAAAAATGCAGTGATATAATGAAAGAAAGTTACTTATTGGATTATATTTTTATCAAAAGGCAGTACCTGTAATTCTTTATTAATATGGAAATATACCATGGTGCATCAGATTTCTAATTTTTGACAAATAAAAAAATTTTTCCTAAGTAATGGGTAATTCTTCTCATCCTTTTCCTATTCTTATTTTTACACGAATTTGTCATCTATTACATGTTTACTTAGTGTTTTTTTTTCTGAAACTGAGGTCTCAGTATGTTGCCAGGCTGGTCTCAACTCCTGGGTTCAAAGGATTCTCCTGCCTCAGCCTCCCAAGTAGCTGAAGTTACAGGTGAATGTTGCCATACCTGGCTCTCACTTAGTATTCTTAATCCAGCTTTCTTCTTCTAGTTCTGTAGTATACTTATCTGTATCTTTAGAGTACTTGCCATAATCTGCCTATTGTCATTTTATAGGTAATGACACTGCTGACAGTTAGTTTAAGAAACCATCATCTATATTCCTGGATCTCTTCCTATTTATTTCTTTATTGGTCTCTCAAATGTTATTTTCCAGCATCCTACTCTTGTACTCGATTCTTCTCAATTTATTTCAAGATTATTTTACACTAATTGGTTCAAATGCACTAGAGTAGCTGCCACATCAATATATTCCCTACAAACTCTCTCCTTCCATTTATCCTGCTGTCAACCGTTTTATATACAATTCTGAATTACTTTTCTGTATCTACGGTAAGTTGAATGTATTTCCTGATTCATTCAAAATACTTAAAATCATTTACCATATTCTAAGTTTGCTATAGGTGAATCTCATATCAAAATGAATCAAAATCATTTTATTTTAATATGTCATTTCTCTATTAGTCTGGAAATTCTTAGGGGTCAATTAGTGCCTCTTAGTAGTGTTCTTTGCTTGTTTTGTTTTTGAATTCCAAGGACCTGAAAAAATCTAAATCATATTGTGAGCAATGGAGGACAGAGATTTTGTTTTAGATTTATTTCAATAAGCCTAATGTCTTAAAATAAGTAGACAATCAGTACTTTGTAAATTGCATCAACTACATATATGAACATCTAGCCTGTTATCACCACCATTTTACCTCTACATAATACAGACTCTGCATAAGCTATGGATTCCCCAGGCTCCTGGATGCCTTGCCCCACATCTTCCAGGGATGATACACTTTCGCATCTCATTCCAGCTAAAATTATTTTGTAGGATTGGCTTCTTTTATTTTTTTTTTCTAACATGATTGCAGTTCTTCTCCACCCTTGGCAGCTATTGTCTTCTTACTCTCTCAGACCACATTGTGTAGGATTATACCACCTGCCAGAATTACACTAGAGAAGGCATGATTCCATTCATTGATGGTGCTCATTACATTCTCTCTCTGCTATGATGGCCCATTATATCCACTGTGCCCTGATATCTTTAACTCTCCACCATAAATTTTCCTTGGGAGCAGAAACAAACAATAAACATTCAGTACCTTCCAGTACTGTAGGCAGGTTTTCTGAAAAGCATAGGTGCTATAATAATAAACATGTTGTTCCAAAGATAGTATATCTATCACTGGGTTGGGTGGAGAATATTAGATACTTTTGATATTATGTCATTAGAGGAAAAGTGTAATACATTTAATAAACATTACTGTTGTTTCCATATATATTAGTATTAATTTTCTTACTGAAATAACTCATTAAGCCACATGAGAAATGAGAAAGTTGAACATTTTACTATTTAATTAGGTTCCTTTTCATTACACATATAATTTAATAAGTATTTGTGGAAAATATTTTGTATATGGGTTAAGGTATAATTATAATAATGCATCAGAGGACTATTTATTCAGCACATATTTTACATATTTTTGAAATACTACATACATCTGGGAGAGCCGTGTATTTCTAAAATCAAGAACTGAGGGCCGGCACGGTGGCTCAAGCCTGTAATCCCAGCACTTTGGGAGGACGAGGCGGGTGGATCACGAGGTCAAGAGATGAGACCACCCTGGTCAACATGGTGAAACCCCGTCTACCAAAAATACAAAAAATTAGCTGGGCATGGTGGCGCGTGCCTGTAGTCCCAGCTACTCGGGAGGCTGAGGCAGGAGAATTGCCTGAACCCAGGAGCCGGAGGTTGCGGTGAGCCGAGATCGCGCCATTGCACTCCAGCCTGGGTAAAAGAGCGAAACTCTGTCTCAAAAAAAAAAAGTGTCATTTTTCAGCGTTGTGTATTTATTTTGAGATTATGTATGTATATATTAGTATTTGGTAACGGTTATTTTGTGTGCCAAGTGTCCCTAATGCATTTTACATTAATGTTCATTGGGTACCCCTATGTATTTATGAAGCAGTTTTATAACAGAGATGAGAATATTTCGTATTTTTGAATTAACCAAAAAGGTATATTTTTACCACATATTAAAGGGTTATATTTGGATTAATAAAAACATAAATCTGACATACTAAAAAAAAAAGACGAAAAAATGAGGAACTGAATTTTATGTAAATATGATTTCTTATACTATTTTAGAATCTACTTAATACCTGGTTTTGATATGGTATTTTGTTTAAAATAATCCCCTCAATATCAGTTTCTTCTTGTCATTTATGTAAGTTCCCTCACTTTATTCTCACAATGTCTGTATATCAGTCTGTAAAAAAAATATATTTTCAGCTATTTCTATAAACAATAATCATTTAGATATATTAGAAGAAAATAATATAAACTGAAATATTGCTTGATAGGTATCTATCTTAAGTATTTAGTTATAAATGCTAACATAGCAATATTTAACATAGCAATACTAAATTGTGATTCAATGGCTGTGAGGTGTTCTAATATAAATCTCACAGTCAAGAAAAACCTTTGAGTATAAAATATGATTCAGGGGTTGTACTCTATTCTTATAGGGATCACCACCTAACAATTTCAAGAAAAAATGTGGCTTAATTAAGGATTTGAGTGAAAAAGAAAGGATGCTTGCAAAATGAGAAAAGTATTTCTAAAATCAAACAGAAAGTAGACAGTGATTAAAGGAACAGTAGAAAAAAATGACATAAAGACAGAAAATTGTGAAAGTCCTTGAAATTACAGGAAAGGATCTTAAACATGAGGCTTTACAAGATGATAATTTCATATTACCTAGAAGTAGTTAGGCTGAAGGAATCATTACTGTTGGGGCAGTAAGTGATACTTGTTTTAGACTGTGTCTACCTGGTTTGTATTTTAAAAACCAAAAACCCACACAAGGGTCTCTAAATCTAATTAGACTTACCAGTCTTTTATGGGTATGTCTTGATCAGCAGCATGAATAGTAACACAGTTGTAATGCTACACATTATTTTTTGGATGTTTAGATAAACACAAATACCATTGGGTTATAATTGCCTACATTATTTAGTACAGTAACGTGCTGTACAGGTTTGTAACCTAAAAGCAATAGGCAGTACCATATAGCCTAGGTAAGCAGTAGACTTTACAATCTAGGTTTGTGTACGTATGCTCTATGATGTTTGCATGACAGAAAACATATAAGCACACATTTCTCAGAATACATCCTTGTCTTTAAGTGACACATCACTATATTCGTAAGATACCCTAATCACTATCATATCTAGGGAGAAAGAGATAAGAGGGTGATAAAAAAAACTTAGTTGACTTAAAGGCATTTCAATTACTGAGAAACCACTGACATGAAAGACATTTTCTAAATTTAACTAAAAGAAGGTTTTTAGGTTTAGTAGAATAGGGGCTTAAGTTAGAAAAAATAAATTTCTATTTTGCATTTTTTGTTCACATAATTTATTGTTTGTACAATAAATTTATTTTACAAAATTGTAATAAATAAATTTATTTTACAAAATTGTAATAAATAAATAAATTGTAATAAATAAATTTACCTCTTACACTGGGCAGAATTTAGAAGAGACATTTTCCCAAAATATAAAGGGCTCAAAGTGAATAAATTCTGGTACATAGCTTTATATACAAGTAGATATTTACAAACTTGTCAGTATTTGAACAATAACAAACTGAAGAAAGTAACCAAACTTGGGATAGAAGTTGGAATAAAAAGTTTTAGAAAACGTTGCTTCATCAGTAAGGATAAGAATCTATATTATTATTCACTGATGTGATAAGTAAAATATAGAATATTTTCATGATATTAGTTTTACTTATAGCCAGGTAATTTAACCCAAAGTCATAATTTATGTTCAGTTTATTTAGAAAATTTTCACCAAGGTATGCCTTTTGTACTTCCAGTGAGTAAAACAGATTTAAACCTGCCAGAAATAAGGAAGAATAAAGGGAATTATGGCTAATGTCTTTCACATGAAATTGGGCAAAGCATCTTAAGCAAAAAATTTGATCTTCACAACAAAACAATATCTCAAACTGTAATTTAAACAAGTATAACAGTTAACTGGTGATTGACTGCAAAATACAAAATGGTGTATCAACTCATACTCTAAACTTTAACACACTAATAAGGTTTGACTCTGTAGTCTATACTATGGAAACTGTCAAACCTAGCTAAAACATTGAAGTGATCTGCTCTTTTCTATTATTTGAAAAAAGCACACATGGCACACATCACTTAATACGGTTAACTTTCAGGTAAACACTGACGTTTTTCTATTAAGACAGAGCACTCCTTAAGAGGAGTCACCATTCAAACTGAAGTTTATTTGGACAGACTTAGGATAGAAACTCACATACAGCCACTTAGGCCAAATAAATATAAATAATAGATAAACAGGCTATACTAATGTTAGAAAATCATTTAGGAACCAAGTCCCTGAAGTGAGTTTGGGCAGCAACTTACTGCAATATTTTCAACTATAATGATTCTGTAATTCATAAGGAGAACAATATAGGAAGAAGTAATGTAATTGGTTTGAATAACTGGCTTAGTGTTGACAGCCAACTCGCTCACCCAAGTTTAATTAGCTTTCTATGTTTCATTTTTTTTCATGTATAAATATATTGTGAGAGAATGGAAAAACAGCTGACTCCTAATTACCAATGAAGCAGGTATATGTAATTAAAATACTCAACATATTGACAGATATAGAAATTAGATACTGATATACAATGTTTAAGAGTTACCACCTGTAACATGCTCATTGGGTGACAGGCAATTAATTGCATAGACTATGTTAGAAGGAAAAGCCTACATATAATGTCTCTGAGTTTGTCATGCCTGCGAATGAAATATTATGAGGGAATCAATGAAAACATAGAAGTTAATTCTCCTTTAAATAGAAACCTTCTGCATTGAAGAGAGGTACTACAGATGTAAGAGAATGAAAATCACATGGAAAACAAATAGGTGCCCTTTAAGAATCTCTAATACAATTTACCAGGGAGTCTCTTTTTCTAAACACTCCCATTGAGTAAAAATAGGATGATTTATAAAAGCCCCAACTCAACCCAGTTTGACAAATTCAACAGTACATTCTTTGAAATGGTATATACTATTTATATTGAGTTGATGCATAAAAACAATGACACTTATTTTTAACAGAAACTTATGGTTAACATTGAAACAACAAAAATACATTTAGAAATAAAAATAAAGTTGAACAGAAATAGAAATGTAATTTTAATATGGTTAAGTTTCTTAAGTTGTCCATAATGTCAAAACTACAAAAAAGCATACAATGTATTGAAATTTATTATATTGGCAATATTTAAAATGATCTGTGTATTCTATATTCGTTCTTGATTTTCAGATAAATATACACAGTAAACAATAACAGATGCCAATTAGCATAATTTAGTGTTCAGAAAAATAAAATTAATGCCTTTATTACTCATAATGTATTCACCCAAATGTTTCATTAGCCTACTAATGTAATATTAATGAGGAAAATAACTAAATCGTGCTGGTCCCAACAACTGTGAATTGCAACCTAATCATGAAATCCCATGCCTCTTTCACTTAGTTTCTTATGCACGGGTTTTCTCGAAGATTCTCATTCACAGATCACAAAAGAACAATTTGGGTTACTTCAAGAATTAATTAGACATTTGCATGAAAGCCACTAGAACAACTGTTCACCCCGTGAGTTCATAAAGCTGTTTAATTTGCTCTTGTATTTTCATTCAGAGAAGCTGGCAACACCACAATAATGCACAGCATGCATAGACAGTAGGCCAAATTTCTAAATGAATTGTTCACTTTCATTTACTGTGCTCATTTAAAAGGTTCACACACACTAACACCTTTTAACCTTACCAGTGTCACAGCTGGGGCACTCTTTACTCATAATGAAAGATGACTTCGAATAATGTTCTCCCTGTCAATCTTTGAAGACAGTTAAATTTACAATCTTCATTTAGAAAACGAGTTGAAGTGTCTTCCTCTGCCTTTAGACAGAATTTTAATTTTAACATTAATTTATTCAGTGCTTACTAACTCATCCAATAAGTTCACTGCTTCTATTTTATTTAACTCATGTAAAGGTACAAATCAAATTAATTTGGAACTAAAGCACACAGGATAAATATCAGATTTGATGTAAACTCTTTTTATTTTTTAGCTAAAAGACTGCATGAGGAATAACTTCATTCTACTATCATACTTTAAATTTGGGGGACATAAGGATGCATTTTATTAATAGTTTCTTTAGTTGTTGGCTGTTGTATCTTTCAACAAGCATGCAGACCGAAGTGAGTCTTACTATTATTCCCCAAAAGATAACATTGCTTCAAAAGTGGCAATTTGACACACAAGGACAAGCATCTAGTTTCTGATACTTGAATGTAATGACAATATTTTCTGTGTGTCATGCCAACACCTGGGCCCATCTGTAAGAAGGGCACTGTGCCATGCAGAAGGTACAACGTCAAATTCAACAGCATGTGGGTGCCAAAATGTGGAATTTCAGAGTGATAGCCTGTGGAACTCATCAAATAACTGATCTTTTGTAAGAAAATCCTCTCAAGAGCGAGCAATGCCAAATGAGGGCCAAATGCTTCATTACGAAGCTTCACAGCTGCTGATGCTTGTGGGCATTCATAACATCAAAGCACATTTTTCTCCTCTATTCCCTTTTCCAATCTGCCTGAAAGCTAGTCACTTTACATAACGAAAAAAGGATAGAATTATTCTCAAAAGAAAAAAAATGTATGTTATATTATGCAACATTTATAGATTTCTTATTTAATATTTCTGCTAAATGGCAGATTTAACAGTTGGTAATAATGTTGTTTTAATCACACAATAATAATTTCTATAAATCCATCAAGAATTCTCTTAATAAAACATGAATGTTTCATATGTGTGTGGGTATGGATGTGTGTCTGTGTACAATATTTAGATTGTAACCAATCAACAAAGAAATATGAGATTTAATATTTTAGAACTGGTTTATATAGATATGGTCCCATGAGTAAATAATAGGTACAGGGTATGTTGAACTTAAGCATGTAGCCAGTGCCAATATATGTTCAATGCATTTAGGCTAAAGAGCCTGCCATAGGCACTACCTCTATACCAGAAAGCTCTTTTTGGGTGGGAGGAAAGGTCCTGTGGGAGAGGTTGAATATTGAGAGAAAGGGTTGAATAGGCTATGCTTTTAGAAATTATATTAGGTAAAAAAAAATGGTTCTTTGTTTTTGAATAGCAAGAATAACTTTAAGGTTTCCTTGGTATGAGATATTTTGGCTTTTTAATCAAATAATTTCTAACCCAGAGTTTCATGTTAACAATACCCTCATTTCTCATGTTTGAAGATATTTGGGGTTTTATCAATAAAAATGTTACCTTTGGGGACTGCTGACCCTCTTCCTCTCACTGCGTTCTGTGGGCTTAACACCAGTAAGCAGATTACCATAAGCTCAGGTGTAAAGAAAGACACATATAAAATTCTCTTCATTTTAAACTTTCCCTACAGGAGAAGCACTTATTACCAACCAAATTAAAATTATCATTAAAAAGAATTAGCATTTATAAATCAAAGGTTCCAGAAAGTTCTTTCAGCCACTAATAAACAAAAGTCACATGACAATAATCCACTTTTTTTTCTGAAAATAGAGTACTGAAATGTTAATGATATATATAAAACAATAAGCAAGTTAACCAAAGTTTCTATTATATTCTTCTATTAAACTATTATATTCAGAGCAACTAAGAACCTGCAATGGAGGCACACAGTTCTGGGAACTTTAGGAGATTAAACTACTTTTAAGCTCAATTTCTCCAACTGAAAATGAATATAACCTTATAAGGAAATGTTGGTAAAGGACTTAACACTGAGAGCAACACTGGACTGTTATCAATGTATGTAAATAATATTTTAAACCATAAATTCATTTTGACTTTCACACTATCTTTTAAAAAGAACATTTTGGATTTTGTTCTTCATTTAGAAATTAATATGTTTGTTACAAAAAATTTTGAAAATAAAAAATGAAAAAAATAGAATAAACCATAATTATATTGTACTGAGATTTTAAGTAATTTTTAATATGTAGCCTACAATTTTCATATACTTCCTGAACTCCCCTTCAGAGAGAATCAATCAGAATACATAATTTTGTAGTAATAGAGCCTATACTCTTTGCACAGGACAAAATAAAATTTAGAGTCATTCTGTCTATACATAATACTACCCTCTCCTAAGCAATGATTTAGTTATTCTCTATTATTTATGTCCGTTTTTATGAAAGAGAAACTTGTGCATTTCATTTTGAAAGTGTAAAAAAAATACACTTTTACCTATCTTTATATCTGTTAATAGATCAATCTACTTATACCCTCGTGTGTGTGTTTCTGTGTGTTTATATTTAAAGAAATGAACAAGCATTACACAAAGTACTTTTTAGTTAAGAAACTATTAATTCTTACATACAGATCCAGTCATTTTATGATTTTAATATGACAACATTCTTAAATATATTTCTGCTAAAAATTACATTACAAAAATTAAAATGGCATTTCATTTCCAATTATGTTTGCATCTGGTTGAGCACAGTGCTTTGGTTGATATCATTACAACAATTTAATGTACTCAAGCTTGAGCCAAAATTCCAAGTAGCTGTGGGAAAAAAAACCAAAACAAAACATTAAACGTGCATTTGGTCATTAGACTCTCATTCTGTGTGTATGAGCCTATATATCCCACAGGAATTGGGATGAAACAAGAGAAAATGATTGTTTTCTTTGATTTATATATTAGCACTTGCTTTGAAATTTTATATACTTATGATTACATTAGTGTTAAATATTAAAGCAAAAATATCTCTAAGATTTGTTAAATGCAACTCTCAACTATTCAGTCTAACAGAGGATGGAGCTCAGATGGATAACTGAAATTCAAAGATGATAAAGACGTCAGAGAATAGTTGCTTGCTCTTTCCTCACAGCTGCACGCACAGGAGCTGCTATTAAGATCAGTTTGAGTTTCCCCTCCTCATCATGAACTTGGACAACTTCCAAGGGAGAAGACAAATGACAAAATGGCAGGTAGCTTGAGGGTAAAGAGAAATACCAAGGTGATTGGAATAATCTATATATGAATAATCAGTACTAATTAAGAGGCTTTTATGGAGAAAATAGGGGAAACTATTCTAAAAAAACATTTATTTTGATTGTCAAAAAATGGAGGAAAAATAGGTTTAATCTTTACTAAACTGTAGTCATAAGTGACAGATATCAATCTGTTAAAAAGATTTACTGAGTCTCTTTTTGATGCTTATGAAATTTCAAAAGAAAAATGACTGAGTAGTGTCATAGAGAATAATGCAAATTCTGAAGATTGTCTAAGAAGGTTTCGATCAAGTTCAGAACATGCTATGCCAGTTAATTTCCTGTAGCTCATACTCTTCTCTTCCAGTCTATACTGCTGTACAATTGTTCAGAGAAATGTGCAGATTTCTGAGTTTTGGGGGGTCTTTATTTCCTTGTGAAGGCTCTTGTATCATATAAAACTTAGTACCTTGATGTTCATGGTTTTCTCTTGTAAATCTATTTTGTCACTGGTGGTAGTGGTTTTTATGGAGTCTTAGCCACAAACCCTGTGGCCGGTGAGGAAAAGAAATTACTTTTATCCTCTACACATTAAATCCCATTTTGTCACAACTACCCAGGTTACTTTGAGAAAATAGCTTAATGATTTATATAATTTTGATATTGCAACTGTAAAATAAGAATAACTGTAGTTCTCACTTTATAGAGTTGTTGAGAAAATTAATGAAACTAATATATATTGTATTATCTCTTGCTAGGTGCCACATACTTAGCAGATTAAAACAAACCATTTCACTATCTCAGTCTTCATGGGTAAGGAGTCTGGGTATTAATTAATTGGATCCTCTGCTCAGGGTCTCACTAGGCTGCAAAGATGGAGTTTGCAGTTTGCATTCTCTCACTTAGTGGCCCAGTTGAGAAAGAATCCCTTTCCAAGTTCACTCGGGGTGTGGTATAATTTATTTTCTTGTGACTGTATGGCTGAAAACTCTGGTTTCTTACTAATTTTTGGAGTCTGTCCTCAGCTGACTATTGTTAGGTTCCTCCTAGAAACTGCATTCACCTCCTTGTGATACGGTCTTGCACATGGCCTCTTCCTTCTCAGACACGACTAGAGAAAGAAAGTCTCTAGAGCTCATCTGCCAACAAGAAAGAGACTTATATCCTGGAATCTTGCAGGTGACATTTCACCACTTTTGCCATATTTTATTGTTTAGATGCAAGGTGTAGGTCCTGTTCATACTCAAGAGGTGACGGTTGACTACACGTACACATAAACATCAGAGATAAGGATGATGGTGAGTCAGTTTAGCTTCTATCTGCGACAAAACAAATAGAACATACCTAAAAGACCCCAACCATATCTAAACCTTACTTAGTATTTGAGATTTCAGACTCTGAATGGATAGTGTAATGGAATGAGACTCCTGGGAATCTTGGGATTGGGCAGATATATTTTGCAATTAAGAGAGATGTTAATCATTTTGCTCCAAATGAAATACTGTTATAGACAGACTCAAAGGTGGCCCTTTCATGATTTCCTAATGTTGGTGTTAAAATTTTGGTGGACTCCCCTCACCTTGAGTATGACAAAAATTTGTGACTTGTTTCTATGCAGTATACTGTGTTGAAATGAAGAGATGGTAGTTCCATAATTATACCGCATACCTAAAACTCTGTCTTTCTAGATGAATTGTAGACAAAATCCTTGCTGGCTTGATGTAAGAAGCTGTGTTAAGAAACCTACATGGCCTGTGTTACTCTGTTTTCATCATGCTGTTGATAAAGACATAGATGAGACTGGGCAATTTACAAAGGAAAGAGGTTTTTTTTCTTTTTTCTTTTTTTTTCTTTTTGAGATGGATTCTTGCTCTGTCACCTAGGCTGGAGTGCAGTGGCACGATCTCTGCTCACTGCAACCTCCGCCTCCCAGGTTCAAGCAATTCTCCTACCTCAGCCTCCTGAATAGCTGGAGTTAGAGGTGCCCACTACCACTCCCAGCTAATGTTTTTGTATTTTTAGTAGAGATGGGATTTCACCATGTTGGGCAGGCTGCTCTTGAACTCTTGACCTTGTGATCCACCCAACTCCGCCTCCTAAAGTGCTGGGATTACAGGCGTGAGCCACCGTGCCAGGCCTAGAAAGAGGTTTAATGGAGAACTCATAGTTCCACATGGCTGGAGAAGCCTCATAATCATGGTGTAAGGAAAGGAAGAGAAAGTCATATTTATGAGGATGGTGGCAGGCAAAGAGAGAGTTTGTGCAGGCAACCTTCTGCTTTTAAGTCATCAGATGTTGTGAAACTTATTCACTATCTTGTTAACAGTTCAGGAAAGATTCCATCCTCCCCCCGACACTGATGATTCAATTCTCTCCCAGCACTTGTTCCCCACAAGGCATGGGAATCTGGGGAGCTACAAGATGAGGTTTGGGTGGGGACATGGAATGAAACCATATAGGCATGCAACTGCCAGTGCCCTCTGTGTCTGGCCTGTGTATGCCAAGAGTGAGCTCCAGCCAACAGCCAACAAATCAAGGCCTTCAGTTCTACAACCTTAAAGATAACCATTTTGCCAACAAAGTGTGTGACCTTGAAAATGAATTCATCCCCAGTGGAGCTGCTAGATGTGAACAAAGCCAGGCTAATACCTTGTTTGCTTTCCGTGGGATCCTAAGCGGTGGACCCCCTGTTCAGCCCTACTGAATGCCTGAACCACAAAAGCATTCACGTAGTAAATACTTGTTTCAAGCTGCTAAATTTGTGGTCAGATGTTTCATATAAAGAAATAAGAGTTATATATGAAACATTTAAAAAACAACATATTCATATTAAGAATTCAATGAGTATTAGCTCTCGATATTTTGTTTGACAGAGGCAATATAATAGTAGGGTTCACAGAGAGAATATTCTAGAGATAGGTCCTTGGTTAAAAATCTGTCTATGTCAGTTACTGGTCATTTAACAGTGATGGGTAGTTTAATTTCTAAACCTTTAGTTTCTTTCTGTATAATGGAAATGAGAGCAGTACATATAATGGTAATTTAAGCAACATGGGGTTGAACGTGAGGACAGGATGAGTTAATAATATAAATCACTGGAACAATGTTGTATACATAACAGTCATGCATATTACAAATATTAGCATTACACAAAGTCATGCATATTAGAAATATTATATTGATAAGCATTTATTATGGCCATTCAAGGACTCCCTTTGTCACTTCAATTATATTTTGTAATAGATAAAATATTAGATAAGACTATAGAATAATTGGAAGAAACGTTAAGGAATACTAGGAATACTTATTAAAAATTATCAGACAAAAAGTTAAAAATCTCAAATTCCTCTTTTAGATGGAAATTTCTTAGAAGTTTTAGAATTCATTAGGAATTTGCAAATAAAAAATAATTACATTTTTAATATCTTACTAGTAGTTTCTTTGATTTCACTGAAGTAGTTTGATAATGTTTAAAAAAAGGGCATTTAACTTCCAGTACATAGAAGAAATTGATAGAAATTATACCACAATGGATCACAGATTGCAAGCAATTATAGATTATCAAGAGAGCCACTGTTCATTTCTTATGTGAGGCTGCTGAATTCCAGGCAACCAACTACTTTGATGATATTTAATGCTATTTAACGCAACCATATATATTTTGTTCTACAATGTTTTATAAAACATTAAGTCTCACAAAAGGGAAACTTAATGAATACTATAGAAAGAGGAAGCTTTTTAAATTATGCCAATAATGTATCAAAAATATTCTCATGTAAAATATTAAAATCATATGGGCATATAATCAATAGACATGAACTTTCATTTCACTTGAATCCCACAAAGTACATTACTTCCTCCAATTAATAATCAGTAATATTTTGATATGAATCTTAAATATTTTCTAGGCAGGTATGTGTTTGTGCGTGTGTGAATATCGAGTGCTTTTTATTTATACATAGAGGGTAGAGAAATGCTTAAGTTATAAAACGTTTTGCATTTTGCAACAACATATCTGAGTTTACTTTATATTAGTTTTATACCTCACTCATTTATGATTCTACATATTATTCAATATTACAGTATGTAATAATTTATGATTAAAATTTAAATTATTTCAAGTATTCTCCTACCTAAATACTTGGTGGTAATGACAATCATTTTTCAAATATATAAGGAAACAATTGGATTATTTACTGTGAGAAGTATTAAAGTTGAGAACAATTTTACTTGAAGTCTGTATATGCTTAAGTATAAAAACTACAATTTTTAAAATGTTCAAATTTAATGCTTTTCTCTTCCATGTGTTAATCCAACTCAATTTAACAAGTAATACACTATGGATTATTATGCAGCAATCAAAAATGATGAGTTCATGTCCTTTGTAGGGACATGGATCAATCTGGAGAACATCATTCTTAGCAAATTGACACAAGAACAGAAAAGGAAACATCGTATATACTCACTCATAGGCAGGTGATGAACAATGAGAACACATGGACACAGGGAAGGGAGCACCACACCCTGAGGTCTATTGGGGGAAATAGGGGAGGGACAGTGGTGGGGGGAGTGGGGGAGGGATGGCATGGGGAGAAATGCCAAATATGGGTGAAGGGGCAGAAGGCAGCAAAACACACTGCCACATGTGTACCTATGCAACTATCTTACATGTTCTGCACATGTACTCTCAAACCTAAAACGCAATAAAAAGAAAAAAAAAACAAGTAATCAGATAGTTTTGAATAATCTTTTGAATTTCAATTTGTTCTCCTTTTCCTAGGAGAAGATCTGCAGCCTGGAAATATTCAGTGTTGTGCCAGTGGGTGAATGAATAGTCCTCTCCAGAAAGGAGTATTTTATCAATCATGTTTAAAATTGCTAGATTTGGTCAATTTTATGATTGTTTTAAAATTTTGAATGCAAAATATCCTACTCCATCCTCTAATCCTAGGGTTTGCTGCTCCCACAAGTGCCTTAGTTTATTCTCCCCTCCCCAAGTCTCCCACACGCCTTAGCATTCCTAATACATGATTTTGCTGGGGGAAGAAAAAGTTTGCTAACAGTTTTCTCAACATACTTCCCCTGACTGTGAATGCTTTTAAGAATATGATTGCTGGCCGGGCGCTATCGTAAACAGTGCCGCAATGAACATATGTGTGCATATGACCAGTGATGATGAACACTTTTTCCTGTTTGTTGGTGTAGTCTCCCCCATGCTGTTCTTATGATAATGAGTGAGTCCTTAGAAGATCTGATGGTTTTATAAGGGGCTCACCCTCCTTTGCTCTGTATGTATCCTTCTTGCCACCCTTGTGAAGAAGGTGCCTTGGTTCCCCTTTGCCTTCCATTATTATATTAAGTTTTTGAGGCTTCTTCAGCCATGCTGAACTGAGTCAATTAAACCTTTTTCCTCTTATAAATTACTCAGTCTTGGACTGATCTTTACAGTAGTATAAAAATGGACTAATACAAACCTCTATGAACAGTATGGAGATTTCTCAAAGAACTGAACACAGAACTCTGCAATCCTACTACTGGGTATATCAAAAGCAAAATAAATCATTTTATTAAAATGTCTCCTGTACTCTGGCTGATCATGATGGCTCACCCCTGTAATCCCAGCACTTTCAGAGGCTGAGGATGGAAAATCATTCAAGGTCAGGAGATCACGATAAGCCTGGTCAACATGGTGAAACCCTGTCTCTACTAAAAATACACAAACACAAAATTTGCCAGGCATGGTGGTGTACACCTGTAATCCCAGCTACTTGGGAAGCTGAGACAGGAAAATTACTTGAACCTGGGAGGTGGAGGTTGCAGCGAGCAGAGATTGCATCACTGCATTCCAATCTAGGTAACAGAGTGAGACCCTGTCTCAAATAAACAACAACAAAACTTCTGCATTTTTATGTTTATCACAGCACTATTCACAATAGCAAAGTGATGGCATCAACCTAGTGCCCATCATCAGATGGCTGGATAAACAAAATCTGGATACGTACACAATGGAACACTACTCAATCATTAAAAATGAATGAAGCCATGTCTTTTGTAGCAACATGGATGGAACTGGAGGCCATTATCTTAAGTGAAACAACTCCAAGTCCTATATCACATGTTCTCATTTACAAATGGGAGCCAACGAATGTTTACACACAACATTGAGTATGGAAGGGTAGATGCTGGAAACTCAGAGGGTGGGAGGGTGAAAAGGATTAGTGATGAAAAATTGTTTAATGGGCATAAAGTATATTATCCAGATGATAGACTCACTGAAGGCCAAGATTTTACCACTACTCAAAATATTCAAGCAACAAAACTGTACTTGTTACTTTCTAATTTCTACCAATGTAAGAAAATTAAGAAAAAAGAAAAGAATCAGGACAAAGTAAAATATATTTTTCTCATGTAGACTACAGGCTTTATGATAATAATCTATTAGTAAAGAAAAGTAAGAGATATGCAGGACATCAAGAGGAACAGTGTTGGAACCAATGTTCTTGAGTTTAATTAAATGGGATCTGGAGCACATCATGTGTCACGTTAGGAAAGACTTATCAGTTCAGCCTAGATTATGCTTTCAGTAACCCCCAAATTTCAGTTGCTTAAAATGAAAAATGTTTATTTTTGAATATGTTACATGCTCATCACTAGTTGGCTTGCGATGGTCCTACCACTATGATCTAGAATCACAGAGCAGCCATTGTAGAAAACATGACCTCTCTCCAAATAACAAGGAAGGAAATATCTGAGTATCTCCACTGTCATTGTATAGAAGTGACACATATCATTCATTCTCAGCTTATTGGCCAGAGCTAAGTCCACAAACTCACCCAACTCTAAAGGAGAATGTGATGCTACCATGTACCCAGGAAGAGAAATAACATGAGTCCTTGGAAAACAGCACTAATGACTACCAGACACAAGTCATTTCTTTAAGAGGAAGAATGTCAAATAACAAAGAAACATGTTCATAATTGCTAACAAAAATTTTCTCCTGATTACTTCATGAGAGAGAATTATCATCTAAGATTGAAAAAAGTGGTATGAGTCACTGGAGGGGAAAGGAAAATATATGAAATGGAACTGAAAAGTGGGGCAAATGAACTAGAGAAGTAATTATGATTTTGATTTTTGGTAAATATAAAATGTCTACTTCCTATAAGGAGGCATAATTAGCTGAACCGGGTATTTTTTATCCAGTCACATTCAACTGGTGTAAAGATGACTGACAGTCATATTTAACAAAGTCTACATGGTTTTTTTTTCGCAAGAGAGTGTGTCTAAGGAAGAATGAGACAAAGGTTTTGAGACTGTTGTATTATAATGACATACCATAGAAAACAACACAGATAAAGCAGTAAGAAATGTTATGAGGATGAGAAACTTTTTAAAAAGTAATATTGAAGTATCTCTAGTAGGTGTGGGTCAAAGAATGTATGGAGTTTAAATACCAGGGAAGTAAAATGGAAATGATAGAAATGATGGTCAGAAAGTGAGATGCTGGAAATCTCAAAAACCTAGCTTTTGTTTTTAAGTGTTTTGCTGATCCATTTGTTCTAATGGCTATCACTGGCTATCCATATGTGATGACTTTGCCTCTGATTATTGTACGACATCCTGGGATAAAGCAAATAAAGACAAGTATATGGGCTCAGGTTTCCAGAAAACTACCAAACAGGGCAGTTAATGACAGTTCTCTGAGGATGAATGGGTCTTCGGGCAAGTTACAAACCCATTCTGCACACTCCAGTGATTAAAAGGCTTTCACAGTGACTGATTTCTGTTGGTTTTCAAGGTTACATTCAAGCTTGGTAAAGACGGATAGAAATAAGGCTACTTAAAATGTCACACCGCTTTTTCTTTCTGACATTCAGCCATTTCTCTTAAACACTCTTCCAATTTTTATAAGCCTTTGGTTAATATTCAGAGTTCTGAAAATTATTACTTTGACTATTTTTTGCCACTATTCTAATCATTTTTATTGAAACAGTGAATTTTTGGAAGTCCTTACTCCACCATTCCCACTGACATCTGGTTTCTAAGCACCCATTTATAAGAAATGTAATGTTGGCTGCATATTAAGTATACATTTTCATGTTATTTTTGTTTACCAAACAGCAACTCTGTTTTACAATTTATAAGAACTAGAATTTTATTTGGATTGATTGAAATTGAAACTATCAATTGTTTTGTTGTGACTGACAGAAGTTTTATTAAAAAAAAATTTCTCGGCCGGGCGCGGTGGCTCAAGCCTGTAATCCCAGCACTTTGGGAGGCCGAGGTGGGTGGATCACGAGGTCAACAGATCGAGACCATCCTGGTCAACATGGTGAAACCCCGTCTCTACTCAAAATACAAAAAATTAGCTGGGCATGGTGGCGTGTGCCTGTAATCCCAGCTACTCAGGAGGCTGAGGCAGGAGAATTGCCTGAACCCAGGAGGCGGAGGTTGCGGTGAGCGGAGATCGCGCCATTGCACTCCAGCCTGGGTAACAAGAGCGAAACTCCATCTCAAAAACAAACAAACAAACAAACAAACAAACAAAAAAATTTCTCCCAGAATCATACAATTCAATGGGTACTTATATTTTCTTCCATTTATAGCTTCTTATATTTTGCATTTGATTATGGTACATCTTGAAAAAATTATTGTAAGATACACATACACATATATGTAAAAGACAAAAACTTAACAAAGCATTTACAATTTATCAACATTTATATTATTCTTAAATTTCCCAATTTTGTGGTGACTTTCTTACTTTATAATTATTAGACTTTCTTCTGAGCTATCTATTCAATTTAACATTGTCAAGTTTCAACTTCCCCATTATATAATTTTTAACTTACTGAACATGCATTTTTTTATATCTGGTCATCAAAAAATTAGATAACTTGTAATAAATTAATAATCAGTAGATGAAATCTGGAAAAAAAAACCCTCAAAACACTAAGCTTAATACAGGATCTCAAAACTTTCATTTTAAAGTATCTATAATTAAATACTCACTTAAAAATTAACAAATGTTCCTGAAGACTTGATTTAGAATTATAGATAGGAAAATCTGTGTTGTTGTAAAATGATTAGATGCATGACTTATTGGGAAATCTGAGGTTCTGGAACCTTAGAAACAAAAGGTGGATGCCAATACACAACAGATGTTTTGTAATATTGGGCAAATCTCTATTCTCGATTGTTTATTCATCATTATTTAAGACTATAATCATAAGACTATGATCATTTGCTATAACAGGCTGCTTTAAGAATTAAGTGAGATATATGGTACATCAGTTGGAGCACACTAGCTGTTAATCACTACCCTCCTTTATAAGGCAAATATGACAAAGCAGGAAGAGAGCCAATTGCAACAGCAGGGAATCAACTAATAAGGAAAAAAGAGAAAACAGCAGAGAATACAATTAGTTAAATAGTTATTCCTGGGAAATTTCTTGCTTTTGCCATCTCTAATTCTATTCAATTTTAGCAATATATTAGCAATATGGCAATATTTTCCTCCAATATAGTTTTATCCTTATTTTTATGGAGTTATAAAATCTGTGTTCATGTTTTCTTGGTTTAAAACACATCTTGGTAGTAAAATATCTAAATAGAAATAACAAATATTGAGAAAAAATATTTCAAAATCATATTTCAAACCTAAAATCATATTAAGTAATAATTGAATACAGAGGTCTGTATAAATTAAAAATTATTCTTAATTGTAAAATAATTGTTTTCTTTCTTCAGCTGTAAATCAATCAGTTAAGTGATTAATCAAGCTCCCGCTAAACCAAATTGAATCAAATAATTAACTTCACCTGCAGTTAATCACTACTTTATTTGAATCCTGGCAAAATTGTGATACTGCCTTTCTGTTCTTATCATTTCCAAATATCTTTGCAAGAGTTTTATGTTAGGAAAAGTAATACACCACTCACCCCCACCCCTCAAAATGTCTATCTAGTCCATAGAACCTGTAAATATACTACCTTATATGGAAAAAAAAAAGAAAAAAAGATTTCCAGATATGATTAAGGTTAGGGACACTGTGATGTGCAGTTTTCCTGGAATGTCCAGATGGGCATAATTTAATCACACATATTCTAAAAAGCAAAGAACTTTTCTTGGCTGTTGTTAGAGAGAGATGCGAAAACCAGAACACAAATAGTGTGAGAAAAACCAGCTTGGTCCTGGCAGGATTGAACGTAGAGGAACGATCACTAGAAGTGGAAAAAGGCAAAAAGCAAAACAAAATAGCAAAATTCAAACCAGATTCTTCCCTAGAGCCTACAGTGAGGAACAGAGGCTTATGGACACCATGCTCTTAGTCCAGTGAAATTGTGTTAGATTTCCAACCTACAGAACAGTCAGATGCTAAATTTACTTGCTTTAAGTCACTAAATTAGTTACAGTGGCAAAAGAAAACAAACATAAACAAACGTTTTCCATTTGGCATTTTTCATCCTGTAATCCCACATTCCCGGTACTAGGACCATTATACTGACTGCTAACTGTGCAGCACGTTTTACCTTGATGTCCCTAAATTGATTCACTTATTCATTTAATGAGTATTATCCAAGCTGGACAGGTCTCAGACGCTCCATCTGTAACATGATTTGTCATCTTTTCAGAATATCGCAAGTATATATCCTGGTGTGAGTTCTAATGTAAAACAACAAAAACTGAGGCAGCATTGTTTAGTAACCCTTAAAAAATAGGTACCATTTACAGACTGTTGACTATGTTCCAGGTACTTTACATATGATTTACTGTATTCATGGTCAATTCCAAGATATGTATTCTAAACATCTTCAGGATTCAGAAACTGTGGCTTAATTTGCTGGTAAGAATCAAATGCAGGATATAAATTCAGATCTGTAAATCCCTAACACACATGAAGACAAGTCCCTGTAGTTCATAACATTTTTGCATTAATGAGATGGCTTCCTAACCCCAAAAATAGCTACCTAGCAGTGACATTTCTAATGCCAGATATTTACAGCCATAGGACAGAACATCAGGGGAATTTGTACCATCCTCTGCCCCTCCCCAAAGTCACTGCTTACTATCTCAATATTCCAGGTCCCCAGAGGAATAAAAGCAAGAAGCCTAACTCTTCAAAATTTATGAGAGAAACAATAGTACATGACAATAGTAGATAAAGTATAAAATACTATTAATTATATAATAGAATATATGAAATATATGTGTATTATACAGAATATATAGTTTTCTATATCTATGTATCTGTTTAGCCATGAGATATAATTTGAGCATTGAACAATGCATTACTACTATTTCACATAATAAATATCAAGGAAGGAGAATTAGTTTTCTCAGCACAAATCAAACCATAAAACTACTTGGCTTGTTTTCTATTCTTAAAATCAACCGTGCAGCTAATGTAAATATAAGAATTTGGAAATTATCGTTTTCTTACATTAACCATCTTCTTGCTAATTTTATCTGCATAAGCTTGTTAGCAAGTTCTCTTTTAATAACTAGCACAAAGTTAATTTCTAGCCAAGAACTCTTAGCACTGTCATTATTTCAAATATGTTAAAGGTAATAAGAGTTCAAATTGTAATATTCTACTGTATGTTTAAAGTTTCCTTTTACCAACCTGGTGCTTCTGTTTCAGTCATAGGTAATTCATGAATTCTTTTGATTTCTCATTCATGAAGCAAATTTTTGGCTTAGTTTTGTATTAGCTACAGAAGAGCAGACAGCACAATTGTTTTGAACCTTGCCTTTATAAAGCACATCTTTCAGTGTGAGAAACAGACATAGTTAATTTTTAAAGAGGAAATAAAAGGTATATTTTAGAAAGTCAGAGAAAACCTTCTGGTAGACAGGACTATAAAGCTGATGATTGAAGGAAGAGTAAAAATTATCCAGAAGAAAATGAGGTTCAGGAGAGCGAATATTGTTGGCATAGAGAGCAAGAACAGCAAGTGGGAATGTGGAATGCTTAGAAGAAATGAAACTAACTGTACTTTTAGAACAAATGCAAAGCAGGAAGCATCCATAGGCAAAGCTGGAGAGTTAAGTATAGATTATAATGTAACAGGTTTGTAGGACCATGCTTTATAGAACCATCCTGAGAGTATGGAGGCACCATAAAAATAAAGCTGAGAATAGTCAGCTATTTTGTTTTTCTACCCTAGCTTAGCGCTAGAGAAAGATTTCAATGAAACTAGTTGGATGCTTACGTACATATCCAAGAGGACAGTATGGTGATTAGTGTCCTCAGACAGGAGCAAGTGAGGAAAACTAAAACTCTTGAAAGCACTGTTCCATCCAAAGACCCCATTGTGACTATTCTCTCAGCTAGATTCCAGAAGAAAGACACAGGAAGGCAAGTACTGCATGATCTCCCTTATGTGTGAGATCTAAAAAGGTCCATTGCATAGAAGCAGAGTAGAATGGTGATTTCTAGAGGCTGGAGATGGGGGCACTGTAGAGATGCTGGTGAAAGAATGCACAATTTCAGTTAGACAGGATAAATAAGTTCAAGATACCTAATGTATATCATGTGCCTGTCATTATTATTAATGTAGGCTGACTATTCCCTATTTAACATATCTGGGACAAGAAGTGTTTTAGATTTAGAATATTTTTTCAGATTTTAGAATATTGCATGTACATAATGAGATACCTTGGGAACAGAGTCCAAGCCTAAACACAGAATTCATTTTTACTTCATATACAACTTATACACAAAGTCTGAGGAAATTTTATATAATTATTTTAAATGATTTTGTGCATGCAACATGTGTTTTGACTGTGACCCATTGCATAGGGTCAGGTGAGGGCTGGTGCTCAAAAGGTTTCAGATATTGGGGCATTTAAGATTTCAGACATAAAGATTATGGATGTTCAGCCTGTATATTGTATACTTGAAAATTGTTAAAAGATTAGATTTGAAAGGCCCTAATCAAAAAACATAAGTATATAAGATAATATATATATTAGTTTGATTTAGTCATTTCGCAATGTATATATATACACATCAGAGCATCATCTTGTATAGCATACATATATATAAACTTTGTCAATTAAAAATAAAATTTAAAAAAGAAAGACAGGAAATGGGGTCTTTCTAAAGTAATTTGATGGAAATATGCAGGCAGATTATCCAGTTAATAAAATACACATCAATACATAGGGGTGTATGTGTTTGTCATGTTTTTTTGTTTTGTTTTTTGTTTTGTTTTGAGACAACATTTTAGATCTTGTTCTGTAACCCAGGCTGGAGTGTAGTGGCACAATCATAGCTCACTGTAACATCAAACACTTGGGCTGAAGCAATCCTCCTCAGCTTCCAAGCAGAAAGGACTATGTTTGTATACTACCATGCTTGGTTAATTTTTATAATTATTTTTTCATAGAAATGGAATCTCTAATTCCATTTTTAATGGAATTCCATTCTAATCAAATGTGGACCAGACTGGTCTCAACCTCATGGCCTCAAACAATCCTCATACTTGAACCCTCCAAAGCACTGGCATTATAGGTGTGAGCCACTGGGCCCCACCCTGGATTTGCTTTAAAAGTACACCAATCTAAGATAAGTAACTTAATTTACACATTCACTTTCTCAAGGACACGAAAAATGATACTGTAATTTGTATTACCTCCTAATTAAGTTTCTCAAATACCACGGTTATATTATCTCAAGAATTTATTTAATTAAATATGATCAGCAGTGGGTACATAAATTGTGTAATTTTTTTTTTCAAAACTCAGACTATTTTTCCAACTCTAAGCTTTGGACATGGCCAAATTTGGATTTTAAGTGTCAACTTTAAACAAAGAAGTTGTACCAAGAAAAGTAGAGAGCTAAAATTGGATTCTGAAATAAGTGTTTGAAACAACTTCTATGTAATCACTCACATACCAAAGAATACTCTTCCTTAAGATTCATAAAGTTCTCAGGACACACAACAACAAAACACTCTGGATTTATGGGAGGATGCACAAATGCGTTCTAGTTATGTAAGTGTAATAAAAATTCCTTATAGAAACACATTCATTTTGACAGTAGAATGTCTAACTAGCATTCATTTATGTCTTACAAATAATTTATAAACCACAGCTTAAAAATTGACCTATTTACTTATCTCTGTTAAGTCTATTGTTTTAATACAGTGATATATGTTGTGAAAGGTTGAAGACGCGGTTTACCACCCAGCTCTGGCCTATCTCCACTCCAGTTTTTCCATTTTGCTCTTACATTCTGCCTCTTTCTGAAGCAAAATTATACAAACTAATACAATAAATGGCTCACATTTTAACCATCAAGTTAAAATTAAATGAGAAAATAAAGTGGAAGTTAATTTTAAAAGTTATCCCTAAAGTAATGTTTGAAGGGGGATTAGTAAATAATTTTCATTCATACATGTTTTGGTATAAACTTCTAGATTATGTCTTTTAAAGCCATATTCATTTACCTTACCATGTGCTGTTAGCAACAATATATGTAACAATGTACAATATGAAACATTTTTACATATTAACAAATGTGTAGAAACAAAATTGGAAAAATTATTTTTAGAATACAAAAAATGGAAAATTTTCAGAGGTATAACTTGTTTCAGATTTTTCAAAAAGCAACTTGGCAATGATGTGAACATAAAGCATTGTATAAACTTTGGTAATTTTGATTCTAGGATTCTAATTATAATAAATTGTTTTTCTACTTTTTGGAAGAAAACTATCATTTTAAAACCAAAGGAAGAAAAATAATTTTTTTTAACTGTAGAACATGTCAGTATACTGATTACATTCAAGAGAGAGAAGGGAGGGAATCTGAGGCATGCCAGCTCTCTGCTATGTTTTGTTCTAAGATATCCAAAGCAAATGAGAAAACTATGAACATCTGATAACTGATATATATTATCTTTCAAAAATTAAAAACTAAGTAAGAATAAAAGCAAGCTTTTTAAAGTAGTGCCTATTTAGTCTCTCTCTGTCCTGGCACTAATTACTTATTTGTAATAAGAATCTACTCTATTGTAATCAATGCAATATTAAACAACCCCTTTGACTATATGGGATATTCAATACACCAGTGTTGGCTTGTTCTATTTGATTCAGAATTACAATGACTTTAAATTTTGATTGAATTACACTAATCCAATATGGGCTATTGATTACCAATTTATTTCATAGAGACTGTTTTCTTTTTCTTTTACTTGAATAATAATAATAAAAGACAGGGAACACTAAGCACTTGAAACCTAGAGCAGAATAAGAACTACCTTGTGAGTGGAGAATGCAAAAATCTCCAGTGACAGAAAAATGCCTACTGAACAATACTTATGTGATTTTGAAGGAATTGAGTCTATTAACAAGAAATTATGTTGAAATAACATTACTAAATGTGGAATCTAGAGGAATCTAGAGAAAAGTACTGGGAATACAAAAAAACATATAAGGCATTTTGTGCTGTGATTATGTTTACAATCTGTAACACCATGAGTAAATACATCTTTAGGAAATTTAGTATCAGTAAAACTGAAGTGAATAGAGTTATGGGTTTTTTCCCCCAATCAAAAGTACTCTAAATATAGCATCATTTGTACCTGGGAGAGAGAGTTGTATGTTAGAAGTGACATCTACTTCTTTAACATTGGAATAAAAATTAGAATGTGGGAGGGATTTGGGTATTTTGTTCACTAAAATGTTAATATGTGAGTATATTTATATATTTGTGATATAGTGATAATTTTTGCTTTCTAAATATTTCAACTGTATATTTTTATAGCCTGTAATTTTATCCCCAAGACTGATTTCTCTCTGGGGGAAATCCCTTCAGCTGATTCCCAAGTTCTTGCATATTTAATCTCTCTCTTGTTCTGGATTCCATTACTTTACCTAATTACTTGTTTGTACTGAGAAGAGTCTGCTGTATTATAATATTAAGCCTAAAGCCTACTTTTTGTTGCTTATCAAATGTAACTAATAAACCTTATTAAGGAATTGATCTATAACTTGGCATAAGTGAATTATTTAGATAAGAATAATATACATTTATATATTTACATATATTTATATTTATCATGTGCTGTTAGCAATATATATGAAACAGACATATTTAATATAAACTTATATTTTACATAATATAAATATTTAAAAATACAAATATAAAAATATATTTATATTTATATCTATATTATACACACACACACACACACACACACACACACACACACACACACACACATATATATGAGTTACAGAAGACAAAAAGACATTCCTGGCACCGAATCTTGTATAACAAATTGTAAATACCATATAGACATTTATATTGTTTTCTAAGGTCTAATTCAAATGAATAAAGGATGGTATCATGATATCTAAAATATTTTAACTAAACTGGTCTCAAAAAAATGAGGCAGAGGTAAAAGAAAATGGCACCTGGATAAATTACCTTCTCATTTAGTCTGTTTTTCAAGTCTTCTAAAATGTTCTACTTTCTCATAGACTATCATTACTTCAAAAATGACAGTGAAAAAAGTGGCAATTGTATTAGTTTGAGAGACATGTTCAGACTGAGATTACGTCAAGTCAATATCACCTCTGAATGTATTAACTGGGAAGTTGATCTCATTTTGCTTTTGCCCTCTTTTGAAAATTGTTCTGTTTCTGGTTTCATTGGAGAATGAAAAAAAAATCAGAAATAAATATATTGTCTCAAATGGATATTGGGTTCATTTATCTGTGCAGAGAACCAGTTTTCTCATGACAGACATTTGCTAGAAGTATCTCCTACTTCTAGCAATAAAGGTAAACACGCAAAAAATATAAAAACTCAGTGTTTCCAACATGGTCTACGTGAGTTCCCTTGGTAGGGACTATCCAGTCAGTTATAACTGGTGTTGGGAAGGCAGGTGGAACAGGACAGTATCCACCTGAGTAAGAATGGTTCAAACGATATATAATTATCATTTTCTAATAAGAAAGTTTGGAGTAGTCATTCAAAAATATTTCTTAAAAGAGAACAAGTAAGTCAATGGATAGATGTACTCATCTATTTTGCAGAATAACAATGTTAATTCAAGAATTCGAGAAGATTTTAGAAAAAATTAGATACATACTTCACCCATACGAATGAAAAAAAGAATATCCAATGAGCTACATTTAATTTTGAAATGGTGATAATATTTTAAGGAGAATAAAATTACATTCAATGATTATGGATCAGGCAGAAAGGGAGAATAAATACCAAAGTATGAAATAATGTATTGACATTATTGCCTAAAACCAAAGTATTTTAATGTACAAAAAGAAAAAAACAAATACATAAAAAGAAAAAAAATGACCAAAATACATTGTGGCAAGTATTTTAAAAATCTTTTTCACAATAAGACATAGGATGAGATGGTATATTAATAATAATATTTAAGGTTCCACGGATTGGAAAATGTAGTTCTTAACAAGAAAATATAACCAAGAAACAGAAAATTTTATTAGAAATGCAAAAAATTATTAACAGTAAGCACAGTAAATTAGCATTTTGTTGATTAATTTGTAAACCTTGGAAATAATTTTGTCCAATTTTGTTCAGTGAGGCCTCACTTCAAATATGACCAACATTGTGAAAAAAATGAAAATATGAGTTAAACATACATATATATATGTTTATATATATATGTTTATATATATATGTATAAACATATATATATGTTTAACTCATATTTTCATTTTTTTCACTATATATATATTGCATTTATATATATATATTGCATTTAGGTGAAAAATTGGTATCTTAAAAAATCTAATATTCTTAAAACATTAATATTTTTTAAATATTAGATTTTTAAAGTCATTATTAAAAATACATTTTAAAAAAATGTTTTGATACTTTATTGCGGCATAAGGATAAAAAATTAGGAGCCACTTGCATTTCCATCTATTAGGAGACAACCTACTTGTAATACTTTTCTCAGGTATATACTAGGTAGCAAATTAAATAAGAGGATTTTGAAGACTGCTGTGGCACAAAGTATTCATTGACACAAATTTTATAGAAATTAGTTTTCCAAAGCATATAGTACAACTATAACTATTAGTAGTGATAAGTAATGAAGAACATAAAACTTGTCAGAGATGTCATCAATGAAATATCATTTTTAATTTCATCTATTTTTTGCATGTGCTCATTCTACCTTTATTATTGGTTAAAAATGGATAAATAAGGTAGGTAAGATAGATACATCAGTAAGGTAAATGGATAGATGAAGTATCCACCTCTTTTAATTTTGCTTTTCTACATATAAATATATATGATAGATAATAACTTGATTAGTTAGAAGTAAATTCCAGACAATTTTTCATATGGTCTAGTTCTTACAGAATATGCTTCTATTGAAAAAATCCTAACAGGTCAATTGCCAAATTTCTCATTGCCCTCTTATTTTCCATTTAGTTAACAAAGAGGCAGACTTGTAGTTAAACCACCATTAAGAAGTTACCTAATTCAATCTTAAAGTATTCCTGAAGGGAACTAACATTCATAGAGAGAAAGTATTGCTGGCACGATAAATTTTTTTTTTGAAGAACTGAAGTGTTTAGTTAGGTAGTGAGAACATTAATAATTTATGAAGGAATTCAACACATAAAGCAGACAGAGTTGACTCTTGACCATTAAAGAATAAATTAAAAAAAACTATTGTGTAGATGTTGAAAGTGCTGATAAGCTTTAAAATCATAGGTTTTTTTGACCTCTCTATAACCACTCGCCACATTTGATCGCAAAATGAAAGTTTAAGAAACATCTGTATATTTAGAGCGTATCTCCCTATTCATAGCATCAACTATGCACTGTGTAGTTTTTTCAAAGAAAGATAATTAAAGGATATTTGTAACTAATATATATATATATTTACAAATATATATGTGACATATTAACAATAACATTTATGGGTAGAATATAAGTTGTAACTATCTAAAATAAAAACAGTTTGAGTGAAAAAATGCCATCTTTAAAGGGTATCTGTGGGTCAAATTTGAAAATGTTCATTATAATTGATGATTATTGTTTCTTCCCGAAGTGCGAAAATAATACATGCTATGGAAGTTCCCTGGGATTTCATGATATGTTAATAAACAACACAGTACAAGCATAGGGAGTCTCCCACATGGCAAGAGAGCATGATCTGTGTGCCTTCGAGGTTTGTCTGATATCTGAAAACCAGATTTCTCTGACATTTCAAAATCTTGAAGTGACATAAATATGATAACATTCTAAATCAAATTGATACATTGACCCCTATATAAATATGAATTTTTTATGGAGAAAGCAACACATGAAAAGTTGAGACCTCTTGGCTCCTCTCACAGTGGCTTTCAAAAGCACATCTACCAGAAGTACTATTTTTATAATAATTGAGTTCATAGGTGAGGATTCAGAGAAAGCCTTGGATAGGAGCTGCTATTTATTAAGATGTATGCTTTTATCATAATTGTAGATCTCTCAGTTTTCAGTTGACCAACTGGTTGACTACAATAAAGATATTTTCTAGATCTAAGTGCTGGCCAATGAAATTTATGCAAAAATGATATATGGCAGCTTCTGTGACCATTACTTGAAAGGTAGTTACTGATTGCCTTTGGCTCATTTTTTTAAAATAATTTTAATTGTTATCTTAGAGTGATGGAGTATATGTGCAGGTTTGTCATATGGGGTTATAGCATGATACTCAGGTTGGGGGTACAAATGATCCTGTCAGCTAGATAGTGAGCATAGTACAAATAGATTTTCAGCCTTTGTCCTCATCTCTCTAGTACTTCCCAGCATCTGTTGTTGCCATCTTTATGTCCCTGAGTACCCCATGTTTAGTTCCTACACATAATTGAGAACATGCAGTATTTGACTAGTTAATTTTTTTATTAGGATAACACCTCCAGCTGCATCCATGTTGCTGCAAAGGACATGATTTTGTCTTTTTTATGTCTGCATAATATTCCATAGTGTTTATTTACCACATTTTCTTTAGTCAATCCACCAATGATCGATGTCTAGGTTGATTCCACGTCTTTGCTATAATGAATAGTGCTGTGATGAACACATGGGTAGAGGTGTCTTTTTTGGAGAACAATTTATTTTCTTTTGACTATATATCCAGTAATGAGATTGCTATATCAAATGGATATATGTCCAGTAATGGGATTGCTGGATCAAAAGTTCTGTTTCAAGTTATTTAAGAAATCTGCAAACTGCTTTCCACAGTGGCTGAATTAATATTTTACATTCCCACAAACAAGGTAAAAGTGTTCACTTTATTCTGCAACCTTGCCAGCATCTGTTATTGTTTGGGTTTTTAGTAACAGCCATTCTAACTGGTGTGAGATGGTACCTCGTTGTGATTTTGATTTGTACTTTTGATGATGAATGATGCTGAACACTTTTTCATATTTGCTGGATGCTTGTATGTTTTCTTTTGAGAAGTGTCTATTCATGTCTTTTGTCCATGTTTCAATGGGATTATTTGTTTTTTGATCTTTCAGTTAAGTTGCTTATAGAGTCTGGATAATAGACTTTTGTCAGATGCATTCTTTGTGGAGATTTTCTCCCTTTCTCTGGGGTGTTTGTTAATGCTGTTTTTAATTTCAATTTTTGTTTTTATGGCAATTGCTTCTGGGGACTTAGCCATAACTTTTTTCCAAGGCCATCATTTTAGAAGGTGTTTTCTAAGTTTTCTGCTAGGATTCTTATAGTTAAGATCTTACATTTAAATATTTAATTCATATAGAGATAATTTTTTTTACATGGTAAAAGATAGAGGTCCAGTTTTATTCTTCTGCATATGGTAGCCCTTTATCCCATCACCATTTATTGAATAGAAAGTCTTTTCCACATTGCTGATTTTTGTCAACTTTGTCAAAAATTAGATTGCTAAAGATGTACAGCTTTATTTCTTGAGTCTCTATTCCAATCCATTGGTTGAAATATCTGTTTTTATACTGGTACCATGCTGTTTTGGTTACTGTGGCCTTATAGTATAGTCTGAAGTCAAGTGATGCAATGCCTCTAGGTTTGTTGTTTTTGTTTAGGACTGCTTTTGGTATTTGGGCTCTATATTGATTTCTTATGATTTTTAAGATAGTTTTTTCTAGTTCTGTGAAAAACTGATGTCCTTTTTTCTATCTTACCACCTGGACACACCTGTTGCCATTTTGGACAATCATACCAAGGATCACTCTATAGAGATGTCAGAACTGTGAGCTAAAAAGGGCCTGAGTCACTCAGGAGGCTGAGGCAGGAGAATTGCTTGAACCCAGGAGGTGTAGGTTACAGTGAGCTGAGATCATGCCATTGCACTCCAGCCTGGGTAGCAAGAGCGAAACTCTGTCTCAAAAAGAAAAAAAAAAGGGGGGGGGCTGAGTTCCTGTGGAGTCTGTGGAACAGAGCCAACTAACCTTATATTTCTAGGCATTTACAAAATAGAGAAATACATTTCTGCCCTTTGTTGGCTATTGTTATTTTCAGTCTGTAAAAGTTGCTGCCAAACATAATTCTAATTATTAGTATACAGATGAAAAAACACAACTGGATATATCAAGTAACTTTAGAGTTGCATTGCTCCATATGGTAGCCAACAGACTGCCCAATACATAACAACACATGGACATTGAGTGATTGCCTAGTATGAATTGAGATGTACATGTAAAATATGCCATGTACGCTGAAGATCTAAAATAAATAATTTAAATGTTCTTTTTTTATTGATATTTGAAATACTATTTTAAATATATTATGCTAAATAGACTACTAAAATTAAATTCATCTTAATTACCTATATCACTTACTTTATATAACTATGGATAGGGCTGTTATTGAAAGTAGACTCTATAAAGCAGAATACACAAGGTAGACTATGTATCTAAACTTCTTCCTCTCATGTATAGGCTCTTCCTGTCAGATCACACCACTGCTGTTGGTGTGGTAAGATGTACAATTTAGTTACATTGCATATAAATATAACTAAATATCATCAGGTAAATATTGAAACTAGTGACATAAAAATCACAACATACATAATTAAAAGAAAATGGCTAAATTCAGAAGGATGTGAACAATTCCAAGAGTATTTGAAGCAAAAGCTATAGTTGAAATGGTAAGAGAAGAGAGTAGGAAGAAGCAGCTTTCTGAGTTGGTAAAATTTTAAATAATGACAATATCTAATTGGCATAAAAAGATATAGTTGTGCTCAGGTGGACAATTAGTGAAGATGCTAAGAGATGACATGGTAAAGGGATTTATAAAGCCCTAGGTTAACCCACTTCACACAACATAATTGACAAAAAATTTACAACTCATTTCCTCTTCTTTTTCAAACTTAAATCTTGTGCTGGATACTTTGTGGTCCATTCACGGTCACTGATTCTCTCACTTCACTGTAGCATGCCCGCTACTTTTCCTGGGACCCAATAACAATTCCATTCCCTCCCTCTTCAGGCTTTGGTATTGATTATTCGACTAACCTTTATAGAAATGTAAAAGATAGGCATTATTGTTATCTCTGTTTTAATGATGTGAAAACAAAAGCATTAAAAGACTAAAAACAATCACCCAAGTTCACATAACTAATAAGCAACAGAGTCAGATTCCAACCCAGGTAAAGTGGCTTTAACTTCAAACACTTAATGTTAATGCTGTGTTATCAGTGGTATAATAGCCAGTTATGAATTACCCACTAGCATCCATTCCCCATGTTTTTAAACCAAGAGTTCAAATGTAATTTGGAATCCTTGTGGATATTGGAAATCTAAGTCTGCTCTTCAGCCTACTCATGGCTTCTGGCCACAACCCTTCCATTAGAGGAAATGGCCTAAACCAGATCAACCAGGATATCTCAAAGGACTTTACTGAGATCGTGGTAACCTACTATTCCCTTGGATGTGAGTTAGGAAGCATGTGATTTTAGGAACCTTAGAAATGCCATCAAGAAGAGAAAACAGAAATAAATCCAGTCTTAAAGGCTAATGTAAAATTCTAAAGGGTCCAAAATCTAAACAGTTGTGTCCTAACTATTAACATATGAAAATGTCTTAAAATTTATTTTTATAATTAGTATCCATATTTTAGAATGGAATACATCCTTTCTTAATTATAATCTATTTAATAAGAATAGTTTATGTATCTTTCAAAATACAGCTTTTAGTCCTATGTGTATCTGATAAACTTTTTAAATAATCCTGAATCTCTTAAAATAAAAAAATAAATTTTTACTAATGTTGGAGGTATAAAATTTAGTAATGATAAGAAACTTCTGGGAGTTAAAAGAACTTGTTCTAACCCAATGTAAGGAAACTAAGAACTTTGAAAAAAGGTTTGACGAAATGCTAAAAAGAATAGACAATATAGAGAGGAATATAAATGAACTAACGGAGTTGAAAAATACAACACGAGAACTTAGTGAAATATGCATAAGTTTGAATAGCCGAATTGATCAAGCAGAAGAAAGGATAACAGAGGTCGAAGACCAACTTAATGAGATAAAACGAGAAGATAAGAATAGAGAAAAGAGGATAAAAAGGAATGAGCAAAGTCTCCAAGAAATATGGCACGATGTGAAAAGACCTAATCAACGTTTGATAGGTGTACCTGAATGTGGCGGAGAGAATGAATCCAAGCTGGAAAATACTCTTCAGGATATTATCCAGGAAAATTTTCCTAATCTAGCAAAGCAGGACACTATTCAACCCCAGGCAATACAGAGAACACCACAGAGATATTCCTCAAGAAGAGCCACCCCAAGGCACATAATCGTTAGATTCACTAGGGTTGAAACAAAGGAGAGAA
>CM052665.1:12830963-12931037 GCA_028533165.1 Leontopithecus rosalia | reverse complement strand
AAAAAAAAAAAATTTAGTAATTATCTACATTTTGTTCCAAAGAGTGTTCCTGGAAAAAATATGAAACATTATGTCAGAAACTGCTACTTTATCATCTTATTTTAAACAATTGATTACAATAAAAATAGCTAAGCAGTATTTAGCATGTGTACTGTTTTAATACCATGTTTCCATTTTTACTTATAGAAAGTTTCATTTGTAAAAATCTGTATGATCTCTTACATCAACTTAAACTTGTTTTCTTTGACAAATGAATATAATGTCAATGCTCAGAGAAACAATACAGAAATAGGGTATCTTAGAAGAATGAAATTATTTTAAACCTTTGCTTATAATTAAGCTAGATGGCAAATTGGTCTAATACTTCTATTTTTGAAATCTTTTAGGATTTCATCAGACCACTTAGATTTTTGTGTATATCACTGCCGAAATTCTAAAGACATTCTTTGATTAAAAAAAAAAATGAATAGTTGTTTTGTGGCAGATACTTTTATGTTAAACAGTTTTATTGTTTTATATAATGACACCTATGGTCATAATTTTAAAATATTTTTCATACTATAATTAAGGTGGCTTTTATGAAAGAGCAGTTTTAGGTTAGCAGCAATATTGAGACAAAGGTACAGAGATTTCTCCTATACCCACTGCACATGGGCATAGCCTCCCAAAGAATCAACATTCCCGCCAAAGTGGTACATTTGCTACAATTGATGAATCTACATTGGCATATTATTATCACCCAAAGTCCACAGTTCAAATTAGAGTTCACTCTTGGTGTTATATATTTTATTTTAGACAGATTTGTAACAGCATGAATCCACCCCTGTAGTATCATACAGAGTATTTTTACAGCCTTAAGAATCCTTTGGGCCGGGCGCGGTGGCTCAAGCCTGTAATCCCAGCACTTTGGGAGGCCGAGGCCGGTGGATCACGAGGTCAAGAGATTGAGACCACCTTGGTCAACATGGTGAAACCCCGTCTCTACTAAAATACAAAAAATTAGCTGGGCATGGTGGCACGTGCCTGTAATCCCAGCTACTCAGGAGGCTGAGGCAGGAGAATTGCCTGAACCCAGGAGGCGGAGGTTGCGGTGAGCCGAGATGGCGCCATTGCACTCCAGCCTGGGTAACAAGAGCGAAACTCCATCTCAAAATAAATAAATAAATAAAATAAAAATCCTTTGTGCTCTACCTGTTCATCTTTCCCATACCCTCTAACCCATTTCAGCCATTCAACTTTCTACTGTTTCCATAGTTTGACTTCCAGGATGTCATACGATTAGAATCATACAGATGGAAGCCTTTTGAGATTGGCTTCTTTTACTTATTAATATGCATATAAGTTTCTTTTATGTCTTTTCATGACAATAGCTTTTTCATTTAATGCTTCATTGTATTCTATTGCCTGGATTAACACTTTTATGTATGCTTTCACTTACTGAATGATACTTTAGTTGCTTCCAAGATTTTGCAATTAGGACTAAAGCTGCTATAGATATTCATGTCAAAGTTTTTGCATGAAAATAAATTTTTAAGTTTTTTGAGTAAATACCCAGAGGGTGATCACTGGGTTATATAATAGGAGTATATTTAGTTTTGTAAGATATCACAAAAACATCTTCCAAAGTGGCTATATCATTTTTCTTTCACACAAGCAATAAATGAGAGTTCTAGTTTTTCAACATTCTCATCAGCATTTGAATTGCCAGTCTTCTGTATTTTAATCATAAGAGTAGGTATATAGCAGTATCTCATTGTTGTTCACTATATTTCCCTGATGACATATAATAATGGACTTCTTTTTATGTGCTAATTTGCCTCCTGTATATCTTCTTTGATAAGGTATCTGTTAAGGTCTTTGTCCCATTTTATCATGTCGTTTTGTTTTTCTTCTCAGGTTTTACAAGTTCTTTATCTATTTAAGATAATAATCCTTTTTTGATTTTTCGCAACTATTTTCTTCCACTCTGTGGCTTGTCTTCTCATTCTCTTGACAGTCTCTTTTGCAGAGAAAAACTTTTAAATAAAATGTCTTAAATTAATTATCAGTTCTTTCTTTCATAAATTGTGCTTTTGGTGTTGTATCTAAAAAGTCACTGCCAAATCCAAGTACATTTAGATTTTCTCTTATAATCTAAGAGTTTTAGTTTTGCATTTTACATTTATATTGTGATCTATTTTTAGTTACTTTTTCAAATACTGTACGGTCCCTGTCTAGATTTACTTAGTTTTATCATGGGGATGTCCAGTTATTCTAGCAAAATTTGTTTAGATTGTCTTTTCTCCATTGTATTGTCTTTTTCTGTGCTCCTTTGTAAAACATTAGATTGCCATATTTATTTATGTGGCTCTATTTTTGGACTCTCTCTTCTTGCCCATGGATCTACTTGTCCTTTTACTAGTACCACATCATCTTGATTACTGTAACATTATAGTTAGGTTTTGAATTTGGATACTATCAGTCTCCCAAGGATTTTCTTTTTTCATTATTATTTTTTTTAATTGTGTTGGCTCTGCTAGGGCCTTTGCCTTTTCACATAAACCTTAGAATAAGTTTGACAATATGTACAAAATAACTTCCTTTTATTTTCTTTTGAGAAGGAATTTCACTCTTGTTGACCAGGCTAAAGTAAAATGCCATGAACTTGGCTCACTGCAGCCTCCACCTCCCTGGTTCAAGCCATTCCCCAGAAGCTTTGTTGATTCTTTCACATTTTCTATCTATATAGTTTGTCTATGCAAACATGTCTGTCACCGGTTTTGTATTTTTTTTCCTTCCCAATCAGCACACCTTTTATTTTCTTGTTTTGTTGCTTTAGCTAGAACTTCAAGAATAATACTGAAAACAAGTGGTGGGAATGAGCATCATTGCTTCATTTTTAATCTCAGTTGGAAAGTTTCTGGTTTCTCATGATTAAGTATGAGTTAGTGGATAAATGTTTTGTAGCTATTCTTTATCAAGTTGAAGAAGTTGTCCTCTATTCCTAAATAACTGATCATTTTTATCATTAATAATGTTGGATTTGGCAACTTTTTTCTGTATTTATGGATATGGTTATGTTGTTCTTCATCTTTATCCTGTTGAAGTGATAAATTACATCAATTAAATTTAAATGTTAAACCATTCTTGCACATCTGAGATAATAGGATCATATGCTATTGGGGTCATAGATATAGTTTGGCTGTGTCCACAACCATATCTTGTCTTGAATTCTCAAGTGTGGTGAGAGGGACCTGGTGAAAGGTAATTGAATAGTGGCAGCAGGCATGAGCCACCGCGCTTGGCCAAAAATATTTTTTTATGCTCAAATTTAACTAGGCCAATCAAAACACTGGTAATTTACACAAATAATCCAAAGCTATTTGGAAAAAATATAACTAATTTTAAAATTGCAAAAGTAAGAAGAGTACAACATAATTTATATTAGATCCAAAGGATCACTAAGTGGACTTTTTTGTTGATTTTAAGTTCTCATACAATGGGTGTATTCTGTTTTTCCTTTTAAGAAACTGATGAAACAGTTAAGAATATGCCACCATAAAATATGCTGCTGTGGTGTACTGACCATTTTGTGTTAATGGCACTTGATAAAGAGCAGGTTACAACATCATTCTGAGCGTTACTGTTTCTTAAAAGCAGGAGAGGAAATTTCACATGAAAGCTGACCTCCCTGTACAAGGATTAAAGTAGCATTCTTATCAACATTGGGAGGATGAGATGGAGAGGATTCTTTCCAGGCTCTAATAAAATAACTATTTTCTTCTTTTAGCTTCCTCAGATAATTTAATTCTTTTTACAATGTAGTATTTTTTTTCCCAATTCTCTATAAAATGTTTCAACATTAACTGCATCTTTGGGTCTTTATTTTTTTATGAAGGTTCCTCTGCCACAAAAAAAGAACATGAATTAAATAAATGTGTATGTTTTTCTCATTTTGATCTGTTATATGTCAATTTAGTTTTCAAGCCCAGCTGAAAATCCTGAGGATAGCAGTAAAATTTTGTGTCTCTACATGAAGGAAAAAAAAGGACAAGTATTTTGTTCAAGAAACAAAACTGGCAGGGGATGATGGGCTCACACTGTAATCATAGCACTTTGGGAGACAAAGGTCAGAGACTTGGGTAAGCCCAGGAGTTTGAGACCAGCCTAGGCAACACAGTGAAACTTTGTCTCTACAAAATGTTAAAAAGAATTACACAAGCATGATGTTTTGCGCATGTGGAGTCTCAGCTGTTCAAGACACTGAGGTGGAAGGATTTCTTGAGCCCAGCAGACTGAGGCTGCAGTGAGCTGTGATCATGCCACTGCACTCCAGCCTGGGCAACAGAGAGACACCTTGTCTTGAAAAATAAAACAAAAGAAACAAAACTGATGAATAGGAGAAGAAAGATTTAAACTCATGTTGGGGGGGTTGTATTTTTTTTTTCTTTACATCAGTGATTATCGGAGTCAAAAATTTTCTGGATAAATTCAATTACCAAAAGGGAAATAGAAAACAGAAATATAAATCAAACTTTTGCTACTCATAGGCACATATACACACACTAATCTTTTAAATGTAAAAGGTAGGAAGTAAACAATCCATAAAATAGACACATTTTAACTTCAGCAAATGTTTAGAAAGTACATGATCCACAAAATACTCATTTTAACTTAAGCAAAACAAAACAAGATCAGTGTAAACATGCATGACTGATATTTTAGAACCATTTTCTCATGTCAGTATGTATCCTACATAATCTCATTTCTTTTTCAAGATCGTAATTTGTTCTCCAGAGTGACCTAGCCTATTATATTACAGCTAAAATATAAATGTCAAATTTTTAAATAGTTTATACAATTAGTCTGATATGTAATTATGTTTTAAATATATATTTAATTTAGAACAGAAATCAGTAGCTAATTATTTTAGCAAGTAGGTGTACAAAAAATTTTCATATGGGTATGAGAGATAAATGGGAGAGAATAAATTATAGAGAAAAAGGTTTTAAAATATTAGAAAATTATCATTTCAAAAAAAGGTTTATAATATATATTAATATCAAAAATAACAGTAATATAATAAACATACAGATCTCAAGAGATATAAACTATCAATGGGTCAGACAACCACTTTTACTAGACACTAGACACTGGATGTCACCATAACTGGATTCTGCATAAAATCACTTTTGTTATGCTCTCAATGTTTGTGTCCCTCCTCCTTCCCCAAATTCAAATGTTTAAACCTAATCACCAAGGTGATGCTATTAGAAGCCTTTGATGGTTATTAGATCATTGATTCAATTACCATTAAAATAGGCTTACTGTCCTCATAAAAGAGGCTCCAGACAGTTGCCTTGCTCAGTTTCTTCACCATATGAGGAAACAGCAATAATAAATTCACCCTTCTGCAAAACCAAGAAGTTGACCCTCACCAGGCACAGAATCTGCTGATGCCTTTACTTCGGACTTCCTAGCCTCTGGAATTGTGAGAAATAAATTTCTGTTGTTTATATGTCATCCAGTCTATGAAACTTGTTATAGCACTCTGAATGAAGAAAGACAGGGCTGACTTGAGAATTTATGAACCAATAAAGGAGTTGAAGAAATAATTGACAGAACACAGATTAAGCAAGAAGATATATATTAGCAAAAAGGAAAAGAGATATGAAAGATGACTTGGGAAACTCCAGCATAGACCTAACAGGAAGCTCAAAGACATAATGGCTTAGAATTTTTCAAAACTGATAAAACACATGAAGCTACAGGTACACTAACTAGTTATGATTTAAAAAAGAAACTCACACCTAGACATCTTGTAGTGAAACTGCAACACACATGTATGCACACACAATCTTAAAGCAGCCAGAAAGTAAGGACCCGTCACACACAAATATCAGCAAACTACTCAGCAGCAAAAATGGAAGCCAGAAAACAGTCTAAGTTCACCGAACAGTATTTGCATCAAAATCATTTTTCAGGAATGAAGTGAAATAAAGATTTATGCAGATAAACACAATCTGCAAGCATTTCCCATCCAAAAATGGCCAAAAGGTACTTTTAAAGATACAGTTTGAAATGAAGGAATATGACCCTGAAGGTAGGTTTTAAACAGAATAATGTGCAAGGGAATTGTTAAGAATATATATTAAAAAAAAAACTATAGTAAAATTGTGCAAAATACTAATCATCTTATCTAATGGTTGAGTGTTGAGAGTGAATGAAAAGAAATAAAAAAACTAGATTAGAGTAGCATATAATTTTGGTTCAAGTGTTCTAAGTCATATAACAGACAGTGGATATTTGGTCTAGAGGCAAATGAACCTACTTTCCAACAATTATTAATCTAATAAATTTAGTTTAAATATCATATCTATAACAAATGAATTTTGTTCTTCTGGTACTTTGAACTTGATGATGCCAGGCCCAGTGTATAAAGGATCTTTGAATCATTATCCCTGAGTAAAGCACCTGGTAATGAGTTGTAAATAAGAGCTACTGAATTTATGAGTGAATAAAATGAATGGATACTGAGAACTTTTCTATATTTTTCCATAATAATTTACTTATGATAAACTGAAAAACCCATACTGAACAGAACTGTTTATTTACTTCAGATAAAATGTAAAGAATAGGAATCTTGTGAGTCCTGAGGTGGCATAGCGGTTCTTGCAGTAGTTAGACCTCTGTAGTCCTGGATTCATTTACAGCTCTGCTAGAGAAGTCATCGAACTCTGTGGCTCAGTTTCTTTGTGCTCATACAGTGAATAATAGCTGAGCTATACTGTCCATTGACTTGTTATGTTGTACAAGCAAATGAGCTAATGTATATAAAAGTTTAATAAGTTACAAAAAAATCACTGAAGATGTTAAGTAAAACATTATAATTAAACACAGAGATTACCCGTAAGAATAAATTTACCTCAGAAGTCATTATTTAAATTGCATTTAATTTGGGGGGTTTTGTTTTTACTCTGATGAAAATCAGTAATTTTTATAGTAAATTTTAAAATAGAAAAGTATGAAAAAGAAAAACTTAAAATTCTCCTCATATCAAAGCATACATTGATAAGCATTAACAATACTGATTCTATGCTGGACTTATTTTCTTCTATTAATGTTACTCCTCTTGCTAATGTTACTACTACACCCCCAACACACACAATAGGCATGCCTTGTTTTATTGAAATTTACTTTATAGCTTCACAAATATTGCACTTTTTCAAATTGAAGTTTTGTGGCAACTCATGTTGAGCAAGTCTGTGGGTGTCATGTTTCTTACAGAATGTCTTCCCTTCCTGTCACATTTGGAAATTCTTTCAATATTTCAAACTTATTATATCTGCTATGGCGATCTGTGTTCAGTAACCTTTGACATTACTATTGTAATTTTTTTCTGGGGGGGAGGCAGCACCATGAACTTTGCCCGTATGGAACAGAAAGCTTAATTGATCAATGTTGTCTGTGTTCTGACTGCTCCACTGACCCAGCTGGTCATTCCGCTGTTTCTCTTCTACTTTCTGGCCTCCCTATTCCCTGAGACGCAAAAATATTGAAAACAGAACAATTAACAACCCTACAAAGACTTCTAAAATGTTTAAGTGAAACGAATAGTTGCATATATCTCATTTTAATCAAAAAGCCCAAAATGATTATGCTTAGTTAGGAAGGCATGACAAAATCTGAGATAGGCTGAAAGCTATGCTTCTTGTGCCGAAAAAGTTAGCCAAGTCGTGAATACAAACGAAATTCTTAAAGAAAATTGTAAGGACTACTCCAGTGAAAACAGGGATAAGAAAATAAAACAGCCTTATTTTTGATATGGAAGAAAAATAGTGATTTGAATAGAAGAGGAAACAAGCCACCACATTCCCTTAAGCCAAAACCTGATCTAGAACAAGGCTCTAACTCTATTCAATTCTATGAAGGCTGAGAGAGGGGAGAAAGCTAAAGAAGAACTGCAAGCTAGCAGAAGTTGGTTCATGAGGTTTAAGGAAAGAAGTTGTCTCCATAACATAAAAGTGCAAGGCAAAGCATCTAATATAATGAAAAGCTGCAGAAGTTATTCAGAGGATCTAGCTAAGATCACTGATGCAGGTGCTACACTCAACACAGATTTTTATTGTAGACTTAACAGCCTTCAAATGGAAAAAAAGAAATGTCATCTCAGACTTTCATAGCTAGAGAAGAGAAGTCAATAACTAGCTTTAAAGCTTGGAAGAACAGACTGATTGGGGCTAACGCAGCCAGTGAATTTAAGATAAAGCCAAGGCTTATCATTCCAAAAAATCCTTATGCCCTTAAGAATTATGCTAAATATATTCTCCCTGAGCTCTATGAATGAAAAAAAAACAAAGTCTAGATCATAGTACATCTGTTTATAGCATGATTTACTGAGTATTTTAAGACTTTTAAGACCACTGTTGGGACTTATTGCTCAGAAAGAAAAGATCCCTTTTAACTACTGCTTATTATAATGCATCTAGTCGCCCAAGAATTCTAATGGAAATGTTCAAGGAGATTAACGTTGTTTTCTGTCTGCTAACACATGTTTTTATTCTTCAGCCTACAGATCAATGAGCAAATTTGACCTTCAAATATTATTCTAGAAATACACTTCATAAGGTTATGGTAGTCATAGATAGCGATTCTCTGATTGATCTGAGCAAGGTAACCTGAAAATCTTCTGGAAGAAAATTCACTAAGATGCCATCGAGAACATTCTTAATTCACGGTAGAAGACAAAAATGTAAACATGAACAAAGATTTGGAAGAAGTTGACTCTAACCTTCCTGGGTTACTTATAAGAGTTTTAGCCTTAACTGAAGGAAATGACTGCAGATGGGGTTGAAATAACAATAGAACTAGAATCAGAAGTGAAATCTGAAGATGTGTTGAATTACTACAATCTCATGATACAATATTAAAAGATGAGAATTACTTTTTGTGAATGAGAAAAGACAACGGTTTCTGGAGTATACTCTTGGTGAATATGTTGTAAACACTGTTGAAATGACAAAAAAAAAATATTAAGTGAGCTTGGTTGATAATGCAGAGGCACAGTTTGAGAGGATTGAACCCAATTTTAAAATGCATTCTACTGTGTGGAAAATTCTACTGAACATCATTTCAGGATACAGAGAATATTTGTGTGTGTGAGTCAATTAATGTGGCAAACCTCCTTGTTTTCAGAAATTGCCACAGTCACCCCAACCTTCAGCAACCATCATCCTGATCCATCAGCAGCCATCCATATGGAGGCAAGACACTCCACCAGCAACAATTACAAGTTTATGAAGGCTCAGCAATTTTTATCAATAAAGTACTTTAAATCAACATTTTTTTTTAGAAATAATGCTCTTCCACATTTAATATACTACAGCATTGTGTCAACATAACTTCTACATGTGTGGGTAAACTAAAAAATTCATGTGACTCACTTTATTTTGATATTTACTTTATTGTGATGGTCTGGAACCAAGTCTATAGGCTCTCCAAGGTGCATCTGTTCACAGTGTTGAAATTTGTTATAATTATATAATTTATGCTATGTGTCACCTATTTGTGCTTTTATTTTTGCTCAATTATACTTCAGGAAATATGCTACAATTTTAATATGTCTTAACCAGATTATTTACTTACTTTTTTTATTTTTTGAGATGGAGTTTCGCTGTTATTACCCAGACTGGAGTGCAACGGCATGATCTCGGTTCACCACAACCAACACCTTCTGGGGTCAAGCAATTCTCCTGCCTCAGCCTCCTGAGTAGCTGGGATTACAGGCACGCACCACCGTGTCCAGCTAATTTTTTTATTTTTAGTAGAGACGGGGTTTCGCCTTGTTGAACAGGAGGGTCTCTTTCTCTTGACCTCGTGATCCACCCGCCTCAGCCTCCCAAAGTGCTGGGATTATAGGTGTAAGACACCACCCCAGCCACCAGATTATTTTTAAATGGCCAGACAGACTTATATTTAAATAGAAGAACCAAAAAGTATTTAACTTATTCTCTACAGGTATTCATACATAGGTATTTTCTGGATGTAGAAGTTACCAGTTCCTACTATTGAAAATAACTCTAAAATATTTGTAGGAATCTTAATGTGACTCTGTTATTTCCTTGTGAGTAAAATAGAATGAAATTATTTTTTCCAAGGAGATAAACATAGATCTCAAGATGTTTTGAGCCAAATTCTACTTTATAAAATGTTATAGAGGTAGCCTTCTATGAATGGTATAGAATGGTATTATTGTTTTATATTACATTATAGAAAATAAGCATATGAACCATGTTAATTTAAGGGAGGTGCCCCAGAATACACACCCAGTATCAAGATGGTTTAGGTGTGTGAATAATAGATGCATTATGAAATAGTACATATTCTGAAATAATTTCGGCATGTGATATAGATAAGTTGAACAGTAAATTCTGTAAATCCCAAAGATGAGATTTCAAACTTGGTTTTCATACAGTAAAGCCCTTGAATGTTCTCATTTTTATTAGTGGTAGTTTTGTAAGTAAATATATATATATTTTTTCTAAACAGTAAGTAAATATATTTTTCATTAATTTATTTAAAAAACAATAATATGAAAAATTTTCAAAGATCTAGGCTGTAATGGGAGCAGGTTGTGTATGTTTTAGTTCTGGCATAGAAAATTAGAAAGAAATAATCTGTTAATGGAAACTGTGAATATGTAGTAAATATGATATCAGATGACCTGATATCAACTATGTTGGTGCTCAGCCAGTAATACCAGCTGGGCAAGAAACGGAAGACAGCAGGTGAAACTGATAAACCACAAATAATTTAATAATATAGCATGCCAATATAAGGACTAAAACCCACTAGGTTATGAGAGAGATGTCTGAAGTCCTACTAACTTTAAAAAATTTTCGTGATATTTTGTTGATAAAGGTGAAAAAAATCAGGTGTAAGGCAAACATTTTAATTGTAATAAAATATGTAAATATTACTAGAGGCATATACACCTCAGAATTTTGAACAAAGAAGTAATTAGACAACTAATCATTAAAATTTTATGACTTTTGATATAAATATGTATTCTGCTTATAATTCTATATAATTCTATATAATTATAATAATTCTCTATAATTCTATATATATATATATATATATATATATTCTATATATTCTGCTTATAATCTATTTTACAGAGAAGATTAATAAAAAGAATGACAATAAAGACCCAAAGCAGAAAAAAAGCAATTTACAGATTTTGATTACTCTTATCTTCAAAAACTAGTGTTATAATTCTCCCAATTACTTTTCTTTAGTAAGTATGTATATTTATACTTTAAATGTGCCTATTTTGTTTAAAACCTTGTCAATAAAGCTTTTTTCCCCTGAATTTAGAGGTCAGAATATTTAGATTAATTTACCTATTTTCTTTCTTTCTCAAGAGAATATAATTTTATAAATAGCATCTCTGAATATACCTAAATTGGTAAGCTTAATCTTCTGAAAGGTACTGAGAAAGCATACACTTGTGTTTCTGCTAGAATGGCAAAATTCCAGACAATTGCATTTTAGGTTGGCTATCTTTAAAACTTTGGAAATCCTGAACAATCTTGGTGAGCCAGGAAAAATATACTGCATGAAATAAACATTAATTGGCAGGTGTGTTTGACCAATTCAAACTCTATTTAAAATGAAAATGCACATGTTCAAAAAGATCATTAGTATATAATTTGAGAAAATATCATTTTTCCTGAATATTTCACACATCTTTCTGCACTTAGTTCAACAGTTGCATCAGTTGCAAAGGTATTATCTGCACTGCAGAACTTTATTGACTGCTATTTTGTGCATGCTATACAATGCATATATGTTAGAAATGTGTGTTTGAATTTTTTGAAACTTACAGTGCTATTCTTTAAAAAAATTAGAGAAAGACTAAGCACAGATAGTTACACTAGATTTTGTGGTTGTGTGTGAATGTATTCAGATGGTTTCATATCTCTGTGTGTTATTTTTCTGTGGGTTAAATGAAAAAGAAATGGAAGGAGAATGAAGCTATGTGTCGATGCTTTTTGACTTTTGGAAAGTCCCACCAGTTCTTCCTGTAGCATAATCCTTGGAAGGATAAAGTGGGACATCAGAAAGGGGCAAAGGAATGAAGGAAACAATTAATTGGGGAGTGAAAATGGAGGTAGTGTCAAAGCAGTTTCAGGAGATTGTAGTTAGGAAAAAGGAGATGGATGAGATGGATGATTTTAACAGCTACTTGAGTTGCTTACAAATGTCTGCTTATAGCATTATTTCATTATTGGTGCTAATTTATTGTATGAAAAACAATTCTAATATTAAGAAAACTGTCTTTGTCTTAAATATAGTAAATTTTTTTAAGCATAATGTTCAGAACACATTTCAATGTGATAATATGATTACTGTTAAGTACAGATATGTTCCAAATTTATCCAACAATAAAACAATTTAAGCATTGAAAAATAATATTTTCTAACATTGTATATCCCTCCTGAAGTGTATCCAGCTTTAGGACATGTTTTGCATTTAGCTTTGAGTTTGAGGGTATTAAAATGTGCCAGGGGATAAATAACCATAAACTATATTCAGGAAATAATGTCCTAACAAGTCATAATGGGATGTTTCCATTATTTGATTTTCCTCCCCATTAATTATGCTATTTATTATAGTGTTATAATCATCTATTGTCACAGTGATAAACCATAGTGTAATTATTTATCTCTTCTACACTGTGTCTAAGGAATAAAAGAAGTTGAACATGCTAAGGATAATATATAACCTGCAGCCACAAATAAAAAGTAGACATGAAAATATAGTATTTCTTATTTGTTAAAAAAGTTAAAAGTAAAATTTAAAGATTTCTCATTAAGCAATAAAAAGAACATGTGGCATTTCTCTTACATAAATAATAATGTTGAATTTTGGAGAAAAAAAACTGATGACATATATTTACGGCTGAATATCAAGCCACTGGAAACAGTTCTAGAAAATTAATTTCAGCTAAAGATTATGTAACCTGGATATACATTGATTTTTATTGGTCACTTGCTGAACTAAAAGAAATGCCGAAGCAGAAGGTATATGTTAGAGAATACTGATTGTCACTGCAGCTAGCATAAATGTCTTGCTGAGTGTGCGTAAAAAATAAAGACATTATTTATACTCAATGGCAGATCCAGAATGGTTTTTGGCAAGAAAAGTCAAAAATATATGATGTATGAGCTTCTTTGAGAATTGAAGTACATCTCTAAGAAACTAGTCTAAAATGAACTAGTTGACAAAAAAAAAAGAACAAAGGTAGAAAAATTCTAATTCATAGTAACTTAGAGCATGTGCACATGCTAAGTCATACTTAGGCAGTCCAGTATTGTCAATAACATTAATTTGGGTTCATTTTAATGAAATGTCTAGTTTCCATTAAACATTTATTAAATTAAATCTTATTCCACCCATATAATAGACTAAAATTTTTACATCTCCCTGAACCATACATAATTATTTTGAGATACTTACTCATGCAATAAATATCAAGACAAAAGGGCATTTTTATTCAACATTTCAGAAGGAGAACTTTCGTGAAGGAGTAAACTTTATACATAATATGTAAATAGTCTTATTATAATGCTAAAATAGAAGCATCATCCAATTTTAATGCAAAGATAATCATTGCAATGAACTACAACATATAGTTCTGACCTTCTTGGCATCCAAAGAAATACAGAGACTGCAGTTTTTAAGTTATGTAGCTTTCATATCATTACAAAAAGCACATGAACTTATGCAGAGAGTATGAATCTTCAAAAAGAAAAAACAATTCAGCATTGTAATCAACATTTTCTAAATGCCTCACAAAAATTAAGTCCTCAATGAATTTATATTAATAAAACAAATACTTTTGCAGTTTACTAAAAATTAGTGAAATGATTTTGGTATTACCTTTTCAAATATTTATCTCAGAAAAATTAAATATTGTGCTATTAAATCATATTTCTGTTTTACCAGGGTTCCCTAATTCTTGAGGTAGAACATAGATCCTTTTCGTAGTTGGGTAAAGATTAGAGACATTTCTCAGAATAAAGGTTACAAATGTGTACTATAAAAATGTAACATGGCAAATAAAATTGTATCACATCATGATAAAGTTTTTTTAAACATTTTGAAATTGCATTACGATAATAAAATTGTTAAGAAAACTGGCTGTTCTTCAAAGATGGCCCCAATGAATCAGACTTCCCAGTATTCCTGCTCTTTATTAGAATCCTCCCATGTTGATTCTTAGATGGAGAAAATATTAAGGATCTGTCATAAAAAGCTTTGCAGCTTCTGTCTTGAACTCTTGGACTAAGGGACCTCTTGCAACATTCTTTATAGGAATTCAGGCACAATAGGACAGATAGATACTGGGTAGGTGCTCTGGTTTTCAGCACCAACTGAGCTACTACTAGCATCCTGCCACCATCAACTGCCAGTGAAATTAGTGAGCCACGTTGAACATCCAGTCCAGCTGAGCCTCTACATACTGCAGTTCCAATTGATTCTGACTGGTACCTCATAAGAGGGACCTCAGGGCAATTCAGTTAAGTCCTGTCCAAACAATGAACTGTAAGAAATTATAAATTGCTTTAAGAGCCTAAATTCTTATGTGGTTTACCAGCCATAAATAACTGGAATATGTTTCTCTATTATTACATTAAATAACAAGAGAGAGTCTAATAACTGCAGTGATTTCAAATTCATAACATAAAGTGTGTTCAAGATTTCCATTGCATTCACAATGTTCTTTGGAAATATGGGAGATCTCTATGGATGCTAACATCACAGATCTTGCCGTACAATACTGTAGTTTATTGATCACATACATAATTAAGGAATTGCTAAATTTAACGGGAACTTGCAAAAATAAAGATGGACCTTTTGTTCCCCCTTATCCAAGTTCATGCATTCTCTTGATATTGATAGTCAATGCAGCAAGCACAAATTGAATTGTAAACAGTTATTGTGGAGGCCAAGTTAAGAACCCCCGTGTTTAATCATTTCTGTGCTATGCCGTAATTACGGAGAAAATTACTCTCCCGTATTGCATAAAAATTTATTTTAAAATAGAGAAACAATTTTACATAAACAATTACAGTAGGACACTTGATGTAAATTTTGAAGAAAACGATGAGACACATTAAAAAAACTAAAATAAATTACTAAAACAGTCTCATAATGAATCCTCATAAAACTCATTAATTTTTACCAAAGTCAGTGATTCAAATATTGGTTTTAGAAATAGGAGAAAACTATCAAACATTCTGGACTGATACATTATTGTCACCAAACTTAATAACAAACATGGTAAGCAAATACCTATGCTCACTTATTTCTAGGCCCACTTTCAAATTTAATAAAGTAGATTTTTTTTTTTTTCCTGAGACGGAGTTTCCCTCTTGTTACCCAGGCTGGAGTGCAATGGCGCGATCTCGTCTCACCGCAACCTCCGCCTCCTGGGTTCAGACAATTCTCCTGCCTCAGCCTCCTGAGTAGCTGGGATTACAGGCACCCGCCACCATGCCCAGCTAATTTTTTGTATTTTTAGTAGAGACGGGGTTTTACCATGTTGACCAGGTTAGTCTCGATTTGACCTCGTGATCCACCTGCCTCGGCCTCCCAAAGTGCAGGGATTACAGGCTTGAGCCACCGCGCCCGGCCAAAGTAGATCTTTGAAAATATCAAATGATATAATATCATCATCACTATCTATGACATGTTTAACTTTATCCCCCTACAAAATTGAAATTCAGGAGGGGAAGTAGCGTTTACCATTACTACTGACTCATTAATGGTGTCAAGTTAGAACCCAATGCTAAGGGTTTGAAGACTAGATCAGGGTCCTGAGGAAGAATAATATGATGCATCATTAATATTTTCCATGTATATCAGAAGCGTGAAGGAGAGAACTTTCATAGAATTACCAATGTTTAAAAATATAAAAGTAAATCCTCTCATCCTCCAAAAATGTTTATCAAGGCAAAACTAGTATAAGATTACATTAAAAATATGCTGTGACAGTTAACAAGAATGATTCTAATACTCTTCCTGTAGCTTTTGCATTGAAACCTTTAGAAACTCATCATATTTGCAAAACATTATTTTTCAAGATCAGGTGAAATCACTGGGAAAGTCAGGAAGTTTTTTTTTTTTGTTATTCATTGGGAAAATGTACTACAGGAAACATATTTTAAAAGTAATATTACTAAGTATTTTAAGGAAACTGAAGAATATTTTATCTTTTAAAATGTTAAACACTAAAATCAAAGATGTGGGACATCTAATGGTGTATATCAGTAGCTCAAGGATGTACAGGAAAACTGCAATATGAATTGACCTCTCATAAGTCTTTGGAAATCTAAGGTTGCATTTAACTAATTCAGTTCACTCTGTCCTGTCTAATTTCCAGCTATAATGTCGTTGTGTTCCATTTTCACTCGATCACAATATAGAGGTACAAGTAATGATGTCTTGTACCCTAAAAAAGTTTACTATATACATTTTGATAGTGATATCTTCTTGAGGTCCACAGGCATTAATGAAGACATCACAGTTCAACTGCCAACTGCTGCTTTTATCTGGCATTTTGTTAAACCGGAGTAGCTGGTTATTCAAGTTAATTACTACCCTCTTCACAAAAAGCTTCTGTTGCAACGTAAAGCCCTCTTTACTCAATAAGAGATAATCTAACTTTCCTTTTTTTTTTTTTTTTTTTTTTGAGATGGAGTTTCGCTCTTGTTACCCAGGATGGAGTGCAATGGCACGATCTCGGTTCGCCGCAACCTCCGCCTCCTGGGTTCAAGCAATTCCCCTGCCTCAGCCTCCCAAGTAGCTGGGATTACAGGCACATACCACCATGCCCAGCTAATTTTTGTATTTTTAGTAGAGACGGTGTTTCACCTTGTTGACCAGGAGGGTCTCGATCTCTTGACCTCGTGATCCACCCACCTCGGCCTCCCAAAGTTCTGGGATTATAGGCCTAAACCACCCCGCCCGGCCAATAATCTGTAACTTTCACACGTGCTGGTAGCAAATTTAAATTGAAGTCACTTAATCAGCAGTTGGCTTTTTTTTTTTTTCTTGAATATGTGCAGCCTCCTATTCTTTCCACCTGTTATTTAAAATGTTTATCTCCACTGGTTTATATAAAAGTTACAGCAGTAGCTAGAAGAAATGGCATCTAGATATATAATAATAGACAGCACATTCCACCATCCAGATCACCATTGATGCCAGGCAGAGAGGTCACATATGTCCAGAGTTTGGAGAACAGGCGCCAGCGACTTCATGTATAATCTCAGGTACTGCTCACAGTACTCCATCCGACATAAAGTTAATATATTTAAAAGACAATGACTTATTGACCAATATGCCAAATGGATAATGTTTAAATAACGTTAACCACCAACCACAGGTATTTGTTGTTAAATGTAATTAGTTTTATACATTTTTCTGTCTATAAGAAAGCACAATCTACACCAACACCACTTGCCCACCTCCCTGCCGCCATTCCCATGGCAATGTTTGATTGTACAAGGATTAAACAGCTGGAATGTGTTATGGGAATGCCCTTGCTTATGACCTGCAGGCATTCTTCTTTCCCTTGGGATCAAAGGTGAACTTACTTTCCATGCTAACTCTCTGTCCTGAGGCAGAGTCTATCAACTCTGACATTTCTGCTGAATTATATGAGGGTTTTGAAATGTGAGTTGATGTTCCCTCAAGACTGTATTTCAATCAGATTCATTTTAATAAAAAAGAACCCTGAAATAACAAAATGACAATATTTTATAGGCAATTTGAAGATGATTAGATGCACTTTGTAATACTTCCCAAATCCTCAAGATAAATTTATAGGTGAATAAAATTAGCCCCTACTCCTTAAAAACAAGTTTTCCAAACTTAAGAACATTGGACATATGTACCTGATATGATTTAACTCTATGGATTTTACACTAAGTTAATACATGAGTCATATTGGAATTCGTTGTTTTAGATATTTTAATGCTTTGACATTATGGTCAAAGTAATAATTAAGAGCCATATTAATAAAAATTATTTAAATTTAATCACACTGTAAGAAGTAAAGAGTTTTCAGTAGTATAAAATCAAAACTTAAAAAGTAATTTCAAGATTTGTTTCTATAAGGTTTATTTTCAGTGACAAATATTATCTTTAATTTTCTAAGCCAAGTTAAGGATTAAATTATTATATAAGAAATATCACTTGAATTACTCCAACACTGACAGAAGTACAGAAATAAAGCATTTGACTGCCTTTCATAGATTAGAAATAAATGTTTTTATAAGACAGTTTGGTGATACCTGTATTTTTCTAGTAAATTGTACTAATAAAGGATCTTAGCTGAGTGTGGTAGTTCGTGCCTATAATCCCAGAAACTTGGGAGGCCTAGGTGGGCAGATAACAAGATCAGGAGATTGAGACCATCCTGACCAACATGGTGAAACCCTGTCTCTACTGAAATACAATAAATTAGCCAGGCGTGGTGGCACATGCTTGTAGACCAGCCACGTGGGAGGCTGAGGCAAGGGAATCCCTTGAATCCAAGAGGCAGAGGTTGCAGTAAGCCGAGAACATGTCACTGCACTCCAGCCTGGTGACAGAGCAAGATTCTATCAGATAGATAGATAGATAGATAGATAGATAGATAGATAGATAGATAGATAGAGAGAGAGAGAGAGAGAGATGATCTTGGTTTAAACTATAACTGTCCTAAATCCGTATTCATCTTTTACAGTCTCGATTGCTCACTTGTTTTGTTTAGCATGTCACTGCTGTTTGATGCTGTGTCGAAGCCTTAATTCTAGACCCCATGCCTGATACAGTAGTATTCTGTTTGCCCTTCTATTTTACCTCCTTGACTCCATTTAAGGCAAAGAACAACACTGGAATTATTTTCAACTTCCTTACATTTTTAATTTTAACATCGTTAATGGACTGAAACACAGGCAATTAAGAGACTCAAAACTCATTTTAAACATATTGATTGGTTCTTTGTATTTCTAAAATATTAATGTTTTGCACTACAACAAGTAGCATCAAAATGGCTGCTGATATTCACTGCCCCCTGGGGTTCCCAGCATGGCATAATACTCTCTCTTCTTGAGTAACTTGCTTTCAATCAAAAGAATATGGCAAAGTTGAGGGGATGACATGTCCATGCCCAGGTTACAAAACATTGAGACTTATGTCTTGCTAACATAAGTCTCTTTATTATCTTCTTGGCTTTTGTGGTAAGATGCCATGCAAAGGGGACAAGAAGCAAGGAAGTTAGGGCCACCTCTGGACAACAGCTGGCAAGAAATGGAGTCCCTCAGTCTAGTATACTTGCCAACAACTACCTGAGTTAGCTTAAAAATTGAGGATTCAGACAAGACCTTGATTGCAGCCCAGCGAGTGACCAAGAAACATTGTCCCAGGGAATCCATGCCTGAACACCTGACCCACAGAAAGTGAGACAGATCAACAAGTTTTAAGGCACAATGTTTTGGGTCAATTTGTTACATACCAAAATATGTATATACATACTGTTTTAGATTGTTTCATCTATTTCCGCTACTTTTGAAAAATATGGAGTATTCTTACAGTCCCACGCTGAAGCGATGGAACCCTGTCGGTGTTTCCACTTGCCCTTCTTCTCTGCTATCCTAGACTCCAATTCTGCTTTGGTTGTTATTACCTTACACGCTCTAGAAAGATGATTCTCTTTCCAGTACCTTGGGGTTGTATCATTCTCAGCCTAAAGCTATCACTGTTGACTGTTTTTTCTTGCCAGTGATAAGGCATTGGTGTGTGGCACAGTCTTTGCCAATGATACCTGAATGCCAGTCTACTAGTGGAGGGCTTATATTCTGGTTTCCCAATACAATGTAAAAGATGCCATATAAGAAACATCTCTCTTCTTACTTATATCTGCAGGAGATGCAGCCAACATGCAACCAAGAGGAAAATGACTTTCATTTTAAGAGTGGCAGAGAAAGATTAATGTAACACTAATCATATGTTATAATGCCAGTAAGTTAATCACCCCCACATTGCCCCACCTCAGTTTTTTCATTTATGTGGTTGAATACACATCTTATAGTTAAGCTAATTTTATATGTCTTCTGTAATCTGCAGCTAAAAGCATCTTTACTGATAAGGTTGCTAAAATATATGACTTTTAACTGATACTGAATATATACAGTGCTTCTCTTAATATACCAGGACAGGTTAAGAGTTTCCTATGCAGCATTAATCATTTAACATAATAAAGTTTACATACAGATACTTAAAAAAAAACTTTTCATACACACACACACACACACACACACACACACACACATCTAGCACTCATTTGATCTTAACCCTAACTTGTAGCTCCGGAACTTTAAGAGAATCTCAAGGAGTCAAATCATGGAAGAAGACTAAACTCAAACAAGAGTCTAGCAGCCATTCTCAGCTGGGTTCCTCATCTGAATTTAAGGACACAAAATGTAATGTGAATGACTATCTTATTAATTCTGTCAAGGATGATCCATAACTATTGCACTATTGTCATTCCAGTTGCATAGGAGAGAAGTTAATTCATTCTAGACAAAGGACACCTTAGGGCATTCGGACACAAGCCTCTCCCAGGACACCAGTCGTGACAGGATGTTCTGACTGTTAATCGCATAGTTCATCTACACTCCCTTAAGTCCCCTCCAATCCCATCTATGTAACACCCACAAAACCTGCAACGGTGGAAACTCCTCGAACCCTTGAATCTCAGGATTACACTTTATATACAGTACTTTTGGATTTGTAATGACACCATATAGAGATTCAAATCTATATTATAATGTCTGAAATATATTTAGATAAATGCTTCATGTAGAAGAATGGGGCAGCTTGTATGATCATTATGATTATGCCATAATCAAGTCCATACTTCTGATAAGTATGAAATAAAATTGATTTTATTTTACACATATTCCATATTTTATTGTTATGCATTTTAGTTTTAATATTATTTTATTGGCATTATGTCTGAAAAAAATTAACTTTTACAATATTCCATTCTTTTTGCCAACAGAAGGCTTCGCTGATGCTTTTAATTAAGCCATACATAATTGTACCTATATTTCTCATGAGGGGAGAAATGCATTTTTCAATCTATATCTCATCCTTAGCAAACAGGCTAAGAGTAAAATCCAAACAAGGAATATCTGAAATTAAAACTTCGGTACTCATGTTTATATTTGGTGGGGGGGGCATTTCAAATGCAAATTCAAAGAGCACTATGTGACACAGTGTAAGCACCATCTCATAGTCTCGGGTTTGACTAATTGAATTGCTATTGATGAGATGTCACTTAAAGAGACATCTCTGCAGTGAAACATGAGTTTGCTGTAAATGACCTGTCATTAATGTCATGGGTAATGTCCATGTCTAGACTGAATTAAAACGTACCTACTAGCAATATGCTCAGGAGGAGTTAAACCAGCAAGGAAGAGAACTCAGTGTCCAAGAGTCCCTAGAGAATTATGCCTCAGGTGCCATGTTCATTTACTTGCTGGCAAACATTAATTGAAGTCCATCAATAAACCAGGTGAAAAAGCTAGAGACTGTTGCTACATTAATTGCCAACCAGAGTCGTACATATTTTTACTTAAAAATACGTGAAATATTTTAGTTTAGAATTTTTAAGTTACATTAATGTAGCTAGTTTCTGTAGAATTTTCAAAAGAGGTGACAATATTGATACTACAATTCATAAAAAAGGTATTTAAATTAGGTTTTAAATTAATGTTTTAGCCAAATTTATTCTGGAATCACTTAAACAAATGGAATTTAAATTCAAGTAATATATAAATGTTATTCATAAAGACCACATATTTATTAAATACCCACTTTGTCAATTGAAACCGTGAGTGTTTTTATGTCTGTGTTGGATTTTGGCATCTCTGTTATTTTAAAGAAATACTCTAACTACACAAACAGGCAAAAAGATTGTCTACAACCTGCCATAGTAGCAATCTATAGAAACTTTTTCCATTAAAAAAATCACATATTTTAATTCCTCATAATTTGCCCCCACACGTTTTTTTATATCAGTACAGATATAAAATATCGACCGTGATGCTACATATGAACACGGTGAATATGCAACACTCACGTCCTCTCAGAAAGAGGACATACTTTTCAGAACAGATTTTAGAGACAACACATTGTGCCTGTAAAATGTAGTAATATATACATACATACATACACACACACACACACACACACACACACACACACACTTTTTTTTTTTTGAGACAGAGTTCCGCGGTTGTTACCCAGGCTGGAGTGCAATGGCGCGATCTCGGCTCGCCTCCTGGGTTCAGGCAATTCTCCTGCCTCAGCCTCCCGAGTAGCTGAGATTACATGCACACGCCACTGTGCCCAGCTAATTTTTTTTTTTTTGTATTTTTAGTAGAGACGGGGTTTCACCACGTTGACCAGCATGGTCTCCATCTCTTGACCTCGTGAGCCACCGCACCCGGCCCCGTATATTCTTATGTAAACCAAACCTCCCATGTATAGTAACCTGCTTTTTCTTTTAAACATATTTTTTAAATTCAGAGTCATTTCTAGACCAGTGTTCCTTAAAACTTTTCAGTGGCTTCAAAATTAGAAAGAATAATCACACCCCAAGTGCTTATCTTGTTATGTGTGAAGGCAGAAACATTGTATATTTGTGTGTGTAAATATACGTACTTATTTGTATATTTATGTATATTTCCACCCTTTTTTAGTTAACTCATGACTGAAGGCTGTACCTGTTTTATTTGCTGTTCATGGTAGCCCACTCTCTATGAAGTTGATATAAACAAGCACAAATTCCTGTAATCTTGAAAGGTATCTCACCCTTAAGTAGATATGGAGAGCCGAAAAAAATCTCAGATTTCCTCGGAATTTCACCAGCAAATACAATATGCCAATTTTGGGTTGTCACTTGATAAAGAAAACGTATATGCCAAATGTCACAGCTTAAGAAGTTCTAAATTATTATGATTCCCACTCAAATTTCATCTACAACTCTTTGTTTTGTTATATCATTTCTGAGCTTTGATGTTAACCTTGATTGACAATGAGGAATATAAAAGGTGAAACATTTGTAAACCAACTATGACAAACCGATAATTTAAAAATTATTGATAATTTGGACTGTTTTCGAATCACAGTTTAATATTAGTATTTATAATTACACATATCAAAGTTATATACCTTTAAACATGGCTACAATTTTGGTGTAAAAACTGAATACTGTATACACAAAATTTCCATGTATTTCATGTAACCATTTCTCTTGCTGATTTTCAATAGCATATGCCATAAGAACCTTAATTTTAGTCAGTTCTAATTGATTCTGGTTAAAAATAATGATTCTACTGATGTTTTTTTCAATTTCTATATTAAGCCAGTTGATGAAAACCTTCATGCAGCAAGTTATCGTCCAATAATGCACTATAATTTGGCATGAATACCTATTTAATGACTGAAACTCTTCATCGATTATGTAAAGATTAATATAAAGTGCTATCTATTTTAGGAAATCTTTTTATATTGGGTTAAATTCTAAAGTATATAAGAAATATATAATCAAATGATAACCATATGGAAATATTGTACATATGAGATAATATTTTTAATTTTTATTACCTTGCTTCCACAGTAAATTTTGAGAATTGTTGAAATTCTTAATACATAGCCATGTAATGTTCCTTGGTTTGAATATTTTTATTGCATTCATTTTATTTTAAATGTAAGGGTCTTTTTTCCCAGTTTTCTAGGAAATTTTACTCTTTTGCTTTTTCTTTACAACTGACTTTTAACAGAAGGTCAGATTGCTTGCTAGATCCACTGTGTAATTCTAACAGCATGGCTTGGCCTAGCTCCAGGGAATGAAGTCGGCCCCTGGCTGAGGGGAAGTTAGAGGTTATGACTAAAAGGCTTTCTTCAAAACCCACACTCCGACATGTGCAGAAATTCATATAAAGCTAATTAAAATTCCCATATGAGGTAAAAGGCTACATACTGAATCATAATTAATAGTAGTATCTATTTAAAAACAATCTCGCTTGCAAAAAATGCTGTATTTGTTTAAAATTAACTGTTTCCAATTCTTGGAAAAGCAATATTTCAGTAAAATTAGAAATTTAAGAGGCTATGTTCTTTACATCCATCCATTGCTGTATTTGCCTCATTTCCTACTGCCTAAAGCTTATACACATAATTTGCTCTTCATCTTGGTTTGCATCGTTGTTGAAACTATGTCAAGTTTTATTATATGAGAGAAGGAGATGAGAAAGAAAAAATTATACACACTACCTGCGCCACTAGAAAAGAAAGGCTGGCATTTGGCTCTCTGCGAACTAATTAAGTGTTACTGAGTCTAGAGGCTAAATATGCATCAGTTGATGATTGGGTAGATTTTACTGCTGCATATGTAGATTTAATTAGAGAGTGATTGAAATTAATAAAGTGGCAGTACCTCTGAAAAACATTTTATGACCCGTGATTTTTCTATGAAAGATCTTGCTGACCATTGCCCTTTGCATAATGTTTTACTTTGCTAAATTCATTAGAGAGACAATTATATTGCAAATTAACAAGCATTCACCTGTGTATTATCCACATTAATGATTCTCCTGTTGATACAAAGTTAACATTTTGTTTCTTTATCTACTAGGTGCTAAGGATCTTTCTGTAACTATCATGCTTCTGAGAAATCTTCACTGTATTATCATATATACTATAAGCCAAGAAATGCTATACTTTTTCCTTCAGGATATATACAAACATAGGTATTTTCTCCCAATTATAGTTCCTAAATAAGGGGAGGGGAGATATAATTTTCTAATTATTTGTGCTTTTTAAATATTCTATTAATAGTGATAATTCAGAATCAAATATTGAGGACACTCTATTTGGCAAAAATCACGATTCCTATGCAATTATATAGTCACCCATTGAATATCCATTTTAATGTAACAAAGTGATATATAATCAAAATTAATGTTTACTCATTCTCACTCTCACACACGTATATATTTACTCTTTTTATTTTTTTGAGACAGAGTCTCCCTCTGTCACCAGGCAGGAGTGCAGTTGGCCTGATCTTGGCTCACTGAAACCTCTGACTCCCTGATTCAAATGATTCTCCTGCCTCAGCCCCTGAAGTAGCTGAAATTACAAGCACGCACACCAAGCCCAGCTATTTTTTGTATTTTTAGTAGAGACGGGGTTTCACCATGTTGGCCAGGATGGTCTCGATCTCCTGACTTTGTATTCATTTCATTCATTTTTGTAAGATCCACAAAGCAAGTTTCACTGCTCTCCACTTGGGGGCCATTAGAAAAATTTAATGCAGAAAGAATGGATTGGTGTACTATGAGATAACAGATCAGTCTATTTTATCCGAGAATGCTTTCTTCAAAATCCATTTAATTTCCGTAGAGTGAATATAAAAATATCAGATCTACAACATCTGGCAGAAACATGTACAAAAGTTCTGTTCTTTGAAGGAATGGCTGCTTAAAGTATAATTTGTAATCACTGTGAAAATGTCTGTTTCCTATATTTCAAAGTTGAGCCATTTCCTTTTCTATATTTTAATCGGCAAACTTGCCAGAAGGGTGATCTTAAAATAACAGTAATAGTCTTTTTCATATAATTGCCCTGCTTTGATATGTTTCTGTCTCTTGTGGAATAAAATTCTGACATCAGATATTAATGAAATAAAGTAATATTTTAAAAAGTGTGTGTGTGGAGGCAGAATTTTGAATGATTATGATTTTTTCTAAATGAGATACTTAGAAAGATACAAGGCAACTAATTATATGGTATTTTAAGGGTATGTCCCTGCTTTGCAACCAAAGATCTGCATAGGAATCAGCTGTAAAGCATCTGTAAAATATGTTCCTGAGCTCCTTGGATCTGTGGACTCAAATTCCGGAAGTCTTGGATGGGGCCTGGTTATTTAAATTATAAAAAGCCTAGCTAGGTTATTTGGTTCTGATCCCTGGTGAGGAGCCACTGAATTAAAGTAAAGGAGAGATGAAGCAGTAAAATTACCCAACACTATCTATTCTGAAACATCCTAGATGTAACGAGTCTATCATTCCTGCCATATATAAAAAACAAAACAAAAACAATAAAAAGCTTTACATATTGAGTAGGTACAAATATTAGCCAGCCCTTTACTTCAGGATAGATTGATGACATGCAAATATTTTAAATTGTTATATGAGAATATAGATAACCCCCCTGCATACCCAAATGGCACAGGAATTATTACCTCTGCCTAAAGAATTTTCAAAATGTGTTTTGTATTAAATTCAGCCTTGAGAATATATAAGTGATATCTGTTCAGCTGTTTTGAAAGAAAGTTTATAGGTGAAATACATTTTTTTATCATAGGAAATTTCTCGAAGGTGGGGGAGAATAGAAACTGAAACAAATGTTGTCATGCATCACCTAATCATGTGAATTCTTTCTGAGAGGTGAATTATTGGATGATTTCCTAGTCATGTGAACAACATTCCATGAATTTCCACAAACCTAGAGTGGTCAATATATCATATAGATGAGGTATGTATTAAGCACACCCTCTAGGTTTGTATACACAAACCTGTACAATATGTTACAATACTGAATACTATAAATAATTGTAACACATTAATAAATATTTCTCTATGTAAACATATCTAAACATATACAGTAAAAATATGGTATAATTTTGTGGGACTACTATCATATATGTAGTCAATCGTTGATACAAATATCCTTATGATATGCATGACAATATTTAAAATTTGGGACCAGATCAGTCAATAGAATATAAACATCCTATACATCACACATAAAAATCATATAACTTAAAAAATGTATTAAAATTTTTATTCAAAATTATTTTCTTAAATTGTTATTTTATGATAAGGAAATAGAATAACTATTCCTCAGTCAGACACATCAAACAGAGAACGATTTTGAATAAAAATCCTTCCAAGTCCACATAAACCAAATATTGCTGTCATTTCCCATCCTCAGCTAAAAGCTTAACAAATGTTCTAGTTTTATGCTTTATGAATCTCAAATTTGAGTCAATTTCCAACTTCTGTGCTCCTTTGCTGCTCTTTGAAAATCTCTGACTAAGAATTCCTTTATTCAAAATTCACCGGCCACATTTGGCCACTTTCCTTATTTCACATTTCAGAAACAGTAGACAAACTCTTTTTCTTTGACTTTCTTGACATTATGTTTTCCTCTTACTTTTTTCTGCTTTCGGATTCCAATAATCATTTACAAGATGATGTTCCTAATTACCTTGTCTGGGGCATTTTTTTTCCTACTTTATTTTAGTTTAAATGGTTTTTCTTGATTAGCTTCCATTTCTGTGTTTTAAAGTTCAAGATATATATCGAAGACACCGAATCCCTTTCTCTTTTCCATATCTCAAACTTGAGCTTCAGACATATAACTATCCATTGAACAACATTATTTCTAAAACACAAATTATCACCTATACCACCATAGCAGCCCCAAAATAACTAACCAAACAAAAGATTTCCTATTCCATGAACTGAACGTTCCCTCAAATTACTTGCTTCAGATACCCGACTGTCATTCTCAAGTCTTTTCCATCCCCAGTTTAACAATGTGCAAGGGCTACACTTTGGACTTCCTAAAACTGCAGAATCATTTTACCAACTTTCCATTTTTTTAATCTAGATTAGACTGTCATTAATTCTGCACAGATAAATTTCTTATCTTGTGTATTTCCCATTAACCATACAGTTAGAAAAACTTTCTCATATGCAAATATAATCTTATTTCCATTGTTATTAAAATGTTGTTAGGATATAGGATGACTACCTTTTCTCTTGTGAGAAAAATTCAAATACTAAGTAACCTTGAAGAAAGCTCCACAAACTCACCTCTCCTCAGCCTAATCTTTCTTTATACTCACCTTCTCTTTTTTACCCTTCCGAGACCCCACTCACCCATGTAAGCTGTCAGTGCTAAAGATGGGCTGAACTGGATTTAAATCCTTATGGGGAATTTAATCTTTCTTACCTCCGGACTATTTCCTTTCTCATTCCTCTGGTTTCCACCATCCTCTTCACTTCAGGTTTAGGTCTGGATATCAGTTTTTCCAAAAATTCTCCTTGACTAATAACAACTGTGGTATGGGAGTGTCTTTGCTGCACTGTAACTTTCTCTCCTTCACAATCATTACTTATCACACTGCTTTGGATTGTCTTTTATCTTCCTGTATTTCTCACAATTGTGTACTTCTCTTGAAAGTAGAATCTATGGCTATGTTGTTCTCACATGTGCTCAATTCTTAGACATTTTCCCCCCTTTCATAACACTGTTCTGCCTTACAACCTTGTGATAAGACCCACTATCGACACCTCATAAAATCCCCCATTTTTTTTTTTTTTGAGATGGAGTGTTGCTGCATCACCCAGGCTAGAGTGCGGTGACACGATCTTGGCTCACTGCAACCTCCACCTCCCAGGTTCAAACAATTCTCCTACCTTAGCCTCCCAAGTATCTGGGACTGCAGGCATGTGCCACCATGCCAGTTAATTTTTGCATTGTTAGAAGACATGGGGTTTCACCATGCTGGCCAAGCTGGTCTCGAACTCCTGACCTCATGATCTGCCTGCCTAGGCCTCCCAAAGTGCTATAATTACAGGCGTGAGCCACTGCACCCGGCCCCAATTTCTATTTTAAACACTTTTCTTTTGACTCCTTCATAGTTGGTAAATATTCATGAGTCTCTCACATCTAAAAAAAAATAAATAAAAAAGGCAAAACAAACAAAAACATAATCCAATGCCTTCTCTGTATCACCAATCAGCTAAGCCTCATGAAAATTTAGATTATACTATCTGTACTTTATGTTGTATCTAATTTTTTTCTGAATGTAATTTCACTTCCATCACCATTCCAACACTAAAATAGTTTTGCAAAAATATTGCCTTTGGCAAATGCAGTAAGCATTTATATTTCTTTTGACAGTTCCTAAAACTTTCTTTGTACTGAGTAGATTCACTGGACTCCTGCATTCTTACTTGTAACTGAGAATAGAGCTTAGTAAAACAAAACAAACACACACACACACACATACACACACACACACAAAAAAAAAAAAAAAAAAAAAAACTCTTGCTCTAAATTTCAAATTGTAGAGTGCATGCAAATCACCTAGGGATTTTTTTTTTGAAATACAGCCACTACTGCAATAGGTCTGGGTTGGAGCGTGAAATTGAAATTCTGTTTTTCTAAAAACCTGTCATGGGCACCAATGCTGCAGGTTTGTGAACCATACTTAGCGTAACAACCTTCTGCAATCACAAGGAATAAAAAGGGGGCTTTAAAAATAGCTAACTTGGGCATCCTCGGAGACTGTAATATTTCTGGGTGCTACCTGGTTATTAAAATTTTTAAAGTTCTCTTGGTGATTCTAACATGCAGCAAAGTTTGAGAACCAGTGCTCTAAGTTGTAACAACCCCTCCTTGCATTAAACTCCTTTTTCTAATCATACAGAATAGGTAAATTATACCAGAAAATTAATGAACACTTAGACATTACTTCTGAAAAAGCAAAGGCGGATAAATCCATACCATTTGTGTCACTGGTTTGTGTGCACATTAACTTTAAGGAGGACTGCATTAAGGCAACTTATTACTTCAAATAGGCATCTTATGTCTCAAGAACTATCAAGCTAGAGAGCAGTAACTTCAGTAGTACAATAAGAAATTCTTTTACAAACTTCATCTAAAGTGTGCCTAGTATATCTATGCATATGATTCCTTTTCTATGTTACAATGCAAGCTTTCTCTTATTGAAATAGATGGCTGAGAGGCAGCATGATGGAGTGAAAAGAGCATGGATGTTCAAATCTGAAAGATACGGGTTCAAATTTTTGCTCTTCTGTTATTTGGAGAAAGTCATCTAACTCCTGTGTAATTCTTTTCTTAGCTTTAAAAATGAATAGATATTGTAAATATATCGTTGTTCTCAATTTAAATCAGAATTGTTGTAAAAATGCCTGACACTTCCTCACATAAATTCACATATTTTTATCCATAATTTATTGAGCACTTAATTGTAAACAAGAAGTTAAAAAAGAAAAACAAGATTTTGATGTTTGTAAAGCTCCATTCTATGGTTTGTGTATGTGTGTGAAATAAGTAAATGAGATAGAGAAGGCTTAGAAGGGGGAGAAACTACTTTACAAAAGGAAATCAATGATGTCTCTGAAATCCGAGTGATAAGAAGAAAGAAATCTTGAAAATCTGGAGAGAAGCATTTTAGAGAGAGAACAGAGTAACTGCAAAGACTCAAGGTGTAAGGGAGCTTGATACATCCAAGGGACAGAGAGCAGGCTACTGAGGCTGAGGCAAATGACAGGCAAATATGAACGAATGAAGGTTGAAAGGTTAGGGAAGTGCCAAATAATTTGAAGTCTCAGGGGCAATGGTAAGAAGTTTTCGTTTTACCTTAATTTCAAAGGAGTGACATGGGACTTTCCAATTAAGATATAATATAGGTTTTATTATGAAGATATTATTCAGGTTTCTATGAGGAGAACTGACTATAGTGGGGAGGAGCTAACTGGTAAGTAATAAGGTTAATTATGAGATTATTGTACCTATATAAGGGAGACGTAATAATAGCTTAGGCTAACAAAGAAATCATAAATTTCAACACTTATCTTGCATTCTGTGTTCCCTGGCTGTACCTCCTCAAAGTTTCAAATCCCTCACAATTCAGAGCGCAATGTTAATCATATTACATGTCATCCAAATTTATGTTCCATGATCTGCTTATGATAAACTAACAAAAAGACAGACTTGAATACACTCTTGCACTAATAACTTCCAGGGGATTTAAAGTTGAACTCCGAAGTTTTCCCCCAAATACACAGCTAAGTCTTTGTGACCCACCAGGCATTAACTTAATGAAATGTCTCTGAATCATTTTATGTTACTCACTATGAATCTGGAGAGTTGTATAAGCAATATATATTCAGTGTAATTTAACTATTGCTCGAATATATTTCAATAGGTTGCTTCCAATCTCTCAAACACATTTCAGTGTTTGTACTGCATGTATTGCTCATTAATTCAAAACCACATATTAATTGCTATTAGTGTACATCTAGGTATCAAACTAAACATTACAGAAAATTCAGTGTCCAAGATAACGTTGTCATTATCTTCATAGAGCTTAATGTCTACTGGAAGAATACAACCTAAAATATCAGCAATCCAACAAAGTGCAACGTGGGACACTTAGGATACTTTGAAAGCACATGTGAGATAAAGTTCAGAGAAGCTTCCTATAGAAAGATTTTTAACTATGAATTAAATAAGTTGGACAAAGACAGTGGAGGAGAGAGCAAATAATCAGAAGTGAAAGGGATTATGCCACCATCCATATTTCCCAAATGTGCAGATTAGAACCCTCAGTGTAATCATATGCCTTATACTTAATCTAAGCCTACTGCAATGAAGCAAGAAGACAAAGATTAATTTATTCATATGTTAATAAACCCAACAAATATTATTCAGCACTTTCAAAATTTTAGGCTCTAGTAATCGGAACACAGAAATGATCAAGAGAAAATAGTTTCTCTAGATCTTAACTTCTGCAAGGCAGAGGCAAACAATGGACTAACAGATCACTTGTTTTCTATCTAGCTCATTGTTTAAAGTCAATAATGTAAAAATGTAACAGATGTTCTTCGTTCCATCAAAAAAAAATCCCACCTGTGCAACACTCTACAGTTTTTGAAAAGGTCAGAGAGTAAGTGATTAATAAAAATCACCTGGCAGAGTTAAGCACAGGACACTCATGACAAGGCTGTCAGTGCTTTCCAGCCCACCAAAGGAGGAATGCCATAAGGAGTCAAGCTGTTTTAATTATCTCTCCCTGCAGTCTTTCTGCAATTCTACAGATCTTCATCTTTTTTCTTTGAGTTGCTTATTCCTTTCACCACCTCTCCAGAACTTATTTTCTCCAATTTCCATACTCCCACTGGAAACCAGCCTCTTAGTCACTGACTTGGCTAGAGACTGACCTGGGATCCCTTTGAGAAGTGACAATTTATTTCTTCAAATAAGCCAGAGGGTACAGTTCATCCCTGGGAATGCGTAAAAGCTTCACAGGGCCAATTTTATTTTTTCAGCACACTCTCTAGAATAATTAAGTTTAACACCAAATAAAATAATGGGGTGGTTTCTTATTTCAATAATTCAGTAGCATGCTCTTTCACAAGCCCAGCATCTACAATCAACAATTTTCCCACTAAGTAGAGAAACGGTTTACTGCGATTTAAAGATAATGCAAACGAAAAGACTCTCCAGAAAGGCATTAAAAATCAACTAATGGTTTAAAATCCAGAAGAGAAATGCCAAAATAAAGTCTGAATTTTTCTCTAGCACAATGTAAACTTGATATAAATCAATGTTGCATATAAAATCTTTAACATTCCCTCCACCCTGACCAGCAGATCCAATTATCCTCCAACATTTTCTGCTCAACCATGCTGAGCTTATTCACCAGCCCTCCAGTTAGAAAATAATAAAAGGTCTGCAGGTGCATTGACACTCATAGGAAAAAGGTATTCATGTGAGAACTGCAATCATTTTCTTCAGTGCTAAGGAAGAGTTCAGAGCTAGGAGAATATCTATTCACAAGAAGTTTCAATAATTTGTACTATGCTGTTTTGAGTTAAAATGGGAAAAAAATGTCAAAGTAAATACGAGTCGATATTTTCCCCACCACGTTTTATAAGAAAATACTAAGACTACTGCACTGTGTATTTAATGTTATACAGAATTTCCATTCATATATTCATTCACTTGTAAGCACTCCCTGGCAGAATGCACCCTGAGGAAATTCTTTCCTGTCCACAAGTTATTCTAGTCTAGTAAAGGAGACACTCCAAAAATAGTTAGGGGCAGTCCAGTGTGATACATGTTATAAAATGACCTGCGAATTGCTACTGAAATATTGAGAAGAATATAATAAAACCTGTCCAGGTTTACTTGCCTCTACAAATAAATTGGAAACACGTGAACATGGTGGCTTAATGGCACACAAGTGTTCTGATTTTCTCATAATCACCCAGAATTTAGGGAAAGAAATGAATGCATATAGGTTTAAGTTTGTTAGCAGGATGTATTACTGTCTGCTTTATGGGATTGAGTCAAGAAAATGTAAGGTTTTACAAAAAGGATATTGACCATTTTCCAGAGTTTTAAATCATTAATCTTGACCTCTGCCACATGTGTGAGATGAAGAAGAAAAACAAGTCAAATGCTGCTAAGACTGACAATCAGTCATGAATCCAAAGCTAGATGGGCTGACCAAAATGATATTTGGAAAACATTTAGACACCAATAATAGTGACAGAGAGATGAAATAAGCATAATTTTTAACATGACGTTCCTGGAGCTAAACCTTCGAATATTCTCCATCTGCCAACTTTTCCTTATACATGTTCTGGGTTTCAGTTTGAGTCCTTAAAGGGAGTGCAAGTTTGGGGAAGTCAAAGCAATTACAATCAAATCAGTATTTTTATACATGTATGATGTTCATATATTACATTGTCACAAAACACAAAATAAAAGGTTTCAACTGGCAAACAGAGGCTATTTCACATTAATCTTTTTAAATATATGAAATAGAAAATTAAAAATAAAAATCCTACATCATAAAAGAGAAAAAAAACTAAGGAAATAATTACTGTTTTTGAAGGTGTTCAAGAAATCCTTATGGCATATCTACTAAGGAACAGCAACTCTTCAAGGCACTGGAAATACAGAGAGTCTTGTGGTCCAGTGTTTCCACACAGAGGAGGCTCACAATTTAGTACTTGTAAATAATTTTCCTAGGATACACTCTTAAAGCAATGTAGCAATAATAAAGTCAGAAATATTATCAGAGCAAATTGGTTTTATTGACTTGAAGTTTCCAGACTACTCCTTGAGATTTGAATTATCTTCATGTATTAGAAATAAAGAGAGATGGTTCAGAGCAACCACATCAACTCTAAGACACGTTTCATGTTGATAATCTCACATAATTTTTATATTTTATTTTATGACAAAGCATTTCTAATGTATATAAAATTCTGATGATTAATATAAAATAGTAAATTACATGAAATTCCAAAATTAAATGCACTTCAACAGGTTCTGCTAAATCTCTTTAAGGCACTGCTTCAGACCTGGTAATCTCTCCTCTTTAATGCATCCTCTGTTTGATAAGAAATATATATACTTAACAGCATACTCTAGTGAGTTTTCACATTTTGTATAATGTAAATGAACATATCTATTGATAATATTGCATGTGAGAATCTATTAACAAATGCCAGTGCATTTCATCTTTCAGCATTCTTTAAATTTTTACTGAAAAACTGTATTAGTTACTTCTCACAGCTGCTATGAAGAAATACAAGGGACTGGATAATTTATTTAAAAAAAAGATGTTTAATTCACTCACAGTTTTGCATGGCTGGGAGGCCTCAGGCACCTCTTCACAAGGCGGCAGGACTGAGACCGGGTGGCAAGCAAAACAGCATGCCTCTTATAAGACCCTTGGATCTTGTGAGAACTCACTCACTATCACGAGAAGAATGTGGCGGAAACCACCCCCACGATTCAATTATCTCCACCCAGTCCTGTTCTTGACAGGTGGGGATTATTTTCAAGGTGAGATTTTGGTTGGGATACAGAGCCAAAGTGTATCAAAAATCTAATGTTGAATATTTGGTATGGAAAACATTTGTTCTGCATAAAAGTTAAAATTATTTTCACACTGCCAATTAACATTTTGTGAGTCATAGCAGAATTAACATACAGGTATAGTAATGTCTAAAAATATTAAAATAATTGCTAGATAGATATAAAAGGACTGCGTGGCAGATATAAAAATAGTTGTGAAATACTACTCTCTCCACATCTACATCCCTTCAAAAAGATTTTGCATATTCTTAGTCAAAAGTGAAATTTATTTCCCCAATTTTTGAGTTGTCCATAAGGCTTAGTTTTGCCAAGAAAATATCAGAAAACTTGATAAAAGAAGCTTGAAAAGGTTGTGTTTAGGGGTTTTCTCTCTTACCGTTCTTTGGAACCACAAGGAGCTAGGGCTACCTTCTGGAGGATGAGAGATCTTTTGTAGCAGAACAAGCCATCTCAGCCTAGTCATTTTTCCCAGCCAACCACCAGCCCTTTGTAATTCTGGTGTTAACTGTCAGATCCATACCCTTATGCTACTGATAAAACTCATAACAGGGTATTGTAATAGATGTGTGTTTCTCCTGGTTCTTCTGTATCCACATTTTCTATTTCAGTCTATATAAATCTGTGTCCCATATTTGACCTTTTTTGCTTTGATCCCAAATCAACCTTGCTGCTTTTTCACCAGAGCTCAGATTTTGTTTCCTAGGTAATCAAAAAATTAGTAAACAAGAGTTTCTCTAAGTTTGCTGCAGAAATTAACAGCTATTTCTGATGTCCCTCGTAATTGTAACATTAGCAGTTCTTACAGTAGCTTCCTTCATAACCAAAGATGCTTGATAAGATGCCTTCTGTTGGGAGTGAGACATTGCTAGAAAGATATCAGAAAATGTGAAAGTGACTTTGGAACTGGGAAATAAGCAGAGGTTGGAACAGTTTGGAGGACTCCGAAGAAGACAGGAAGCTGAGGGAGAGTTTGGAACTTTCTAGTCTTGTTAAATGACTGTGAACAAGGTGCTGATAGTGATATGGACAATGAAGTCCGGGCTGAGGAGGTTGCAGATGGAGATGAGGAACCTGTTTTGAACTGGAGTAAATGTCACTCACTATTGGAAATTGTAGTCAGGCCATGTGGTAGATTAAAAAAACCCCTCATTTTCTGGGGAGAAATTCAAGCCTGCTGCAGAAATTTCCATAAGTAAAGAGGAGTTGAATGTTAATAGCACAGATGATGGAGAAAATGCCACCAAGGTATTTCAGAGTTTTTTTCAACAGTCTCTCATATTACTGGCCTGGGGCCTAAGAGGAAAAAGGCTTTGTGGGCCAGGCCCAGGGCCCTGCTGCCCTGTGCAGTCTCTGTACATAGCATCCTGGATCCCAGCCACTCCAGCTTTATTTGTGGCTAAAATGGCCCCCAATATGTTTCAGGCTGATGCTCCAGAGGGTACAAGCTGGCATCCACCAATGCTTGCATGTGATGTTAAGCCTGAGGGTGAACAGAGGGCAAGACTTGAGACTTGGGGGCCTCCACCTAGATTTCAGAGGATACGTGAATAATGCCTGGACATCCAGGCAGAAGTCTGCTGCAGGGGCAGAGTGCTCATGTGGAACCTCTCCTAGGGTATTGCAGAGGGAAAATGGCATTGGAGCCCTCACATGAAGTCCTCACTGGGGTACATAATGGAACTATGAGAAGAGGACCACTGTCCTCCAGACCCTAGAATGATAGATCCGTCAGCAGATTGCACCACACGCGTGGAAAAGACATGGGCATTCAATGCCAGCCCTTGAGAGCAGCCATGGAAACTGAGCCCTGCAGAGCCACAGGGACAGAGATGCCCAAAGCCTTGGAAATGGATGAGGTTTGGCTGTGTCCCCATCCAGATATCATATTGAATTGTAGCTCCCATAATCCCCACATATTATGGGAAGGACCCAGTGGCAGGTAATTGAATCATGGGGGTGGGTCTTTCCCATGCTGTTCTCACAAGATCTGACGGTTTTATAAAGAGGAGTTCCCCTGCTCTCTTACCTGCTGCCATGTAAGTCATGCCTGTGTTCCTCCTTTGCTTCTGCCATGATTGTGAGGCCTCCCCAGCCAGGGGAAGGTGTGAGTCCCTTAAATCTCTTTTACTTTATAAATTATCCAGTCTTAGGTAAATCTTATTAACAGTATGAGAACTGACTAATACAGGAGTTCAGCCATTGCATCAGTGTGGTCTGCATGTGAAACGTGGAATCAAAGAAGATTATTTTGAAGCTTTGGGATTTAATGACTTCCCTGCTGAGTTTTGGCCTTGCATGAGGCCTGTAGCTCTTTTGTTTTGGCGAATGTATCCATTTTAGAATGGGAATATTTACTCAATGCTTGTATTACCATTGTATGTTGGAAGTAACTACTCCTTTATTTTACAGGCTCATAGGCAGAAGGTACCTGCCTTGTCTCAGATGAGACTTTGGGCTTGAACTTCGGAGTCAATACTGTAATGAGTTAAGATGTGGAATACTGTTGGGAAGATATGACTGTGTTTAATGTGAGAGGGCATGAGATCTCGGAGGGGCAGAATGGTGTGGTTTGACTCTGTGTCTCCACCCAAATCTCATGTTGAATTGTAGCCCCCAGAGTTAAAAGGGGTGGCCTTGATTGAATCATGGGGAGACTTTCTCCTTGCTCTTACTGAGATAGAGTTCTCATGGCATCTTGCTGTTTGAAAGTGTGTAGCACCTCCCCATTCTCTCTCTTTCTCTCTCTCCCTCTCTCTCTATATGTCTCTCCGCCCCCACCACCGGTTGGCCATGTGACTGCTTCCCCTTCACCTTCGGATATGATTGTAAGTTTCCTGAGGCTTCCCTAACTGCTTCTACTGTATAGCATGCAGTACTGCTATAGAGTCAATCAAATTTCTTTTCTTTATAAATTACTCAGTCTTAGGAAGTTTTTTATAGCCATGTAAGAATAACTAAGAGTTTCTCTAAGCTTACTGCAGAATTCAGCAGCAATTTCTGATTTCCCTGGTAATTCCTTTTCTTCTTCTTATTGCAACATTAGCAGTTCTTACAGGAGATTCCTTTAAAAGCAAAGAGGCTTGGTGAAATGTCTTCTGTTCTGGGCATTGATAAAGGGAAAAGCATTTATACATTTCTGGGCTTTGAGTTGGAGTTTGTAAGGTGACCAAGTGACTTTAATCAAGGAAGAGTATTTTTAGGGTAAAGTAGAGCTGAGCAGATGGTCCCTAAGATTAAAAATTTATTAGCCCATTGTGTTTTTGTGTTTCTAGCAAACATATTCCCAAAAAGTAACATCCTCTTTCTGAGATAGAGCCTTGTTTCACTCAATCATCCATCTACCCATGACTTTATGGGTGGTGATCATGTATCACTTAATGATGGAAATACATTATGAGAATTGTGTCCTTAGGCAATTTTGTGGTGTGCATGTTATAAAGTGTACTAATACAAACCTAGGAGGTATAGCCTATCACATTGCTGAGCTATATGATATATCCTATTGCTTCTAGACTACAAGCCTGTACAATAGGTTACTTTACTGAATACTGTATGCAATTGCTACACAATGGTATTTGTGTACATAAAAATATCTAAACATAGAAAACGTAGAGTAAAAACATGGTATACATTTTTTAAAAAATGATTCACCAGTATAGAGCACTTACCATGAATCGAGTTACAGGACTGAATTTGCTCTGAATGGGTCAGTGAGTGACTGGTGAGTTCATGCGAAGGTCTAGAATATTACCGTATTTTACTGTAGACTTTATCAACACTGTATACTTAGACTACACTAACTTTATTTCACAAATTTTTTTTTACTAATAAAATTAACCTTAGCTTACTGAAACTTTTTCTTTATAAACTTCCCAAATTAACTATTTTACTCTTTTGTAATAAGATTTAGCTGAAATACAAATTCTTCAGCTACACAAAATACTTTTTATAACCTTAGTCTGTAACTTTATATTCAACTTTTCAAATTTTTTAACCTCTTAAACTTTTTTGTTTAAAACTAAGACACAAACACACATATTAGCCTGTGTCCAGGATGAGGATCATCAATATCACTGCCTTTCACCTCCACATCTTGTCCCACCAGAAGGTCTTCAGGTTCAGTAACAATAACACATGGGGCTGTCATCCCCTATGATAACAATGCCTTCTTCCTGAACACCTCTTGAAGGGCCTGCCTGAGGCCATGTTACAGTTGTTGTTGTTTTTTTTTATGTAGAAGGAGTAAATTCTAAAATAACAGTAAAAAGTATAGTATAGTAAATACATAAGTGACATAGTCATTTATTATCAAGTATTCTTTACCGTACATATGTGCTTGTGCTCCACTTTTACAAGACTTACAGTGCAGTACATTTGTTTACATCAGCATCACACAAACATGAGTGTAGGTAATGTTATGATGCAGCATTACAATGGCTATAACATCATTAGCCAATAGTTATTTTTTAGCTTCACTATTATCTTATGCATCCACCATTGTGTGTGTATCATGTATATGGTCTGTCACTGAATGAATTATGGTTAGGCTGTGCATGACTGTATATAAAGTATTTATTTAGGAGTTAGTGTCTGTGTGAGGTACTGGCTATGAAAAACTAGTATAGAAATAAACCCTGTTGCAATGGACTGAATGTTTATGTCCTCTCAAAATTCACATGTTAAAACCATGATCCCAATGTTATGATATCTGCAGGTAGGGCCTTTGGGAGATCATTAGGTTACTGGGATGGAGTCCTCTTGAATTGGTTTAGTGACTTTACAAGAACAGGCCAGAGAGCGAGTTCTCTTTCTACATGATATGAGGATAAAGCAGAAGACCCAAGAGAGCATCCCAGCTGGCACCCTATCTCAAAGTTCTCAGGCTTCAGAACTGTGATAAGTAAATGTTTACGCTTTAAGCTACCCAGCTTATTGTATTTTGTTATAGAAGACCAAGGTGACTAAGATACCTGACCTTAAGAATAAATTATGCTCACCATTTTCACAATAAAATGGGTGACATGTGAAGAAATAGAAATACTGACAAAGAGCCCTTATTCAAAATTTACAATTACTACATTTTTGGAATAATTTCAGTGCATGAAGTGATAAATAATTTAAAAAATCATAATATTTTGAATGATATATATATACATATTATATATATATACATATATACATATTTTATATATATACATATTATATATACACATTATATATACACATTATATATACATATTATATATATACACACACACACACACACATATAGTCTCTAAAAGTGAATGCTTTAAATATCTATTTTATCAATAATCTGGGATATAAATTGTATCCAATGATTATTCCTATTCAAACCTTCTATTTCAGCCAGAATAGTGCTAGTTAAGTGTTCCTTTGGTTTTTAAGAATAAAAGCTGCCTCTGCAAGCCTCTATTCAGAGTGTTTTTGCCTTAAGTACAGCTTACATCCATTAACCTATCCAGTCAGTCACAGAGAAGTTCTTATCAACATATTGTCCTTGGTTGACCCCGCTCTGCCCTGAAATATTCAAGCTGAGACCATATTCTTCAATAGCAGCATTAGTATGTATGAGATATAACATCTAAATAGAATACTACTATTTGAAGGTATTAATACACAAAGAAAATAATATAATAATATTAATGTACATTATCTATTATCTGGAATTACAAAAACCAGTAAGAAATATAATCTGGTTCTTGCCTTTGTTAAAAACATAGGATGAATACATTTATGTAATTCTTCAGTTTTTATGATAATTGTCACTGACTGGGAAATGTATCAGAGTAGTCTGCAAGGAGACTCATTCACCTTTAACAGAAGCAATACAAAGGCGGTATGTCATAAGGCCTTTGGAGCCAGACATCGCTAACATTGAAGCCTGCCTATACTTCTTACAAGTTGTGTCATTAAGCTTTTTTCTTTATATTTCAAAATGGGTGTAATAATATTTATCCTGTAAGTTCAGAAAAAAATCAAGTGCTGTTATTATGTAAAAAGAGATAGGCAAGGTACAATAAATGTCATTTCCCTTTTCACTTTTTTGTAAAATATACTTCAGTATAGTTTATTTGACTGTCATTACAATTATAAGGAAATCAGTTAGTTCATTAAGGATTAATACAACTATATATGTATATAATTGGCTTAAGGTCAAGTTAGTTTATTCTATTTTTTCTTCACTTGTGGCTTTTCACCCCTTAAAAATGTTCCTAATCATGAATTCCTGTTTTTATTCATATAATTATACTCTCTCTTCTTATAAGGGAATAATTTTTAAAATTGCTTTATGTTTGCTTTTGTGTTCTTACAGATACACAGGTCACAGAATACGAGAATGTACTTTGAAATTTTATAACAAAGTGTAAAAGGGGAAGTAAATAATTGAGGCAATTATGTATGATTTTTTTCCCTATTTCTATCAGAAGTGGACTATTCACTTGGAATCATCCGTTTTAGGGTTTATCATAGATTAGTTTTATGGAAAAGTTTTCAATTCCATTCTTTCCATGCATTCATCCAGGAATGAAATGGTCCATTTTTGTATACCATAGATGGAATTAATATATCCTCTTCAATCTTTAAAAATACTGAGATTTTTTATATAAAATATTGTAAAAGTCTACATTACTTTTTAGAAGAAAAAACACCACTTTCTAAGATGAACGAGAGGTATGAATAGCCAACTTGTGATTCAAAGTTTAATTAATTTGTGGCCACTCACAGTTCTTAAACCATAATTTTTTCCAATTCCTATTCTAATTTGGAATTCATCCAACATCTTCTTATAAAGCAAACATGTTGTAATAAGTGGTATTTTCAAAACAAAAGTCATTTAAATGGCCAATTTACAATAACATTTATGTTAGTTCAATTTCTTAACTTACGTTAGTTCAATTTCTACCTCCCTTTTCCTTTCCTGATATCAATTTCCATTTCAGGACTTCTAGTTTCTGTTCCACAAAGTAATGAGAAATATACCACAGAGTATCTTCCACTTTAAGCATTCTGAGATTTTTGTCCTAATATTTTACTTAATTTGTAACTTTTCTTCCACAAATAATTTACATCACTGAACTTACAATGGATCCTAGTTTTTTCAGAGATCATCTAAAAGAATAATTTTAATAAAAATATGTTTGTTGCAGTGATAGCTTACATTCGCATAAGACTTGGTTGATAATGATACAGAATTGTGGTTTAAATTATTTAATTTCTAATTTAGCTTTAGTTTAATATCATTTTCTTTTTAAAAATCAGTATTTCAGGCCATTGGCTATACTTTGCTAAATAAGGAAGCTGCCCTTAAACTCTTATTTAATTTCTAAGCTATGTATTCAATATAATTTTTGTTATGTAAAGAACTATTCTAGTTCATAAATCATCCAGGTCTAAGTAGGGAATATAAACTCTCTTTCATTCTACAAATAAGGTTTTCTTTTTTTTTATGCAAGTATATTTTGCTTGCAGATGTGTTTCTAGATTTCAGCGTTTGATTAGTGAGAATGCTGGCTGATAATTCAATGCACTCAGGGATTCTTAGAGTGCTTAGTTCTTAGTTTTCATTTATTTTGGAAATATGTTTGTTTATCTGGATTTAAATAGGATACTGGTATTCCTACAAGGAGCTTTGAAATGGTAATACCGAGATTATGTATGTATATGTGCATCTGTATACCGATTTTAAAAGCACTCTTCATTAATGAGCATAGATAAATTAGAATATACTTTTATAGAAAGAACAATATAATTTTTCTGTGTAAACATTATATTCCTAAGCAAAAGTAAAAATTAGAATAGGAGAAATTGGGAAATAAACATCTCATAGAGCTGAAAGTAGTAAGAAAGCATAAATTGATGGCTTATATGATAACACAGAAAGCGGAGTTCCAGTTTAATCAGCTTAAAAATGAATATCTGGAACCAGAAATTATAGTTTCTATGAGTATAATATTTTGTATAGTCACAGGTGGAACATTTTAAGTATATCATCACCCCACAAACCAAAAGATACCCCAGGAAAACTGAGAGTGATAAAAATGACTAAATGTTAGATGGGACTAATATTTAAGATATATACAGGACAAATATGTAGTATGTTTCAGGAAAATGAAAGTGTGTGTCAGCTAGAGGAAATACACAATGACAAATAATGAAACAAAAAACGAAGATAGGATAAATGATCAAATAACACCACTATAAAGAGAAAATGAAAACAAGAAGAAAGAAGAATCTTTTCAAATTGTTGGTATAACTAAATATATGAATACATAAAATTATTGGTAATATGGTTGACCAGACTATCCTCATATTTTTTTACTTGAATTTCTGTTTGCTCACAAAATGCATAGTTGTTCAATAACAAACAAACAAACAAACAAAAATACTGCAGATGTTGTTAGACTAAAGCTTATTGGTACTTCCAATTTTGTAGAAAGTTTCATGAATTTCAAATAATTTTTATGTAAATTATTTCAAATAACAAATCTACAGCAGAATACCCTTAAATCTTCGTTTTTCATTGACGTGAATTCAAGAGACCATCAGCTACCTGATAGTGAGATATGCACTTAGTGAAACATTATTTGGAACATTCAATTCAGAGGTTATAATGTAATAATGAACAGAAGGGAGACTTGTGATATATTGCTACAAATATTTTTAAATGAATCTGGATTATATCATAAAACACACAATTTTATTATTACCTTTATAGCAGATAGGAGAGATTGATTTTGGAGAATTTGTAGTCTTTACTTGTGGAATTATATTATTAATATGGATCTGCATGCATGTTTAAATTATGTTTAAACATAATGAGTTTTCTTTCAAAAATTTTATTGAAATAACAGATACGTTACCAAATGGCAAATCCCTACATTTCTTTTCTAGTTTGATGTGGTTTGGCTGTGTCCTTACCCAAATAATATATTGAATTGTAACTCCCACAATTCCCATGTGTTGTGGGAGGAACCAGACAGGAGGTGATTGAATTATGAGGATGGGTCTTTTGTGTGCTATTCTCATGATAGTGAATTTTTCCCATGTGCTCTGGTGGGAATTTGCCTACACAAGCTCTTTGTCTGCTGCCATCCATGGAAGACGTGACTTGCTTCTTTTTGCCTTCCACCATGATTGTGAGGCTTCCCCAGCTATGTGAAACTGTAAATCCATTAAAACCTCTTTTAATTTCAGTCTCAGGCATGTCTTCATGAACAGCATGAAGAAAGACTAAATACAGTAAATGGGTACCAATAGAGTGGAGTGTTGCTGGAAAGAAACTAAAAAATGTGGAATTAACTTTGGAACTTAGGAACATGCAGAGCTTGGAACAGTTTGTAGGGCTGAGAAGAAGACAGGAAAACGTGGGAATGTTTGGAACTCCCCAGAGACTTGTTGAATGGCTTTGTTGAAAAGGCTGATAGTGGTAGAGACAATGAAATCCAGGCTTATGTGGTCTCAGATGGAGATGAAGAAGTTGTTGGAAACTGTAGTAAGGGTTTCCAGTTTCTTTGCTAAAACTCTTGCTATGTTTTAGCAAAGAAACTGATGTCATTTTGTCCCTGCCCTAGAGATTGTGGAACTTTGAACTTGAGAGAGATGATTTAGGGTATCTGGCAGAAGAAATTTCTAAGCAGCAAAGCATTCAATATGTGACTTGGGTGTTGTTAAAGGAATTCAGTTTTATAACAGAAGCAGAGCATAAAAGTTTGGAAGATTTGCAGGCTGACATTTTGATAGAAAAGAAAATCCCAATTTCTGAGGAGAGAAATTCAAGCCAGTTGCAGAAATTTGCATTAGTAACTAGGAGCAGAATATTAATCCCTAAGACAATGTGAAAAATGTCTCTAGGGCATATCAGAGTTCTTCATGGCAGCTTATCCATCACAGGCCTGGAAGCCTAGGACCAAAAAATGGTTTTGTGGGCGGGGCCTGGGTTCCCCCTACTCTTTGCAGCCTATGGACTTAGTGCTCTGTGTTACAGCTACTCCAACCATAGCTGAAAGGGATCTTGGGCCATGGTTTCAAAGGGTGTAAGCCCAAGCCTTGGCAGCTTCCATGTGGTGTTGAGTTTGCAAGTACACAGAAGTCAAGAATTGAGGTTTGGGAACCTCCATCCAGATTTCAGAGGATGCCCAGGCAGAAGTTTGCTGCAGAGGTTGAGACCTCATGGAGAACCTCTGCTCAGGCAGTGTGGAATGGAAATGTGGGGTCAGAGCCCCCACACAGAGTCCCTATTGGGGTACTACCAGTGGAGCTGTGGGAAGAAGGCCACTGTCTTCCAGCTCCCAGAATGGTGGATCCACTGACAGCTTGCACTGGAAAAGCCACAGACACTCAATGCCAGCCCATGAAAGCAGCCAGGAGGGAGGCTGTACCTTGCAAAGCCACAGGGCTGGAGCTGCCCAAGACCATGGAAACCCACTTCTTGCATCAACATGACCTGATGTGAGACATGGAGTCAAAGAAGATCATTTTGGATTTTTTTTTTTTGACAGAGTTTCACTCTTGTTGCATAGGCTGGAGTATAGTGGGGTGATCTCAGTTCGCTGCAACATTTGCCTCTCGGGTTCAGGCAATTCTCTCAACTCAGCCTCCTGAGTAGCTGGGATTACAGGTACACACCACCACTCCCTTCTATTTTTTTTTTCTTTTTTACTAGAGAAGGGGTTTCACCATGTTGGCCAGGCTGGTCTTGAGCTACTGACCTCAGATGATCTGTCATGGCCTCCCAAAGTGCTGAGATTATAAGCATGAGCCACTGTGCCTGGACTCATTTTTGGAGCTTTAAGATTTAGCTGCCCTGCTGGATTTCAGACTTGCATGGGGCCTGTTGCCCCTTTGTTTTGGCCACTTTTTCCCATTTGGAATGGCTGCATTTACCCAGTGCCAATAATCCCATTGTATCTAGCAATAACTAACTTGATTTTGATTTTACAGGCTCATAGGTGAAAGGGACTTGCCTTGTCTCAGAAGAGACGTTGGACTGTGGACTTTTGAGTCAATGCTAAAATGAGTTAAGCCATGTAAAACTGTAAGTTTATTAAAACCTCTTTTTCTTCCCAGTCTAGGATATGTCTTTCTCGGCAGTATGAATATGAACAAATACATGGTCTTTTCTGTTTTCTTAAGTTCTCTGATTTTTTCTGGTGATGAGTCTATTGTCACATGCAGGTATTACAAAGCTAGTACCACAGAATAAAAAATATGGCCTAAAACAAAGCATTCATTTTTGAGCAGAGTTGGTTGTTCTAGAATTAAGCAGATACATAATTATTTTTCAATAAATAATTTCATGTAGATATGTAGTCTAAATATATGGCACAGTATTGGGAGGAAATACTCTTCTTTCTTCCAAGAAAACGTTGGCTGACACTGTGTTAATTTTATAGTCGTGCAAATCAAATGGAAATTTCTCTTGCTATTAATCTTAATATTTTAATAACATTTTGAAATTCATTCTGTATCCTATATCTCAATACACAGGGATAAACTGAGTTAGTCATTAATTATCTGTAATAAAATACACATTTTATAGACTTAATTTATATTGCTATCTATTCTTGAATAAATGTAAATTTAGCTACATTATTAAAATTCATCATTAATTACAAAAAATGTCTTCAGATTGAAAATATTCTATATCACTGCAATCTTAATGAAGAGTAGTCCTATTTATCTACTAGCAATATAAAACTTCAGGTTTTCAATATTTACTTACCAAAATTAGGGAAGTGGGATTTGTAAAATTCAATAGTTAAGATCATTTATGTGTGTTTGATTATTTAGCTAAGTGCTATAATTAAAGTCCATAAATCAAATATATATCTACAGTATCCTGAGGTTTGTATATGGACTATTACCCAGTGTTAAATGTACAAGTGAGGTATAAGATTATTCCTTTTTACTAAGAAGAGAGACCTAAAGATGGTTATCATATTCCAGTGTATCTTGCAATTTTTATCTAAAATAACATGGGAATGGGCTTACAAAGCAATGAAAATCTTATTATTCAGATAACAAATAATGTACTTTACTCATAGGATCATTAACAAATAGTCATAGAGTATTAGATAACCATTATATTTTTCCATTTATTGTATCCTGAAGACAGGTGCATAATCTTACCATTAAACAGAGTTGCCAGAATGCCACTGGCCAGGGTCATTAAATACATTCAATAATATAGGAAACTAGCCATCCATTCAACAAGGATAATAATTTAATTATCACCCATAGCAGGTACAATCAAATGCTTAGCTGCTACAAATGAAAACAGTATACGTCCCTTATTGTTGAGTATTTTTCTTTTAAAAGGGAAACTAGCTAACACATTTTTATCTGATAGAATTCTGACAGATATAAAAACAACGCGCCATTGTATCAACACGGGAAAAGCTACTATTTTGGTAAAGTTAATTGTAGAAGTAGCGAATTTCACATTTAAAATATGAGTTTGGCAGGAAAAGAAGAGAGGGGAAGAGCATTTGGTCATTTTGCTCAGAGAAAAAAATGTGAAATGACTGACAGTTTTGAGAAGTTTCTGCATACATTCTTTTGTGCATTCATTCATTCAAAACATAATTTTTAAATAAAACCTATATTTAAAGCACCCTGGTAGCAGTGGACATAGAGTCACTCATCCTTCCCTCTGGGTACTAGCAATCTGTTAGAGAAGACAGGCATTGAGTAAGTATGATAACGCATTTTAAAAAAAATGGAACATAGTGGTGCCAATGGATCTTACAGAAAGGGCTTTAGAATGTAGGGTTTTTCAATCAAGTAAAAGGAAATTAGGTGAAGAAGAAAGATGTATTCAGAGGATGAAAGTTCTCAAATTATGGTAATTTGTTTGGACTCTATTCTGCAGGCAGTAAAGCAAAGTTTTTAATGAAAGAGTGGCACAGCTGATTGGCATATTTGAAAGTTAACACTGACATAAAACAAGGAAAAAATAAATCAGAGAGGCTATAATTATGGAAAATAGGTAGGAACTCCACTCCAAAATTCCACACGGGAGACGAGGACAGCCTGAGTGATTTTACTTGCAGAGATAATGAAAAAGAGAAAGAATATTAGAAAGAATATGACTGAGATACAGTTTTAAAAATGAGGGATTATCGGCTATGAGGACTGAGGGAAATCCCAATTAAGTCCACAGGCTTCATTTACAAGACCTGAGGCAGTAGGGAGATGGAAAAATCTAATAAGATTTAGGATTTAGAAGGCGACTATTAATATATAGTTAGAGAGTGACTGATCATTAGTTCATTTGGGTGGGAGTGAGGGCAGACAAATAAAGAGGCACAGTAACGCCTATAAAGCATTTTTTTATGAAAATAAAGCTGGGGAGCGAGATTGGTGATAGAGAAATAAATACACTTGAGTATCATCAAAATATTTAGTATAGAGCCATGATTCTCAACTTTGATGCTTATTCAAATCACCTAAATTATTTTTTAAAAATATTAACAGTTAGTTCACATTCCCAGCAATTTTGATTTAAATGATTTAGGGGACAGCCTGGATACTGGGATTTTCAAAAATACAAAAACAAAAACAAAAACCCTCCCGGGTGATTTTAATGTACAACTAAATTTAGGGCTTCCGCAAGGCTATATATTTGCAAGAAGTTTTTTGATGTTAAGAGCCTGGACTCAGAATTTGGTATATTGGCAAGAAGTCTTTTCATGTTAACAGCCTGGACTCAGAAGTCAAACAAAACAGGGTTAAACCTAAGGTCTGCCATGAAATCTTGTACGTGAGAGCCTTATCTGCAAATCAGTGATGGATGATACTGTCTACTCTGTGATTTGCAGGATTCTGTGCAAAAAAGTATAAAGGTGCTTCTCCTGATAGTGTTCTATAGACATAATCTACAGATATCCTTGTCAATTATTATTATTAATATTATGTGATTTTTTCTCCATTATATAAAAGTTGAAATCATAGACATAAAGAAGAGCATTAAGAAAATCCACAAAATCCTAACAGAATAGATTTATAGGTAGAACCTGGGGAATACACAGCTTTTGAAACACTGACAGAGGAGAAAGAGGCAGCAAAGGAATTGGAAAGGTCAAAGACATGGAGGAAATCTAGGAGAGAAGGGTGTCTTTTAACTTATTTGATAAATTTAAAATGATGAAAAAATTCAAAATAGGATGAAGACTGAAGCCAGACCATTGATTTGGTAACCTTTAAAATTCACGGGATCTAAATGTGATCAGATTAGAGCTGTTCAAAGGTTGAGGGTGAAGAATAGAACACAGCCACAAAGGAGGACATTATTTCAAAAAGTTTGGTTTTTAAGGGGGTGGGTGGTCTACCGATACAAGGAAATAACTCAAGGAGAAAGGATCATGTAAACTTTGACTAACATTCTTTCTAGGATGGAAATAATTATATAAATAGGTAAATAAGTCAATTATTAAGGAGATTAGAAATATATGAAGGAGGAAAATTAATGAGCCATGGCCACAACAAAATGATTGCCTTTGAAGATAAGCAGTGATTATTCGGAAACAGGATTAGGTAAGCAAGTTTTACATGCACTTTTAGAAGTGGATAGGAAAGAAGAGAGAGAGAACCCCACTGATGTAACCTGAATTTATTGAGGATGGAAATCACTTATATTCACTTTAGTGCCTTTCACTGTCCAGTATCCTGCCTTATACAGATTTTTTTTTTTAATACTAAGTCTCGCTTTGTCGCCACGCTGAAGTGCAGTGGCGCGATCGCCGGGCTGGAATGCAGTGGCTCGATCTCGGCTCTCTGCAACCTCGGCCTCAGCCTCCTGAGTCGCTGGGATTAGAGGCACGCGCCACCACACCCAGCTAATTTTTGTATTGTATAGATGGGGTTTCACCATGTTGGCCAGGATGATCTCAATCTCCTAACCTCGTATCTGCCCTCCACGGCCTCCCAAAGTGCTGGTATTACAGACATGAGCCAGTGTGACCAGCCACAGATTTGTATTTAATACATGCTTGTTAAAGTAAACTTGTTCAAGTCAGTCCCTTGCTCATTTTTAAGCGGGTAAGTAATGGGAGACAAGAAAGACAAAGTAAATGAAGACGAGGTTTTAGGCACCATCCTGTGAATGACTGAGGATCTCAGCAACGCCAGCTCCATGTCTTCATGTTTCCACTGTAGCATTCTTTCTCCCCACAGGCAGGTTGAAGAGACTTAATGGAGAAGAAAAAGGATGAAATACAAAGTGCCTGGTTGGAGGAAAACCAGGCAACCCTTTGCAGTTTTCTAACTGACTTTTTTTTTTTTTTTTTTTTTTTTTTTTTTTTTTTTTTTTTCTGCTCTGGAATTAGCAACTAAAACGAAATAAAGATATTTACTAGTCTGTTAGCTAAGACTATAGCTCTGGACAATGTGCAAACAAGTCCATTTTTTTTTACATATTCCCCTGCCCAAGCTCTAATTACCTGATACCACTTTATTTATTTGTTTGTTTGTTTATTATTTATTTATTTTGAGATGGAGTTTCACTCTTGTTGCCCAGGCTGGAGTGCAATGGTGCAATCTCAGTACACTGCAAACTCCATCTCCCAGGTTCAAGCTATTCTCCTGCCTCAGCCTCCCAAGTAGTTGGGATTACAGGCATGCAACACTATTCCTGGCTGATTTTGTATTTTAGTAGAGATAACAGTTTCACCATGTTGGTCAGGCTGGTCTTGAGTTCACAACCTCCAGTAATCTACCTGCCTCAGCCTCCTAAAGTGCTGGAATTACAGGTGTGAGCCTCTGTGCCGGGCCCTGATACCACTTTAAAAATAGTCTCTTATACCCCCAAATTATCTCATGATGCTTAGAATGAAAATGATTGCTTAATTGCCCTAATTAGAATATTATTCTAATAGATAATCAGGATAGTCTTTCTACCCTCTTGTGCTTATTGTTCAGCTGAATTTAATTCCATGGAAGCCCATTTACTAGAAACAGCATCAAGCAAATGAGCACAACCAAGTTAGCCCAGTGAGTTACTCTTTTGGAAAAACAAACAAACCACAAGAAAAAACCTCATAGATCTTGCCCTCTGCATGGTAGATGAAAAGCCTTATCTTTGTATAATATAAAAAGGGCAGTAAATCTCAGGGAGGGTTTTAAGTATCCTAGATCATCTGTAGGATGCCAAATTACATCTACTTAAAAATTTAATGGAACTAGAATAAGAAGATGGATTAAAGTGATATTATAATCAGAATGTGAATCATTATAATAAGAGGGAAAAAAACAAAAGAAGAGGATGTGACTATGGCTTATTTCCAGCACCAAGGGCAATCAGTGTTCTCACCATTACTACAAGACCCTTCCTTGTACATATCCTGCCCCACAAGGAGTCGCAAAGGGAGCAGATGCTCCATAATCTGCAATTCACAATATCAGCATCCACTTGTGTCACTGGAGTAATCCCATTTAATCATATTAGTCTTTGATCTGGCAGTTTGCATGTGCAGGTGGCTAGGACATTGCCTTATTGACTACTTTGTATGGGACCCAACAGGAAGTCCTCCTGGGGTTTTACATGTACTCCACTTCATTCAGTTACGCGGTCCTTTCATTCTAAAACCTCCATCATACCCTTGCAGCTCTCACATCAGAATCACAATAGTCACTGTTAAATATTTTATATTATTTATAAATATACTCATTAAGTATATTACAGCCCATAGAGCAGATGCATTGTAGGCATGTCAATTTCCATACATTTCTCTTGATTTATTGCCTTCATCCTAATATTAATAGGTGAAGAGTCTATTATTCTATGGCACTGTCTTTAAAATAAACATTTTTAAAGGACATTGACAGGCTGCATTAGAAGTAGAGATATTTTTCTAAACGGTGAGGATATCCAAGCAAAAATGATTCTATAATAAATAGTTATCAAAGTCATTTTTATTATGGTAAAATAGATGTAACCTAAAAATGTACGCTTTTAACCAATTTAAATGTTTAATTCAATAGCATTAAGTATGTTCTCCAACCATCACAACAATCCCTCTCCTTAAAGTTTTCATCATCGCAAACTGAAAACTCTGTTGTCATTAAACAATATCTTTTCATTTCTCCCTCCTCTTGATCCCTGCTGACCACTATTCTCCTTTGTATCTCTGTGAATCTGATTATTCTAGGATCTCATATAAGTGGAATCACATAATATTTATCATTTTGTTTAGCTTATTTCATTTATCATGTCTTCAAAGTTCACCTATATTGTAGTTGTAACGTGTATCAGAATTTCATTTATTTTTAAGGTTGAAAAATGCCATTGTACAAAATAGATCACTTTCTGTTTATTAATTCATTCATTCATAGACATTGAGGCTTTTCTGTTTTTTTGGCTATTGGGAATAAGGATGCTACAAACATTGCTAACGAATACTTTGTTTGAGTCTCTGCCTTTAAATTCTTGTGAACATGTACCCAAAAGTACAATTGCTGTATTCTTTAATAATTATGTTTATTTTTTTAGGAACCAACATGTTGTTTCTACAGTGTCTGTACTATTTCATATTTCCACTAGCAAGACATAATCCAATTTTGTTGAAGTCTTAATTAATGCTTTTCATTTTGGTTCATTAACTTGCAGTGATTCAGTGAGATGAATGTCCACCTACCAACCTGACAGATGATAACTAGAAACAAGTGTCTTAAATGAGGACAGAGGTCAACCAGCTTTATAAGCAACAGGTAGCACTAGCCCCCATTTTCCCCCATATTCTTGTTAATACTTGTTTTATATGTATATATATAAATATATGTATATAAAATAGCCATCCTAGGCTGGGCACAGCTTCAGACCTGCAATACCCACACTCTGGGAGGCTGAAGCAGAAAGATCACTTAAGTCCAGAAGTTCGAGGCAGCATTGAGCTATGATTGTGCCACTGCACTTCAGCCTGGGTGACAGAAAAAAACCCTATCTCTAAATAATAACTATAATCATATTAGTCATGCTAATGGATATTAATGTCAAATTGAATTCAATATTTGGAAAAGAGGACGTGAATTTACCTTCTCATGTGATGAATCAAAATATTGAGGGAAGGAATTAAGACCACTGGCTCAATCGCATTTCTTATATCCCACAGTCTTAAAGTCTTAAAGGATGATGATTGCTATTCTTCCATCTTGGGAAAACAAGTTGTGGGCAAATATTTAAGGAATTCACCCAAAATAGCTTTAACACTCCTTTTAGTTCCTTTAGTGGTTCACATTGTCATTATCTTCTTGATCAGGCTGAGACTATCTGTCTTTCCAAGACATGCTAAAATCCGAAAGTTGCAAAATTATTCTTACCAACACAATCATGAGTATAATAAAACTTCATGGCAGGTATTCACTGAAAATTAAAGCATTGATGTTATTACCATGCCCTGTAAAATTATTTTAGTCATAAATTCATCTGCTTCTAATTTTACTGTGAGTCTATTCTTCCCAACACTGTCCAATAGACCATTCTCTGATGATGGAAAGCGTCTCTCTCTGCTCTATCCAAGACAGTGGCTACCAGTCACTTTTTCATTACATAAAATATGTCTATCTATATTTTAATCTAAAATTAAAATTATAATTTAAAATAAACATAGTTTAAAATCAGGTCCTTTGTTGCATTAGCACATTTTCAGTGTGAATAGGCACATATAGCTAGTAGTTAGAGTATTAGACAATACTAATTTAAATCAGTACACTGACATACTGTTGCCATCTTTGTCCAGTTAGTCAAAGTCTGGTTATTAGGATTGACACAAATAATGCTGTACTAAAGGGTAATACAGGTAAGTGCTGAGTCTTATTGAAACTCCAATGAGAGAGAGATGAGCTTTCTATAGGAAATTAGAAAATGCTTCAAAAAGGACATAACCATCAAGTTATATCTTGAAGGATGAATATAGTCTATATAGATAGAAAAGAAGAAAGATATTTTAAGAAGTCAGAAAGGTGAAGGCAATAAGTTAGAAATGCAGTGATGCGTTGAGGGAGGGTAAAGTGTACAGTGTATTATAAGACAGACTGTACTCAGGAAAGAAGTGGAAGAAAAGGAAAGAATTCAGAGTCCTTGAAAGGCAAAGTGCTGGAGAACTCAAACTTGAAGTCATGTAAAGAAGGGCCAAGATAGTGGACAAAGGCATATGACAAATTTGTTCATTTTCCAAAATAATTACTTTCCTTTATCAGAATTGTGAGAAAAAATAATTGGAAGAAACCAAAATTAATGGTATGAATATCATTTATATTTGGTGTAACCACTCATTTTAGGTAAGCCTATGAATACATGCATCTGTCATTGGCTAATGCAGGCCATTCTTAAGACTCTCTTAAATCAATACCAGTATTTAAATAATCCAACACTTGTTTAGCATAAAGCATGCTTGTTTAGTATTGTTGTTAATTGTAGAATAAAAAGTAAATTCTTACAGAATATTTTCTATGACTGCATGTAAGCAAGTGAAGTTGTTTTACAATCCTAGTTCCTCATTCCAGAGTGAATTTTAATATAATATGTACAGTATGCTGCAATAATTTTCTTTTAAAATATTTTGTGCTTGGATAAATATTTTCAATTTCTTATTCAAGGGTTACACATTGATCAAAAGCTGTTGGCTCTTATGCTGAAATGCTCTGCCTTCAGATTGTAATTTACCTGGCAAATGGTCAGTCATGCTGCAGTCATAGAGTGAGTCATCCTTCTTTCTTCCATCTACTGAAGTCCATTTCCAAACCTTTGCTACAGTTCTATACATAAGGAAGGTTCATCTTTAAACAGTGTTCATTAATATTCCCTATAAAGAACTACTACTAAGTAAATGATACAATGCATAGTTAAAGACTCATTACACATGAGCAATTCACATACAATTTAAAGAGATTATACAGTTTGTCTTTTAAAAGTGGTCTTTAATTCTGACTAAACATAATCTGATTTTGTTTGAAGTGTTAATTAGCCTTAATTAATGCTTTTCACTTTGGTTCATTAGCATTGTGATGATTCAGTGAGATAACTGTCCACAAATCAACCTTATAGACCATAACCAGAAACAAGGGTCTCAAATGAGGACAGATGCCAACCAGCCTTATAAACAAAAGTGCTAGCCCACCATCATATGGAACATTTATGAATGGCAGTCATATTTTTCAGCACATAAAACCAAAAATCAATTCCAGGAAGATCAAAAGATCTGAGTGTATAAAGCACAACTGAGGCTGGATGAGGTGGCTCATGCCTGTAATCCTAGCACTTTGGGAAGTTGAGGTGGGTGGATCACCTGAGGGCAGGAGTTTGAGTCCAGCCTGACCAATATGCTGAAACCTTATCTCTACAAAAAATACAAAAATTAGCTAGGCGTGGTGGCATGCAACTGAAGTCCCAGTTACACAGGAGACTGAGACAGGAGAATTGCTTGAGCCTGGGAGGCGGAGTTTGCAGTGAGCTGAGATGGCACCACTCCTGGGCGAGAGAAGAAGACTCCATCTCAAAAAAAAAAAAAAGAGAGAAAAAGAAAAAAAAAGTACAATTGCAAAATTTTCAGAAAAAACAAAGAAATATTTTATGACTTCACCATAAAGATTAGTTCCCAAAACAAGATGAAAAAAGGAAAAATGTAATACAAGGTTATCAATTTAAATAAAGCACAAAGTATATCTTATTTTCAAAAATACATATATATATATATATATATATATATTTATATTTACTTATTTCATTATGAAAAAAAGATAAAATGCAGTCTAGGAAAACACATTACTAATTTTCCAATGCATATACCAAAAAATAATTTGAATCTGGAATATATAAATAATTTCTCTAATCTGTAAGAAAAAAAGATGTCTCACTAGATAAATGGGTAAAACATATGTTTAAGCAATTCACAGCAAAAAAAAACCAAAATAATCAGAAAAGACACTAATAATCAGAAAAGACAAATTAAAACCATTCAACTGGCAAAATTAAGAATGTGACAGTATCAAATATTCCTGAGGATAAGGCGTATGGGGGCTTTCACAAATATGCTTGCAAACTATAAGTACTACAGGGAGTATAATGGATTTGGGGGCAATAGAAAGAAGACGCACATTCCACATCATCAGCAATTTCACTTCTAGGCAAATGCCTAAAAAATACACACGCACAGTGAGACGTGCCAAAAAATTGCTACATGTTCGTTATAGTAAGAAAGTGAAAATGCCTATAAATGAGAGAGAAAAACATAAATTATATATATTTTAATACTGTATATATACTATTATATATGTACAATATTATATATGAAATATATATACTATATATGTATATATAAAGTATATATATACTGTATATAAAGTATAGTATATATATACTTCATATATATACTATATATAAAGTATAGTATATATATTTATGCTATATATGCTATGAAATATATATGCTGTATATTGTTTATTATATTTATATAACATAAAGATGTAATATATACAGTAAACTCAAGAGAAAATTCCTGGAAATAATAATAGGAAATTGACCATGCTACTTACCTCTTAAAAGGGAGATTTGATCTGGAAGAGTACCCACAAAAACTTCAATTACATTTAATCTTTTATTACTTAATTTGGGTAGTAGTAATTCAAGTTAATTTTTTTCATTCATTTTAGTGTCTGCTAATCAAACATGTCATAATAATAAAAAGTAAGAGTCATTAAAATCTCCAAGTACTCTGTACAGCAGCACCTCAGCTCTAAATGCCATTTTCACATGTGATTACCAAAATTCTGCTCTTGGCAAATATGCCTTTCTGATGCAGGGTTCTCAAACTTCAGTAAGAATGACTCATGTGATCTAATTTACTGTACTCTAAGCAAATCTTTCTCTGAAGCACAGTAATCCAGGAAGACCCAAAATAAGATCTAAGGAAATATGCAAATGGCTCCTCCCCAATTGCTAAATTAAGCTTCACATTGATCTGGCTGAATTGGAGAGCAACTGCTGTGATAAACTCCCTGTTCAGAGTTACACCTGGAATACCTGTTAATGTGTAGACTCAGGTGCCCCACCCCCACACATGCTATTGTAGTGATTCTGATGGGAAATCCTGGGACTGGTGTTTCAAGGGTGATATTTTTGACTACTAAGGTTTATTTGCTTCAATGGTCAAAGTTTGAGACCTATGGCTTCACAGAATTTGGAGTCTGGCTTAGTATTTTCAGGGTGCTACAACAAAGCGCCATGGAGTAGGTTCCTTGTAAACAATAGAAATGCTTTTCTTGTAGTTTTGGATCCTGGAAAGTCCAATATGCAAGGTACTGGAAGATTTGGTGCCTGGAGAGGACCCACTTTCTGTTTCACAGGCAGACATTTTCTCAATGTTTGCTCATGGGAGAAGGGGCAAGAAAGCCTATTCAGACCTCTTTTATAAATGTCCTAATCCCATTCCTGAGGGCTCTGCTCTCAGGGTCTAATCATCTCCCAAAGGCCCCACCTCTGAATTTTAATTTCAACATATGAATCTGGAGAAAAGACAACATTCAGAACATAGTGCAGTCTCATGGTAGAAATGGTAAATGATTGCAATGGAATTTCAGAGGCAATATTAAATGATCAGAAAGACAGGTATACTTAAACCTACTTTCTTAACATGAAGCTCTTCACAGAAGAAGTGACACTGCTTTGCATTTTCAAACATCACCAAAAAGAAAATTATAAGAAGAAAGTTAGCCGGGAGTGGTGGCTCACGCCTATAATCCCAGCACTTTGGGAGACTGAGGCGGATGGATCACGAGGTCAAGAGATCGAGACCATCGTGGTCAAGGAGGTGAAACCCCGTCTCTACTAAATATACAAAAATTAGCTGGGCATGGTGGTGCGCGCCTGTAGTCCCAGCTACTAGGGAGGCTGAAGCAGGAGAATTGCTTGAACCCAGGAGGTGGAGGTTGCGGTGAGCCGAGATCGGTGCCATTGCACTCCAGCCTGGGTAACAAGAGTGAAACTCCGGGAAGGAAGGAAGGAAGGAAGGAAGGAAGGAGGGAAGGAGGGAAGGAGGGAAGGAGGGAAGGAGGGAAGGAGGGAAGGAGGGAAGGAGAAAGAAAGAAAGAAAGAAAGAAAGAAAGAAAGAAAGAAAGAAAGAAAGAAAGAAAGAAAGAAAGAAAGAAAGAAAGAAAGAGAGAACCATTTGGGGCAGAATTCTGGAAAATAAATAAAATACAAACAAAAACCAAAAACAGAGATGAATGAAACATCCTGAGTATTTAAAAAAACTGCAAGTAAATTTTCATAGTAATTGATAATGGTGAAGACTGAAGAGAAGAGTTCATGCTTCATGTCACAGAGTGCCTTCAATGACATGATAAGGAGTTTAGAAATTGTCATTTTTGCCCTAACAGATAGCTTGCCAAACTTGACACACATGACTTCAAATGGCTGATCCCAGGAAGCAGAGATAAGAATTTAAAGGCAGGCCCATGAGGAAAAGAGGTGAAGTTCAAGAAAAAAAAATATAAATATAAATATATATATATATATATATATATATATATATATATATATATACTTTTTATTTTCACTACCTGAACATAGAGAATGAGGCGGAAGTACATAGCAAAGAGAAATGTGTCCAGATACATGAGGTACTATTTATAACTTGGAAATCTAAATAGATAAGCAAGTGTGGCAGAGAGGATGATACCGGTGGCTTTGAATGGTTACCTTTAGATAGTTTCTTTTAAAATGTTTGTGATGCATCTCTAGGTGGAGATGAAACTAGACCTTTGGAAATTTAGGTGTGACAATCAGGAGCAATGCATGGATAAGAAATATAAAATTTAGATGTCATTACTGAAATTCCAGCAATGTATTATAACATCTGCATGACTATGGAGAGCAACAAAACAGGAAGGACAAAATGCAGAAATATATGAAGAAACAGAAATTTATAGTTGAGGGATAATGTATTTAGAAGTATATAAGGTAAAGGCTCAAGAAATGTTAGCTTACTATTCGCCATCTCTGAATAAAGACCAAATTAGACGCCAGCTATTATTGGAACTTACTTGGAATTTCAGCAATAAGCAACAGCAATAGGGTTGGAATAATAAGAAAAAAAAATATGGTAGAAAAGGAAAATGAACCACCCTAGACAAATGGTTAGGGTTTGGCCAAGTGAAAAAGATAATCTTTCAGATTAGAGAAGACATGTGCACAGAAATGCAAAGGCAGAGATGAACAACTTCTGGCTAAAAATGATGTAATGGATCCTTCTCAGACGTCCTGGCTACATGTGTGCAGATTCCAAAGACAGTGAAAGGTCCCTCAATTTCTCCCAAATGCTCTCGCCTCCAGAGGTGATGATGGCAGGTAGGGGTGGCAGATAGGGATGGGGTATATTTTCTGAAAAAGTTTTTTACTGGCTATGAGATACTTGGAAAGTCACTGTAAAAGTTTGGTCTAGGAGAAATAAAAAGAATGCTTTGCATATGAAAAGATATCTAAGACATTGAGAAGAATCACTAAAATAAAATTCAAGGAATAATAAAACTCCTTGTTTAAATATAGGGGAATATAGGTAGGTCTAGTTAATTGAAGAGAATGGCCCATTTAAAAGCAGCAGTATGACATATTAGAAAAGCAGCTATTCTGTCATGAGAAAGAACTTGCTTCTAATCCTGACTTCCTCTTTGCTGAATGGTCACGTATATTTTCCTTAATTTCTCTGAGTTTCATTCCCTTCATATGTTATAGACACCTAATGAAGCCTACTTTGAAAGGGTTATGTGAGCATTAAGTGAAATATCGATTGCAGTTAAGGTGCCTAACACTATTTCTACAGTTTTAGCCTATATAGTTTTGAATTAGTTAGTTAATCTAGGACCTCAGTTTTCTATAGAATTGGAGGAATTGACTGCTCAATAGAGCACTAATATATTTTAGGCACAAATATGAATATATCAACAGTAACACCGCTCACTTCAACAGCTAGTTTAGAGAGATAAATGATTATGTGACCAGATCAGAATCTAGCCTACTGTATGCTATTACGTTTTTGTTTGTGATCTCAGAAAGAGGGGAAAATCAGTCGTGTTTAGGTGACAAGGAGCTCATTCTATAGCAGATTGGTGGAAACTCACCTCAAGTTACATTTCAAATGGTGCATTGCACCTGCTCATTCATCAAGCTGCCAGGGGCTTGCCTTACTGCCTTGCATTTTTTCATTTAAAACTCACATCTTTGTGGTGTCTTGGGTTTCTCAGCCTCATAATAAAAGTATCATATTAAATATTGCTTACATAAAAGTAGTTCCTAATGTATTAGGTATAGATGAATGTCAAAAGGTTAGATTTTATAGCTCAGAACAACACTCAAGCTAAGATTGTATAGCTAAGCATAACCCTAGTTTCCAAATAATGCACACTAGCGTATAGCTTCCTTTTCATCTCTGGTCAATGTTATTTCATATTTGAATTGGGTCTATTATGTTATAAGATAAAATAAAATTATATATAACAATGCAGTTCTCTTTGGGGATATATTAGGGTACTTGTTCTTTATTTCGTGCAGTATAGGATAAGAGAAAGTCAGCGTTAAACCTGGGGGACTCCCTAGGCAGCTGTTGAGCCTCTGCCCTCCTCCCATGCTCAGCTCAGTGCTATATCACTGGAAATCACTAACCTTCACAGGGTAGAGCCCAGAAGGTGGAAACACTGGTTCAAGGACAGGCTAAGGGAAGGGAAGTAAAAGGAAGTGAATGGGAAAACACAGCAAACATGTGATTAACAGCTGTTTTCTGAAGCAAGCTTCCACCGGGGATCTGCAGCTGTGTCATTGTGCTTCAGTTCTGCAGATCCTACAGGGTTGGATTGGAAGAGTCATGGAGCAGGAAGATATGTGGGAAAGGTTAAAGGAAGTCCAAAATCCATGCCAGCGATATGAGGTGAAATGCCCCCACTCCTTAGATACTCATAATCTTTATCCCTCATGGGAGAGGTATAGGTCGCTAAGAAACAAAGTCCTCTTACCAACTGGATATTTGCTCTGGGCTGTGGCTGCTTCGTCTTCCTTTTTTTTGCGGGGGGCGGTTTGAAGGATGAAAATTGATGGAACATCTACCAACCCTGTCTATTCCCTTTAATGAAAACATGATGCATGCTTACTGCTTTTGAAAGTTAACAGTGCCTCCTCAAGATACAGTAGAGAAGCAGGTTTTAAGGTGGCAAACAGGATTTCAAAATAATAAGGGCTAGGAGCATCCAACTTTGGGCCTGAAAACCCAGTTACAAGGCTTCCAAATAATCAGTGTATTTTCAACATTTTTTATAATATTATATCCTAGTTCCCAAACAACCACAATAAAGGAGGCACATGGAAAGCGAGGGGAAAAAATGAAATGGCATCATCTTCCCCCAGGTGCTCACAGCAGTATATGTCCTTTGATGTGTAGCCTTCAAGTAACTGACAAACCCAAGTGGCCCATTCTATAGGGTCCTCCTACATCTATGCTCCTTTCTCTGTGCTCTCAGCTGGGGTTGACAATCAACTTTCAAATTAAACAATCTCCCACCACTACTTGGAAACAGACAACCATCTCTTAACAGGCCTCTGAAACACACAGTTTGATGAAAATCACTTACACAGGGCAGATGACACAGAGTTTACAAGGTCGGGGCACTCCCTCGCTGGGCGTGAAAGGGTGGGAGGTGCTGAGGTCAGGGTTAAACTACACTGTGAAATGAGCCTCCTGTCCTGCCCTCTCCTTCCTTCATCTACAGAAGGAGTCTCCAGTGAGTTCCTGCGTCTGGAAGTCTGCCCCCTTTAGTGCTGCAGAGGCCGGGGACAGCATTTCAAAGCTCCCTCTAAATCAATCCACTTAAAAGAGCCCAGAAAAGCCTGACCATTGACCATAATTGCCCCAGATTGCTTGATTCCTTTCCCCTCTTGCAGCCTCATCAATATTTCCCTTCTTTCCCCTCCGTGTCCTTTTCTCTTGGGGAAGCAGGTCCTCCTGATGCTTGGGATGCACACTAAGGATGGATATTCGAATAGAGGAAGCTCCGACTGGAGGCAGGAGTGGGATGTCTTAGCATTCCATCTTCCCCACCCCACCTATAGGTGTGCGGCACAGTGACCCCTAGAAGGGTACCCCAGGATTTTAGCGGCCAGGTGTGTGCGCCCTGCACGCGGTCCTCTGAGACCTCAGGGCGCGCGTGGTCACCGGGCAGAAGCCGCCTCTGCAGCGCCGCTGCCCCGGGAGGAGCAGCGGCCCCGGTTGCTGCAGTGGGGTTGCCACGCCGAGTTTTCCGCATCGACCGCCCGCAGGGCTCGCCTGCTTCTCCCCATTGTGTTCTCAGAGCTGTGGGACCCAGCCGCGCGCACCGCCGCGCCCGTGCCCACACTCCAGCCGCAGGCTAGGGAAGCGGGGCTGGCAAGAGGGGGCAGAGAGAAGGAGCGAGAAGGGGCCCCAGAAGGGCACCGCGCTTCATCAATAATGCAGAGGCTCCTGGACCTCCCTGCAATACGTTTTCCAGCTAAACGCCACCAACTGGAGCGCTTCCTAGTTCGTCCCACTCGTGTGGTTTTTGTATGTGAAAGATGGGACGCACCTTTTTCATTCATCTGTCTTAGCTCATTCTTCATCCCTCCCTCCCTCATTTCCTCCCTCAGATACAGTCCCCGCTGGCTTAGCTTTTAGCGCTCATTTTCACATCAGTACCACGTTTCCAAGCAAAAACCTGCAGCTTGGAAACGCAGGTGTCAAAACTCCCCACTGCCTACATATCGCCAAGACTTTACCAAAATCCACCTAGTAACACTTATTTCAAAGCCCCCACGCTCATCCTTTCCTGGAGAACGCTTTCAAAGTTTGGAATCTCCTCGCAGCCTGCTGGTGTCTGTGTCTCGGTTCACATCACGAACAACGGTGCGGTCAGCGACACCGAGATTACGCTGCAAAGTTGCCAGCCCCGCGCAGCCCAGTAGACCACTGATGCTCGCAGCATCTCAACAGGAAATTCCACTGTGTGCCCCCAAGAAGCCCAAAGCGCCACGTAACCTACTCAAACAAGGGTTAGCCCAGCCACACACAACAAATGCAAATTCCAAAACTTCTTTGTTAAGCAGTCGCAGCCTACCTGGAACGGACACTGCACAACTTGCAAGGAATAAACAAACATCGCATCCCTCTAGGGAAACTTGTTGAATCCCTCCCGATCGAAAGGCTGCAGTTTTCTATGTAGCCTGAAGGTTTTTGATTCTACCCCCAAATACCGTGGCGCATCAGTCACAATTTCTGGATAAACTGCAGAGCGCTCTCGGCACCCATTCTGCACTCCAACAACCACTCGTGTAAAACCCGGCGTATCCCCTTTTACAAATCGAAAGCCAGCTGTCACTTCCTTTGCAACCATTTGCGAGACTTACCCTTGGACGAGACTGTTTTCAGCAATCTAGGGGCTCTGTAGTGCAGACGCAGCCCTACAACTTTGCTGTGCACTGAGATCTTTCCGAGTTTAAACGAAGCAAAAGCTGTCTGAGACTTTTAAACCTAAGAGTAGGGAAATAGAGAGAGTGAAGTCGGGTTTCTTCTCGGTATCAGCAACCTGGAAAAATTCAATCCTTCAGTAGAGAATTCTTTCAGACCCGTTATCTGTATTACTATTAATGCGCAGAGCAGACGGCATTGCATACAAATAGGTCCAAGTGTGAGCTTCTATTGGTGGCTGCGGAGGCCCCTGGGTCCTACTGCTCCGGCCCTAACTACACAGCAACACTAGGCACGCAGCTTTGGAGACGCCGAGGGGAAAATGGATTTAATTGATTCGTTACCTCTGGTATTGTAATGCCTGCTGCGATGTTTAAGGGAGGGGAGGGGGGGCTTACATTTAACCCCTGTCATGTGATCTATCATTTCATATCTGCTTTTAATTGTCTGTGTGGGGTGCCTTTGATCATACAAAGGATTTTAAAATAACATTTTCGGAGGAAAATTCACACAGTTAGTTTTGGCAGGAAAACCCTCTTTTGCTCTCTATTATGCATTATTCTCACATAAATCCAGGAAATTTTCTATAATCAAACACTTCTGCACTTCACATAAGGTACAAATAGCACTGAATTGTATTCTTGAAAATACATAGCTACTCCAAATAAAATACCTTACACGAGTTAAGATAGTAGAAGCTAAAATATGAGTCTACCGATTATAAAATACGGATGATATTAATCAAATGCTACAGAAAACATTCCATCAATGACAATGGAATGGTCATCATTTTTACTTTGCTAAATACGAAATACAGAAATATTTTTCTTGTAAATATTGGCATAAAAATATAAATCAGCATAAAGTTATCTATAACGTCACAATATGTCAAACATTTACCATTAATTGCTACATTCTCTTCTTACAGTTTCTCTCTTAGCAAGTCCATTAGTAATGCAAATTGGAATAACAAGGAGATTTAAAGTGAGGCAGACCTGTGGTGACTAGCAATTTAAAATATTGTAACAGTGGGCAAAATCACCTTAGTTCACCCGTGGTAAAGGCAGCTATTTGAGAATGAGAGTATTAATAGCTGAATCTTAATATATATTAATTTGAAGCCCTTAAGCATGGTGTTTTCGCTGACCTTTAATTTTATGGAGGAAAAGAGAATTCTTCATTTAAACTAAAATGACACAGACTTTCCACAAAGTCCCAGATATGATATTTGCTGATATTACAATTTGGAAAGTCACATAATTTTACTATCCTTTGATATAAATAATTATGATAAATTCTAATTTAATTGCAAAATTATTATATATATGCAATGTACAACTGAATGACTTTGGAAAGGATATCTGAATAAGGCTAACATCAACTTGCCTATAAATACACCACCTATGTGTAAACTGAATAAATGAAAACACAATGCAAAAATACAACAGAGTCGAGATCTTATTCCAAATACATGTATAGCATTTGAATTTCTGTAGTGTGTGCTACAATCCTTCTTCATTTCCATAACTCTTCCCGTTTCCAGCCCCTTCCCTTCCCCCATCAGTAACCCTTGACAACAGAAGTGTTAACTTCAAGTCCAGGTTGGTTTTGCTGCCTTTGAGACCTAACTTACAGATTGCATCCTTGTAGGAAACAGAATTAACCCTTACACGACTGAGAAGTGAAAGAAGAGTTTCTTTAAGGTATTAGAAAATCCAGAATCCTTATGGGTATTTGCAAAGTTTACACCAAACACAGATTTTTTAAATATTCATGACCTCTAATTCAGAGTGCAAAGACATGATCAGAGTCAATTTGCTGTCTTTCTCCATTGCTATTGTGTCACTGAAAAAGCTTTAGAATAACTTTTATTCAGAGTTACTTCAATCACTTTATTTCAGGTTAATTTTTTTTCCATTTACAAGAGAGTTAAAATGAAAATACCAAAGTATTGCAATATTCAGTATAAAGGTGTAAGAGATTTTTTAATCTGTAAAATAAACAAAAGCTATTATTTAGTATAGTAAGAAAAACATAATGGCTATGCAAAGTTGAATGAAGACTGACATTCATTTTTTTTTTCTGAAACAAGTAAATTATTGAAGTTTCAACTTCCTTCTATAAGGGGATCGAAAAGAATCATTTGCAACCCAATTACAAGTTGAAAGTTCTGCATTTAATGTGTATTGTTTTAGAACTGAGAAAAGTGGTGTTTTATACAAGCTGACAGATTTTATACAAAATCAATGCCGCTTATCTACGACCATAGTCAAATGGGGACGTTTAGTAGTGAGCAAATATAACAGTGAACAGAAGAAAATAAATAAACCAAACTGACCTAATAACACATTTATTATACACTTTCTTGATCAGTTTTTACTTTCTACATAAAAGGCTGATGTAAAAATATAACAAGCTACACAGAAACTTAAGTTTAACTGTTTCTTTTCAAAATAGTATTCCATATCTCCTCAATAAATTACTTGTTTGTCCAAATTATTATCATATGAGGCAATATAATAAATACATAGTTATAAAGGTTGCAAATATATTTTCCTTACTTCTTGGATACTAAGGCAAAACATATTTTTAAAAAGGATATTAGAACCACAATAGTTTTCATATTTCCTAGATCTGTAGGAATATCCTTGATCTATTTTTCATTATTTGAAGTACTGTTGGATCCCTCATTTTGTCAGTGCAGTTTTCAAGGACAATATATACCATATCAGAAACTGATTTCCATTATGTCCTTGGATCATGATGACAATGCCTTATTGTGGTTAATGTGAACATTTATAAAAGTTGGAAAGCAACAGATATCTGGCACATCCCGTCCCTGTCTGTCATTACTATAATCAGCTTACTTTCTAAATTTATATGAGTAAACATGCAATAGCATGCCATTCAATGAAACTTAATGAACTATAATGACATTCAGCTACTCTCCAAGGTATTTAAAAAATTCCATCTTGAGCAATTTTGAAATATGTCTAGTTAAAAAAATTTCAAAGCCACAGGCATTGATCTATGCATCTGCTTTAAAAAGAATATTTATCCATGCTTAATTTTTGACAGATGAAAAGGAAAATTACCAGACATACAAATTATACCTTGACAGCAGAAACGTAAAGTTAAGAATTTGGTTAGTAAGGCATTTTTAAACGTATAAATCAGTAGTAAACAGCAATATATATACTAATTACTAATTAAGATATGATGGTATATTACATGATGCACTAAACCATCTTCTTAATAATTTAGAAAGTTGCAAGACACCAAGTATAAATACATGGCCCAAAAACTAATTTGTATGAATTGCTAAAGTAGGTGAAGAAAGTATAGCTTAAGTGTTAAAAATATCTATATAATAAGTTTGATGAGATAGATGGAACTTCAAAAAGGTGAACTAAATTTGACACTAAGTGCAAGGAATGAGAACTTCATGGCACTGTGATTTTGATAAGATGATCACTATGAATGGAATGTTCATATTAAAATTCTAGGCTGGGCGCGGTGGCTCACACCTATAAGCCCAGCACTTTGGAAGACTGAGTCGGGTGGATCACTAGGTCAGGAGTTGGAGACCAGCTTGACCAAACAGAGAGAAACCCTGTCTCCACTAAAAATATAAAAATTTAGCTGGGAATGGTGGCATGCTTCTGTAATCCCAGCTGCTCAGGAGGCTGAGGTGGGAGAATCACTTGAACCCGAGAGGTGGAGGTTGCAGTGGCGAGATTGCATCAGTGCACTCAAGCTTGGGCAACAGAACAGCGAGACTCCCTCTCAAGAAAAAAAAAGAAGGGGGGAGGGACTGAGGAAAACAAATTTAATATTAAATAACGGTAAATATATTTGGTGATTTCTAGCTCAAGAAGTTAATAATAGAAAGTCCCCTGAAAACATAATTGTGCTCATTTCTCCTTTCTTCATTACTCTGAAAATACTTTCCCTTGCCATTCCCCTCAGAAAGGGCCTTTTTGTTTTTTGAGACGGAGTCTTGCATCTTGCTTTGTCGCCCAGGCTGGACTGCAGTAGCACGATCTCGGATCACCGCAACCTCCCCTCCCAGCTTCAAATAATTATCCTGCCTCAGTCTCCCGAGTAGCTGGGATTACAGGTGCCCGCTACTATGCCCAGCTAAATTTGCATTTTTAGTAGAAACGAGGGCTGCACCATCTTGGCCAGGTTAGTCTTGAACTCCTGACCTGGTGAGCCACTTACCTTGGGCTCCCAAAGTGCGAGGATTACAGGCGTGAGTCACTGCGCCAGGCTGGACACTTTTTTCTTGAGCAACATTAAATTGTACTCAGTCAATGTACATCATGTTTAGAGACAGATAATTAAACTGTAGTGGTTTTCCATCTAAATAGCAGAATAACACTTTGCCCAACCAAGTCAGTTTTCTTCTTACTGATTGGTCAATTTTATTGATAAACACAGTTTATTCTTCAATTTTATGACTCACCTGCTAGATAACGTTAGCTTAAGATCAAATAGGTAGACAAATGACAGACAAACATAATTGGGAAAGTAGGTTAAAAGCACATTATAGCTCTGAAGTTGATGGTGGAAAATGGCTGTGACTATTTTGGTAATAAAATAGTATTAAGTATAGCTAAAGAACAACCCTAAATATTTTCATAATAATGTTTAAACCCAGCGCTTTTAAAATGGGGGATGGGCTTTTCAGGGTAGGAGGACCTAAAAATTTAATTTTTACAAGAAGTCAAATTGATACAAAAAAGTAAAAATAGAATGGTAACAACAAATTTTAAAAATAAAGATTGGCCCATACTGAAATAAATTATGCTTGGTGTATTAGAATAAAGTATCTAAAACCAACTTCCGAAAGAGACAGTTTAAAGTTAACAGATATCTGCAAATGGGAACTTCCAGTCTCCTTTCAAATTTGAAGGGGTTTCAATATTCATAATTTAGGAGAAATTAAACATATTAACAACCATTAACATCTGTGTGTTGTAATTAAGGATCACTTTTTTTTCTGTTCTGTATGTGTTTACTATTCCACAAGACATTTGCAAAGGAAAGGCCATGGGCTTAATGAGTAGGAGTCACATGTCACAACACTTACTTTCTGTTTGCACTATTAGCCTTTAGATCTTGACAATGTCTTCAAAACAGTTTATCTTGATTTCAGCTAAGCATTTGGCAAAGGCTTTCATCATTTCATAGTATACAAAGTAGAGAAAAACTGGCTGGTTAATAGTACACTTAGGTGTTGGATTTGTAGCTAATTGAACCATTAGAATGCCTGTGTTGACTCTTCAATGTCAACCTAAAGAGAGACCTCCAGTGGCCTGACACAAGCCTGTGTACTTGATCCTTTGAGGTTGAATGCAGTTATCAGTGAAGGAATCTTCATGAAATGCACAGTTGTGATACAGCTGAAAGAGAGAGCCAACACCTCAGAACACCAACTGAATGTGAAAATGCAACTCAAAATTTAGGCAAAATGATGCATCAACAGAGGAAAAGATGAAAGCTGAAATAGAAGTTCAGAGATCAATATGAAACCATTTACTGAGTTCGCCAACTACAAACTCAATACAATCTAATGGTATGTTATGAGAGCTAATACACCTATTAGGTTGCAATTACAAAAGTCCTGTAAAATCAGAGTATATCAAATTCCAGGCCTTATATTAAAGGAAGAAGAAGAAGAAGAAGAAGAAGAAGAAGAAGAAGAAGAAGAAGAAGAAAGAGAGAGAGAGAGAGAGAGAGACAGAGAGAGACAGAGAGAGAGAGAGAGAGAGAGAGAGAGACAGACAGACAGACAGAGAAACTAGGAACTAAGGAGTAGAACAGAAACCTAGATAGTGATGGATCTGATACTGACACATGAAAAATAATTAATAAAATAATGTTATTTAACACAAGGAAAATATTTTTAGAAAAGATGATAGCTAACTTCTAACATTTTAAGAGCTATCACATACAGATGGTAAGAAAGACACAAAACAAATGTTGCTCTGCTATCTTTTGAGTCTAAAATGCTATGATTCTTATTTATATAAAGAAAGAAAATGATATTGCCGGTGGACACTCATATATTGAATATAATACAAACTTTTTGAACACAAATACCCTTCAAATCTCAGCAAAGATTATGAAATCCAATTTATATTTGGAATAGAGTTGCTTGTTTAAATTAAGCTGAATGTCCATGATTCATCTATGAACACTTTTCAATTCCAATTATTTATATAATCATGCAAAAATAAAGGAAGAAATGAGGGGAACAAGAAAGATAAAGAGTGTAACATGTGCAAGTCACAATATTAACTATATCATTCAATGAAACACACAAAATATGCTAAATGTGTTCTTTTGCCAGATACTTATAATGATGGCATAAATTATGATAAAACTCTGCAAATTCCTGGCATAAAATGGCAATTCAGAGAAGATATATTTTTTAAAACAGAGATAAAGTGCTTCAAGAAGATAAGTTTTGTGTACTTTGTGATGTGAAACAGCTAATTTATTACTTTCTAACCAGAATAATTTCTAATTAGAAAAAGTTTATGTGTATTTTTACATGCACTTATTTTATGAATAATGGAAAGAAAACTCTTCTTTGACACTTATATAATGAGTAAATTCCAGTATTATGGATGCAGAATCAACATTAAGTTATGACGAGATAGAAAAAAAAGCTATAAAAATAATGATATCTTGTACATGGTATTTTATAATGTAGATATGTCCAGTGGGTGTTTATCATATTATTCAATAAGCTAAATCTTAAAAATCTTCACTGAATATGAGAATTTCTCTCTCTCTGTTTGAATATCTAGTATTATTGTACATAGAAGGGAAGCTTCAGTAGTTCAGGCACCTAAGAAAAAGGAGGATAATAAATGTGGCCTCTAATGCCTTTCCTTTCAAAAGGGTCACATATCTTTCTGTTAATAGCTATGGTCAATGACGTCTGGCAGATTTTTTAAGACTAGCATGTGGCTTAACATACTTATCCATTACCAAATGATAGTTTGTCTTTCCAGGAGAGACTATCCAGTTTGTCAGGATTTTGGTAAAGATGGCAAGAATGAAACCACAGATGACACACAATGGACATTGAAAGAGGGAGAAATAAACCTTTACTCAAGTAAGCACCTGAAACTTCAGGGACATTAGTTATTCCAGCACAATATAGGAAATCCTAACTAATATAGTATGGAATTGGAGAAACTAGATTTGATTTTTAAACAGCACTTTATTGAGGAAATAATTGATATATAAAAAGCTTGTCTTATGTAGTGCACACAACTTGATGAGCTTAGAGCTAAGTATATACCCACAAAACCATCACTATAATCTGTCATAAATAGAGCCATCACATCCAAAAATGTCTACCTGCTCTCTTTATTATCATTATTTGTGTATGCTTATGGATGTAATAAGAAAAACTAACACAGGTATCTCCCATAGAAATGTTTTAAATATACAATAAAGTAATGTTAACTATAGGCCCTATACTGTGCAGTAGAGCTCAAGAACTTAGCCTTTTGCATAACTGAAACTCTCCAGCCTTTGACTAACACATCCCCTATATACCCCCTCATGCTAATCCCTGACAAGCACTAGTCTAATCTCTGCTTCCATATTGTTACTATTTTAGATCCCACCAAAAGTTGTATCATTTAGTATTTGTCTTTCTGTACCTGGCCTCTTTCACTTAGCATAATGTCTTTCCGGGTTATTTTTACTGCAGATAGCATAATTTCCTTACCTTGTCTGCAGATATACCACATGGAGAGCCACTGATCTCCTCTTAGAAGGTAAGCAGGGTTGGACCTGCTTAGTACTTGCTTGAAAACTGGATTCCTTTAACTTCAATAACTACTCCAGAAGTAGTTGACATGTATTGTCCCCATGACTACATCTACATAGCTATAAAGACAGTAGTACCCACACAGAAATACCCTTAATTCCTCTTATAATTCTTTGAAGTTTCAATTTAGAGCCTTTAGGATGATATCTCTAACAGAAAGATTAATTCAATGTAATATAGAGGCCACATTGAACATGCTAACTAATTGTGCTCATCTTAGGTTTGAATTTTCACATTTAGCTTTCCTAGACATGAAGGAGTAGGCAGAGGAAATAGAAAAATAAGTCATTCAATTGATTATAAAACACTGTTAATATGAAGCTATGATATTTTTCTTTAGATAGAGAAAAAAATTACCAGAAATAATTTTACAGGTTAGATTGCATATTTACTTAAAAAGAATCAGCAAAGCAAACAAAAACAATGATATTGCTGATATAAAAGATAAACTTAACCTATCAAATTAATAATTTACATGAAAACCAAATTCATCAAACTTTAGAATAATACAATTATTAATGCCCCATTACGAAACACTAAGTCAAATCTCAAAATAGAAGAAAATGATCGATGTATTTGAAGGATCAAAAACAAACTTTAAAGCCCCTAGAAGATAATGGAAACTTGTATTAGAAATAGATGCAGCTTATGAATAATAAATCTTGCCAAAATATGACAACTAATTGCTTGGCTTGTATCACAAACTTTGAAACATAATGTTTAGTAGACACAACCAAATAACTCATACCAAAAGTTTTTATGTATCTGCATTACTGTGAAAGTATATGTTTGATTACTGAGTAAAAAAGTAAAGCAAAAGTTATAGAAAATCATTCAATCAGATAGCTCATAGAAATATGGGGCTTTCAAGGATGCTGCCAAAATCAATAATGAATACCAGTTCCATAGATATTGATTAATGATCTATGAACTAGTATAAAGCATAAATAACAAATTACTTAAATTTTCAATTTTAAATGACTTGTTTTTGGAGTAGACATATGTATTTTAATTATAGTTATGAAAAGATACATAATCAGGAAAAAATCTTACAATGTTTTGACATTATTATGAGGATCACCGGTGTAGAATTTCTCAGCAAATTTTGAGAAATAACTTTGCCCAACATAAGCAATATTAAACCTTTATCAACAATTCAGTTATATCTTAGACCCCATATGCTGAATTATATTTTTTCTCTTTCAAGTTCTATGGCAGCCTAATATGAATTTTTAACCCATTAAAATAAATTACTTCACTAAAATCTCACTGATAAATGTCTTTGTATCTTTCCTGTGGCTTTCTTTAAAAGAAACACTATTTTATAGAGTTAATATAGAGTCATAGGTAGAACCCTATGCATTAGTCTGTTTTCACTCTGCTGATAAAGACATACCAAAGACTGGGCATTTTACAAAAGAAAAAGGCTTAATTGGACTTAAAAGCCACCTGGCTGGGGATGCCTTACAATCATGGTGGAAGACAATGAGGAGAAAGTAGAAAGTTACAACTTATGTGGATGGCAGCAGGGGAACAAAAAAAAAAGCTTATGCAGAGAAACTCCCATTTTTAATACCATCAGATCTCATTCGCTATCACGAGAATAGCACGGAAAAGACCTGCCCCCATGATTCAGTCATCTATGGTTGGGTCTCTTTGACAACTCCTGAGAATTATGGGAGCAATAAGATGAGATTTGGCTGGGGAAATAGCCAAACCGTATAACTCCATCCCTCAACTCATTTCAGCAGTAACTCAAGAGTCCACAGTCCAAAGTCTCATTCAAGACAAGGCAAGTCCCTTCCGCTTATGAGCCTGTAAAATCAAAAGCAAGCTAGTTACTTCCTAGATACTGTGGGGGTATAGGCATTGGGTAAATACGGGAATTCCAAATGGGGTAAATTGGCTGAACAAAAGGGCTACAGGCCCCATGCAAGTCCAAAATCCATAAGGGCAGTCAAATCTTAAAGCTCTAAAATTATCTCCTTTGACTCATATCTCATATCCAGGTCACGCTGATGTGAGACGTAGGTTCCAATAGTCTTGAGCAGCTCTACCCCTGTGACTTTGCAGGTTATAGCCCCCTTTCTGGATACTTTCACAGGCTAGCAGTGAGTGTCTGTGACTTTTCCAGGCAAACAGTGAAGACTGTCAGTGGATTTATCATGGTGGGGTCTGGAGGATGGTGGCCCTTCTCTCACAGCTCCAGTAGGTGGTGCACCAGTGGGGACTCTGTGTGGGGGTCCAACCCCACATTTCCCTTACACAATGCCCTAGCAGAGGTTCTTCATGAGAGCCCTGCCCCTGCAGCAAACTTCTGCCTGGACATTCAGGCATTTCCTGTCAACCTCTGAAATCCAGGCAGAGGTTCTTAAACCCCAATTCTTGACTTCTGTGCACTGGTTGGCTCAACACTACATAGAAGCTGCCAAGGCTTTACTTGTACCCTCTGGAGCCACACTCATTTATTCCTTCTAGACTTCTGATTCTGTGATGGGAAGAACTGCCATAAAGACCTATGACATGCCCTGGAGACATTTTTCCTGTTGTCTTGGGGATTAATATTGGGCTCCTTGTTACTTATGCAAATTTATGCAGCCAGCTTGAATTTCGCATTAAAAAATGTGTTTTTCTTTTCTTTTCTGCTGCAAAATTCTGAATTTTTCTGCTCTATTTCCCTTTTAACATGCAATGATTTTAACAGCACCCAAGCCACCTCTTAATGCTTTGCTGTTTAGAAATTTCTTCTGCCAGATACCCTAAATCATCTCTCTCTAGTTAAAAGTTCCATAAATCTATATAAGACAGGGGCAAAAAGCCACCAATCTCTTTGCTAAAACATATGAAGAATCACTTCTACTCCAGTTCCCAACAAGTTCCTTATCTCCCTCTGAGACCACTTTAACTTAGATTTTGTTGTCATTATCATCATCAGCATTTTGGTTAAAGCCATTGCACAAGTCTCCAGGGAGTTTTAAACTCTCCAATGTTTACCTGTATTGTTGTAGAGCCCTCCAAATTGATCCATCCTTTCGCTGTTACCCTGTTCCAAAGTTGCTTCCACATTTTTTACTATCTCTTCTGCAGCACCCCACTCTAGGTACCAATTTACTGTATTAGCTTGTTTTCATACTGCTGAGAAAGACATAACTGAGACTGGGCACTTTACAAAAGAAAGAGGTTTGATTGGACTTACAGTTCCACATGACTGGGGATGCCTCACAGTCATGGTAGAAGGCAAGGAGCAGCAAATCCTGTCTTACATGAATGGGGGCAGACAAAAAAAGAATTTGTGCAGAGCAACTCTCATATTTTAAAACCACCAGATCTCATAAGACCCATTCACTACCATGAGAACAGCATGGAAATGACCTGCCCTCATGATTCAATGATCTCCCACCAGATTCCTCCCACATGTTGTGGAAAATATAGTAGCTACAAGATGAGATTTGGGTGGGGACACAGAGTCAAATCATATCACCTTAGTTCTATTTTCTTTCATGATCCAGGAAAGATGTTGTTCATAGTGCAGTCTACATGAGGTTGCGTTTCCATGTAGTCGACATGACTATATTCACAAAGATATAATTTACTGTGTGACTGCATATGGAAGAGTCACCAGAAAAAAACAAAGCCTTACATTATTTCAATGTAGGTTCTCTCTTTCAATATTTATTCCTGTCTGTGCTTCTCAACATCTCTGAGCCTCAGGAAAAGTGAAAACCTTAACAGATTTGAGGCAGAAACATTTCCTAATGGGAAATGAATTTCAATGTTTACCTAACTTTCAGCATTTTTCAAAACTTCCAGGCTCCTGCAATCCTTCCCTGAGTTCTGGGCTGTGCAGAGTTCCTTCCTTTTCCATGAAAGGAATGATGGTAGGCAAGATTGGAACTGTCTTACTAAGCTGCTACAATTTCCCATCAAGCTATCTTCACACACTACTGTGCATCTCATTGTCATTGTGAGCTATGAGCTCTCCATTGAGAATTAAATACTTCCTCTGATAAATACTTCACAGTTTTCCTTTTTCTTTGTCAGTCCACTTAAAATTTACATTTTATATGGAAATTATCTTCATTAAATGGAATGAACCTCTAATTTTGAGTAACAATACAATGCATGATAGGGTATGAATTAATAGATACTATGGCTAAGCATGTTTTAGTTCTCTTGAAACTGTTCTCAGTTGGAAAGGCTGAGTATATTTATATTTAGTAAGCAAAAGGGAAAAGGTCTTGCTACAGAAAAGTTCAGACAAATTATACAAGTCCATTCTTAAGCATGGGGTATGATTTTCCTTTCTGGGGTTTATGCAATCCTAATTCCTGACTAAGGTTAAAAAAACAATTTGCTTTTAAAAATTAACTATACATAGCAGTAAGAGCCACAACATGGAGAAAAACAATCTATCTTATTAAGAAATGTATGAAAATTGCATCATCAGGTAAAAATAAAAAAAGACCCTACAGAGTACATAATTAATTGTATAGTTAGTAAAGAGAAACCTAGGCATAAATGCTATGGAAAACAACATAAAATAATCATCTCTGGGAGGTGAGATTAGGCTAATCAGAAATAATATTAGTGAAATTTCATAAAAAATGCCCACAGTACAGAAAATAAATATAGTTTTCCCAATGTGAGAAAAATGCAAACAAATAAAACTTCAGGAAGGAACAATACAAAGTATTAAGTGTCTAAATAAAATGATCACTGGATAGAGATTAAAAGACAGTATCCATTTAATTTGGTGAAAAGACTAATGGGAAACTCATTCACTTGAAAACATACCTAGAGTAAAAAAAATGGGGTGGGGGAAAGGAGAACATTTTAGGTTAGTCAAGAGAAAATAACCAGAAGTAATGGGATAACATTGAGTATAGGAAATGTGTGGGTAACTATCACAGAAAAGGCAGCCTTGTTAGGTCTATTAGGCTGAAGAATTGTTTCCTAAGAGATGTAGTAGAAAGCCCCTTTGCTTGAGCCATTTACGCAGGCCAGACAAAGAAGTGGATAATGGTCTAGGAAATAATTCTACATTCACAAAATTACGGCCATTATGATCTAATAGCTCTTACTTTGCCAGCACAAAAAAGTCTTTATTGCATATCATTCATTGGCTTCCAGCTATTATGTTTTCTTTTTTCAGAGAAGAGCTAATATAACCCTGAACTTGAACCCTGAAAAAGGACTTCTTCCATATTCTATTTCAATAGCTTTGGTAACTGTATCACTCTTATTTCTATATTATTTAAAATATAGTTTTATAAACTAAGAAGTCTTTAGCAAGAGAGATCTTTACATTTGTGATTTCCAAATAAATATTGTTCTGTAATATAGGAATCATAATGACATAGTTTATTGATCTGCAAATGAACTTGAAACTCTATAAAGATTATTTTTATCTCCCTGGTTTGTTCATATTTCTAAGATGTGACACAAGTAAAAAGGTAACAATTTATCTGAATTGTAAACAACTACAAGTTAACATAAAATTATTTTCTCTGCATATTGTCTCAGAATTGGTAGTCATAAAAATGATTCTGAAACATGCCTTCTATTTTATAAATTACTTTATTAACACCTCCTTTTATATTTTGGTTTATTTGATTATATTCAAACTGATTTTAAAGGCAGAATCTATGCATTTGAGGAATATTAACCATTGACTTTAAAAACAGATCATCTGGAACAACGTAGCCCCCAGAAGTAGTGAATAAATACAAAATTTTACTCTAAATAATATGATGAGATTTTTTTGTCATGAAGGGTTTTATTCAAGATTATGAAAGGATTTATCTACATTATATGTTGAGTAAAATAAAACAAAGCTACTAAAAAACAAACAAAACCACAAACAAGACCCACTGGTAATATGTTAAAGTTTTAAAAATATACCTATACATTTTCTTATTTAACTTTCACTCCCACCTTCTAAGGAAGCTTTAGCTCAAAGAAATTAAGTAACTAGTCCAGTGCCACTCAGATGATAGAACAGGATGCTGATACCATGTCTTCAGGCTTTAAACACTATTGTGTTTACACTATATCCTTTGATTGCTCCCAGTGAAATATGCAGTAGACTTTTGCAATCATCTAATTTTCTGTTTGTTGGATCATCCTTCTTGGATATGAAACAACATGGTATAACTGAAGAAGAAATAGATTGTAAATCAGAAGCCTGGAACCCTCCTACTGGGTTCTGCAGCTATCAGATCTTGAATAAGTAGCTTAATCTCATGAGCCTCTTTCTTCATTTATCACACATTTGGTTACACAGAGTTGAGAAATATTATTCAAATCCAAAATCTTACCTAAAACCATAAATGATATGGGTTTCAAATAATGTGGGATAATTTTAAAATTTAAATATAAAATGTATTTTTTTTAACTTTGTATTTCTTTCTTTAACTGTGAAAAGCTATTCAACAAACTTTAAACATTTTATATTTGGAATTAAAAATTCCAAATTCATTAACTCTCTACTAAATAATACTATTATTTAATGGGTAAGTAAATTGAAATTTCTACTGGGTATTAAACAGTTTCTATACAGTGTGGTGATTCCTCAGGGACCTAGAAATGGAAATTACATTTTACCCAGAAATCCCATTACTGGGTATATATATCCAGAGGATTATAAATCATTCTATTATGAGGACACATGCACAGGAATGTTCATTGCAGCACTGTTTACAATAGCAAAGACTTGGAACCAACACAAATGCCCATCGATGATAGATGGACAGGGAAAATGTGGCACATATACACCATGGAATATTATGCAGCCATAAAAAACAATGAGTTCATATCCTTTGTAGGGACATGGATGAACCTGGAAACCATCATTCTCAGCAAACTGACACAAGAACAGAAAATCAAACACTGCATGTTCTTACTCATAGGCAGGTGTTGAACAATGAGAACACATGGACACAGGGAGGGGAACATCACACACTGGGGTCTGTGGTGGGGAACTAGGGGAGAGACAGTGCGGGGTGGGGAGTTGGGGAGGGATAACATGGGGAGAAATGCCAGATATAGATGATGGGCAGGAAGGCAGCAAACCACATTGCCATGTATGTACCTATGCAACAATCCTACATGTTCTTCACATGTACCCCAAAACCTAAAATGCAATTTAAAAAACATTCCTAACATTTTGTAAAACCTACATAAAATTTCAGTTGTTGAGATTAATGAGATCAATATCTCTATTTTCCCCATTAAATGTAAAATCATAACAGAATCAATGTCAATTTTCCATCAGGCTTAGAGATTTATATTTTTCAAAGGGAGCAGAGGGGTGAAATTCATAATTTTTCTTTCCTCTGTTTTTTGACAACTGAGTAATTTCCAGATGTGGCACATTAATACCTTGCATATTTTCAGAGGAGAATGCCTAGGAGGATAAAGAGAGCCAAAATAATAAACTATGCTGATAATATTAAAGAAATGGGGTTTCTATAATATAAAAGTAGATTCTAATTATTTTTGTGGGCCTACAAAAGATACTTTGTGCTTCTGTAATGATTAATATTCTACAAACATAGCAGAGTGGTACATAGAGTTGCATAATAATGCCAGACCCAGTGTATTCTCTCCTCCTAGCATGGGGTACACATTACAGAACAGTACTCAATACACGCAAATCCAGTGTGATAGTCATATATTAGTAAAAATAATACTCGTTTTTATTTTTAAATGAATCCATCTATCTGAGGAAGAAATTGGGTCTTCCCAGAAGATTTATAAATTCATGCAGCTGCCCAATGTTTTGGTAATATCTGTGGCTATTGCATCAAGAAAACAGGCATATTTCCTGCCCTACCTGGTATATATTCTGCTAGGGTGAGACAGACAAAAAGTAAGAAAACAGATAAAAGGCAGAGTAATTACAGATCATAGCAACTGGTTTTAAAACTACTTAGATGAATACGCAAGAGAAAGAGGCCAAAGGATGTAATGTAATCAGATAAGGGCTCTGAGGGGGTGACATTTAAGGAATAATTTACAAATAAAGTAAGTCAGCTATTGTATAACAAAAAAGAAAACAACCAGGTATGAGGATGAAGGATGGGGAAGAGTGAATTTTAAAAGCACAGTGAAAAAAATAATAGTAGAAGCAGGCTAGAAGGCTGGGTTAGGTAGAAGGAGCTTCACAAAAAGGTGAAGAAGAAAGCTGTGGTATTAGTGGACAGGTAGACACCTGTATGTGTGTATATATATATAATCAATAGGATCTCACTCTCTCATACTATCATTCTAAAAAGAGAGTAAAATCCTACTTATTTTTTTTCGTTTGATCCTACTGGGTGGTTTTGTTTTTGTGGAAAAGCCTGACTAATACAGAAGCTTTTAAATCACAACAGCAATAAAAGAAAAAAATAGATGACTGAATAGATCTTCTATCTCATCTGAGTTTTCTCTAAAAATTAAATTATATCCATTTATGTATTTATTTAGTCAATAATGTAATTATAAAATAATATTTAAACATGTGAAAGGATATGGCTTGTGTGAGACTTGACCATTCATTTTTTCATTCATCTATTAAATTTTTATTGTTTCTTATGTACCAGGGATTGTTTTAAGCAAAGGGAACAAAAATTTAAAAATGCTTTTATTTACTGAGTTTTATATTCCAGTAGAAGAGACAGTGAATAACAAGTTAAATGTGATATAGCTCTGAGTGCCATTTTCAAATCTGATTTCAGATTTATTTTTCACTCTTTTCTGCCCAATTCTGTATTTCAAATAATTACACCTCGCAGGCATCGTTAACCGCATATTCCCAGGTTCACTTTTCAAATGGAAGGAACTTACGGAAGACTGGAGGGTGTAAGGACAGGAGAAACTAGGGCATTTCATTCTTCCTTCTACTTTTTGTACTGCCCCTTCTTCTGTAGCAGCAGCTGTGGCTCCTGCCTCCTCCAAATCTGCAGCTCCTGCTTGGCAGCCCCTCAGAGAAATGCAAATTAAATGTAAATTAAAAACATAATGAGATACCATTTCACATCCAGATTGACAAAAGTTTAATAATCTGACAAAACCAAATGCTGTCAAGGATGAGAAAACTTATATTCTTTCAGTGGGAGTTAAAATTGGTAAAATGCTTTTGGAAACAAAACAGAATTTTATAGAAAAGTAGAAGACACACAAATCCTACCACTCCTCAGTTTTCCTAGTTACACACTCTAAATGTACACTTGCAACGCAAACCAAGTGAAATGTACAAGAATGTCTATAGCACTATTTTCTTAAAAGAGGACCAGATCTGTAAAACACCTTGATAAATATTTAGAGAAGAAGAGATAAATTTTGTTTATACACATACAATGGGATAGTCTATCAAATATAAATGAATGAATTAGAGATTGTTGAATGAACATAAATTTATTTTTTAAAATGACTGAGAAAAACAATCACAGAATATGTTAAGTATCTATATATCTAGATCTATATCTGCTAAGTGTATATAGTGTGTATATATATATCTAGATACATATCTGTGAGGTCTATATAGCATGTATAGCATAACTTCATTTACATGATAAAATGCATGAAACTAAATATTTTGTATATACATATTTACATATGCATATATGTCAATTATTTATTTAAATAAGGCTATCATAGAAAACAAAACATTGTAGTGTTTTGGGAGGGTGGTTAGGGAATAGGAAAATTTGGAAATGAAAACTCAGGAGCATTAAGTGATTAGTGATTTTTTTCTCTTAGGATGATGTAATACGCAACTGCTCAGCCTTTAATTTTTTCTTTATTTATAACTTACCAATTTTGTATTTTTGTAATTTTTCCGTAATTAAAGTAGAACGTGAAGCAAATGTACATACAGCACTTAGGGAGGCCGAGGAGGGAGGATCACCTGAGGTCAGGAGTTTAAGACCAGTCTGGCCAACGCGGTGAAACTCCATCTCTACGAAAAATAGAAAAATTAGTCAGGCGATGTGGCAGGTGCCTGTATTTCCAGGTACTCAGGAGGCTGAGGCAGGAGAATCACTGGACCCAGGAGGCAGAGGTTACAGTTAGCTGAGATCATATCACTGCCCTCCAGCCTGGATGCCAAGAGCAAAACTTCGTCTCAAAAACAAAAACAAAAACATTACTATCTGCCCTGTGACATACTTACTGGTGTAAAAGTATTAAATAATACTAATTTGTACATATTTCAAAAACCTTAGAAACATGTAGGCAATATACTATTAAGATATACTAAAGGCTAACAATCCAGAAAAGCCACACTAACAGAGAAAATACTAAGTATTAAGTTGGTGCAAATGTAATTGCAGCCTTTGCCATTCAAATTACTGACAAAAATTGCAATTACATAAACATTTGTCTATCCATTCTGTCATTCTAATGGAAAATTATTATCATATAATAATCTTTCACCTTTTTATTTAATTTTAAGGAGAACCATATACATCAAGTAGTATTTTGAATGAGAGTATCACAATCATAAATTACTTTTGTGTAAGAATTAACTTTTCTAAAATGTTACAAGTAGAAAGTATTCTAGGTGTTTGACTCACACAGGGAATACATCAGTAAGTTGGATACAATGCGTTACTGTTCTACAAATCACACCTCAGGCTACACTATCACAGAGTGGAATGTTCTACACAAGTAACGCATATGTTTGAAGATATTTGATATTAATGATAAAATTATTAGGCAAATATGTAAGTCAATTTTGATTTAGTTGATCTTTAAAAAAATATTGGTTTCTTTGTTAGGATACATGCATCTTATCTGAAAAGCTGCTTTTTTAAGAGAAATTATCCCACGCTGAAGAAGATAGAACTTCTCAATTCTATGTCATTTTCCCAACCAAAGAAGTTGTCATTAGCATCTGGAGTTTTCTCCAAGTACTCCAAAAGGGTGGAGTTTAGCATATGTTTTGATGTTTCTATAGTGGACTCATTGTAATAGTTACTTATCACAGTACAGTTAAAAATAACATTAATAACAAGAAATGGACATATAGTACATTAGTACTCCATGTTACAGGCAATATTATAAGTAATTTTAATCTAAATCATTTAATTGTTAAAACTATAATAGGTACAATTATTAGCTTATCTTTACAAATAAGGAAAGTGAAATACAGAGCAGTTACACAGACTTGTCATTACTCACGCAGCTTACAAAAGGGATTTGAACTGAGGAATATGCTTGGTAAAGTTCTCACTCTCCATTTCTAAACTATACTGCCCCCAATGCATATAGAAATTAGGTTACTGATTTGGTCCAAAGCTGGGGTATTTATAAGGGTAAGTAGGGTAAAATATCTGACTTGGTAAAACATAGAAGTAGAACCGCTGAAGTCAGTTCTCTGGTAAGTTTAACCCTGTTAACAGGGTTAGTATAGAAGAAAAAATACATGTGGAGAGAAAGAGGGCTTCAGATAAAAGTGACAAAGTGAGGTTAGGTGAGCATCATTCAGTACCTTGGAAATGTCCCCGGGGATGCACAACTTAACTTAGCGAATCTACTGAAGCCTTTTAGTTTTACATGCTAGAGGGCGTAAAATTAATTTTCTTTCTTGTGTCTTCAATGCTAATCTTTTTTTCTTTAAGTCATTGTGAAAAATCTCAAACTAAAGCGAAAGTTGTAAGTCTGTGACAAAGAGTTCTCTGCCTCTAAAAAATTTGAAAGTAACTATCAGATGGTGCATAATTTTGGTTTGTCCCATTATGAATAATGTTCATTTTGATCACTTGATTAAGATGCTGCATTCCTGGCTCCTCAACTGTCAAGTTTCTTTTTTTTTTTTTTTTACCTTTTGTAATGACTACAATTTTGTTTGGAGGTAATTTGATATTATGTCAATAATTACAAATGTACATGGGTATATGTACAAACATGCCCCTATTATTCTTTCATTTTCTTGCTTCTGGAACATTAAGATGTGTGAGATTAATCTTAGCCATTCCCTGCTCTAGCCCTAAAATTAGCCTTTTCTCTAAAAAGTCATAGCTCCAATAATGCATGCATAAACATTTGTATCTGTTTGTGTTGTTCTGTGTGCAAATAAATGTATGTACACACAGAGAGAAATCAACCCTCCCATAGGCAACACATCTCTAGTGGTAAAAGTGTCACTCCTATCACTCCCTTCATCCCTTCAGAAGCCTTCCTTACCCTCCTGGTTCTCGGATCTTCTCACTCTGCCAGGACACCAGTGCTTTGTGTCTGGATACCCTAGGATTAACTGTTTTTAAAAACTAAATCATATTATCTATTCTTTCAAAAGTCTTGACACTGGAAATTAGGTTGCAAAAATACTTTGCTCCTGACTTGAGTGTCCCAAATCTTGAACAAAACCTCAGAGGACATTTAAGACTTACCTAGAATTCATCATCCTTGTGCTTATTAGTTTTTTTTAGATTCCTAGAAAAACCAAATTTCCTGTTCTAGGATTGTGATCTTTTCACCTTTTGTGATTCTACTCTGCCAAGCTGAGAGAAGATGTGCCTTCTTTTATTGGCTACAGATGGCTGACTTTGTAAGAACTATTCAGGAAGGAGCTGCAAACTTCCATTTGCCAGTTATAAAAATTCTTATGAAAAGAAATCTTCATATTTTCTTTAAAATTTACAGAGCTCTCTTCACTTCTCTCATTAAATGGGTTTGTACAGGCTGTGGGGATTTTTATAGCCAAAATGTCAGGAAGTAAAATGAAAGCATGTAAGTCTAAGTACATATTCCATTAAGGTATTTCATGTTAAAATGTCATTTTAAAAATTTACTCAAAGGATGAAAAAGAAAAATGAAGCACCAATGACCTAGAATTAAGAAAATTGCTTATCTTCATATTCTAGGCTCCAACAATTTCTTATAACTTTGAGAAGTCAATGTGTTTTTTAAAATAAAATTTGATCTTAATTTTTCAAAATACTGAGTTCATCATGAGAATTAGTAACTCACATACAATGTGGTTGTGAGAGAAGAATAGAAATCATTACTAAGGGTGAAAATCAGAAGAGGCTATTCATTGAAAGGCTGTGTGGGAGATCAGTCTGTGAAAATCCAACATCTCTTTAAGAGACATAACAGAGGTCATATTTTACCTTCGCATCTCCAAGATCTAGTTTAATTGATGCATAATAGTCAATTGACTGATATCTGTTAAACAAATGACAATAACAGGGTATTTTCACCAACAGGGATCTCTTGTACATTGTGGAATAAGCCAGATTCATCAATGCATGTACCATAGTGAATATGTGAATGAAGTGTATTCAGTCATGGAACTCAGTGATGACCCACGATGACCATGGACCTTGCACTAGTAGCACTAAATAGTGTTAACTAATGTCTCTACAATATGATGAGAATCTAACCTCTAGAAGTAGTTCAACTTGTGAACTGCTTAGCATACTTACTCCTCCAGTCATAGTCATTAATGGTACAGGATATTGCAATAGACATATCTTACATGAACCACAGCAGTTGAAGTTAAGTAGGTCACAGCATTACTTGAGAAAAAGGTTCAGCTTGTATAATTAACAACAGCATATATCCCTTAGATGAATGCTGTCCTTCTGGAGCTCAGGTATATTATTAAACTGTTTATTTTAGTATAAAAATACTAATAGCAAAATTGCCATAGTTCAAGCAGTATGAAGTTAAAAATAAAATCATCCTTAACTTACCATTTCTACCTTGCTTATGCCATAATTTCTATATTCTCTAGTCTCAGTATTCAGGGTTACCAAATGTGTTTCAGCTTGCTTCTATATGGTATAATAAAATTTCTGGTGATGAGGTTATATGTTCATGTCCTGTTTTCAAGTGACTTTGGATTTCTAGATAATACTGGTTATCAGAAGGAGACTCATGAAAATGAAAAGTCTCAAGACTGAATTCAATTATGCTCAAAAAGTCTTATTTTAGATAATCCCATTCTGGTATGGTACAGTATATTTTCTCAGCATTTATGATCAAAGAAACTAGTTTAAAAGCTAGTTTAGTAGGCAAATATAAAGGGAATATCATTACATTAATGTTTGAATTTTTTCTACTGAGCTTCATTCTAAGGAAGTATTGGGATATTTATGCATTATTTTTCAACCAAATTCAGCTTGAATAATGGCATCAGGTAATCATCTTCAGGTAAGCTTTTATTCACTCATTCATTTGTTCATTCATTCATTCATCCATTTATTCAACAATCATTTATTAAGGCACTCTGAATTTTTCCCAGTTTTTTTCAACCTCTAAATGGGTCAGAAACACTGGAAAATGTTAGGAAGTCATATACATTAGAGATCATGGGTTTTAGCACAAATATTTTCTTATTTAAGAATGAGTAGTTCTGGAAAAGAAATAGTAGCTTTATTGCAATCGATCTCCTAAGCTGTCTTTGGGTCTGAGCCCATTGCTCTCCTGGGAGAAAATTTTGGCCTGTGGCTCTGCTGAGTTACCAGAAACTTTGATTATAGATGTGAGGCTGTCATTCTGTCCTAGGAGCTGAGTTTAGAGCCAAGTAGATTAAATTGTGCCAGAATGAGAAATGTAATTCAAGAACCTTAAAGGGACTTTGTAGAGTTACCTGGGATTCAAAAAGTAATATTACTAAGCTGTGTTTTTGAGGTTCAAGAAATCTTCCCATCTGCCATGTCATGCCAGTGTCTCCTGTCTCTAATTTATATAAAATTATTTTTAAATAAATAAAATAATGACAGAAAGGAAAACAACAAAGATGAATGGCAAAATTAATATTCATGCAAAATTACAAATGCAAAGGAAACTTTCCGGAGTCCAGTTAAACTTTTCACTTAAGTGATGTTATCTTAAAGTGATTATCAAAAGCCCTCTGCCTGTGAGTTAAGAAGCCTGGGATTATTTTTATTGGAAAACACAAAAGATAGGATGAAATTCTATATCCCTTTTAGAATTCTGAGATTTCTAAGCCATAGGCATGAATTTTTACCCTGCCACTAATTACACCTGTATGTTCATATGCTGTTTCATCAATGTGGGTGATAAAAGTTTGCTACATCCAGTTTATTCTAAGATCACTTTAGGATCTACTGTCAAGTCAAATGAGATGGAATTAATTGTGAAAAACTTCCAAAGAACAGCTTCAGGCAAATGAGACACTGTTTTAGCTCTTTAAAGATCACTTTTGTTTTGGAAATTTTGGAAAATTAATGTGTTCTAGAAATCAATAAATGTGCAGCATTATTCATATGAGAAAAATAAATGTTGTTATAAAGAAGCTTTATTTTAGTTGTAAGGTCCTCTTGCCTCAGACTTCTGATTTTTATTTCCACACATTACTTATGAGAAGTTTCTCCTTACATTGAACTGTTATTTTCATATGATCTAAGTATTCTTACTAATTTTCCACTTTCAACTTTGTCCTTACTTTCAATTACCTATGGTTATTTTGTTGGAACTTTTAACATCCTTTTATTTATTTCCTCTTTATTGCTCATGTTCATTTCATCCCAATTCAGATGTCTGTTTTTACAATCCACAGATCATTGTACTAGGATTAACGTTTTATGGATTAATGTCCATAAAAAAGATGGACATATTTATTTTAAAGATTAATAATGAATGTGTAATAAGAAAGTCTATATCACTGACACTCAGGAATGATGATCAGGCTGCTGATAATTAAGAAGATTATCATTTTCATGCTATTTATGGACTATGTAAACCATTACCAATATGAATATTGATAATCTTTATAGTTATGCATAAAATTAAGAAATCAAGCTGTAAGGAAAAGTAATTGCTCTAAATGATCCAATAAGATTTCCAGGAAATTTCAAAAAGGATGTTAAGGACAATGACATAAAACGATGATACTTTTTCATAAAATAGACATACGTATATCAAAATTCCCAAATAATAGTTCATTTTCAGATAATGCATAGCTTGTTTTAAGGAAGATTTACTCTTAGACCTAATAAAAATTTCATTATTACATTTATGTTAGCTGTTATGTAATTTAGTGCTGATAATGTCTTAATGATCAGGTTATGTAAACAAGACTATAATATTCTATAATTCTAAAACTATTTTTATTACTTCTACAGAAACAGAGGTATTTTCCATAAAATCTAAAGGACACACTCTTTTTCTGGATTCCTTCCAAAGCAGTACATTAAATGACCTTGATTGTGCTTAGAATTTCAATTTGAAAACTAACCCTGTATGTGAATTCTGGTTAGAGGCTTATAGAGAATTTCTATTGAGGCAAAATGTATGGTAATATAAAATAAATACTAGAAAAATAAGACTCTAAAATGACATATTTGAAGATATGTAAAACTATATTAAAATAAATTAATCTCACATAGTACATAAAATAGGGATATTATTAAGTTAGTATTAAATGTATATTTACATAATTAATTAAATATTCCTTCTGACTTTAACATTCAATGAATAATCCCCTTTCATATTTAATCAGAAAAACATGTAAAGAGGTATTGAAATGATCTTTCTGTTTCTTCCTAGTGCTAGTCATTCTTTGACTTGAAAAATTATCTCAGCTGATAATGAAAGAAGTTATCAGTAAAATTCTTATTATTTCTATTTTCTTACTTCGTACATATTCCTAAAATATTACCTCTAATGAAGCACTTACCTTTATTACATGAATCTCATGAAGTTTTCCAGCAAACACCATATAGAAATTAAATTAAGCAAGATTTGATGTGACCTCTCCATTATTATTGCTGAAAGAGTCAAGAGAAATGAACACTGCCTTGGACTATATCAGAATACTTATGCTTTTTAAAATTGACGAATGCGATTAGAAGAGGATATACATCTATGGGAAGAAAGTGACTGAGCCTTACAAATGGTGCAACAAACTGTCTTAGAAAAATATCCAAATCAATGGCTTCGAAGATTTAAAGCCAAATCTTGAGCTATTGGTAAATATATGGGTGAAATAATAAAGTAATGGCTTTAAAAATGGTTTTCATAATATTAAAAGGACTAAGCAGTTACTTTATGAAACATTTAACTTGTTGACACACAATAAGAAGGGTTGGGTAGAATGAACCTCTTTTCATCTTAAGAAGTATACAGGGGAAGCATAAGCTCTTCTTGAAATGCTCACAATCTTAACAGAAAAAATGCATTGCATAAGAATGAGAAAGCACTTTATTATTTTATGTTAAATTTATGCACTCTGTGTGATGACAACAGTTAAAATTTCCTGGCTCTTCTTTAAGTATCATGCTATGATGTAGGCATCTTCTCATCCCTGATAACATCTATGGAAACTTCATCAATAACATATTAATTAGCTTGCTCTAATCATAGAGGTTTGTACTCAGGTACAGTGACTACAGCCTCCAAGCTTGGATGCACTGTGCTACATGCTTAAAAGTTTAGAGAAGAGACAGGAGTGTTTGGCAGAAAAATCAGGCATGCTTCACACAATATGCGGCACTTGATTTAGGTCTCAAAAAAGTGTTTGGTGTTGGAAGGATTTACAGGTCTGGAAATCATATGGCAAAGACCAGATTATCAGAGGGCATGATAAAATTGGGGCAGAGTTGAATCTAGATTGAATAGAATAAATTGGGTCAGAATTTTATTGATTTGCAAGGCAGTAACAAATTATAGATTTTACACTTCAGAAGGTGGGAAGATATTGACTATTTGGGAGATTTATATAAATTATCTATAAACATTTCTTGCACCAATTCTGCAGTCAATGTTAAAGAGTAGGCTAGAATAAATTATTGCAATACAACCTAGAAGTTACAATAATAAAATATAAATGTGCATACCTAAACCAGAAGAAGTACAGCAAGGTCTCCAGATAAGGTGATATATGAGTTTTGTCTTGAAGGAAAGAAATAGTGTTTTGGAAAGATTCATCTAACAGTAATGTACAGAATGAATAAAAATGAAGAAAGACCTAACATTGGGTAGAAAATATAAAAGACATTATAACAAAGGGGATAACATGTGGTAGAGGCATGATCAGATGCCAATTTATTTTAAGCATGATAGATTACTGGTCAGACAAAGAATGTGCCCTAAAGAACTATGGTTTTAGATTAACATTATACATATATAAACTGACTTTTGGAGAGTTAATTTCTTTTTGCTAAGCACGAGGCTAATAAGACCAGGGTTATGGGGTTTCTCACTGTTTCATAACATTGGAGTACAGGCTAGTCAGAAATAAACCTTTCACAAAATGACAAATTCAGATAACGTAAATATCTCTGTGAATTTCACACCCGTGATAATCAAAATTGAAATAAAATCCTCAAAAACATTTATTCAATTAAGAGTAGACCAAGAATGTACTAATGGCATAAAGAATTTACCAAGTATGTTGTCAGAATAAGATATCATGCATGCTTTCTTAGGTAGTGGCAGATATTGTTCTATATTTACCAGTGGCTTTATTTGTACATCTAGTCTGGTACCCATTATCATCTGCGTAAACTAAAATACTCCACGCTTCTGCCCAATAATGGGAATGATAATAAAAACAATCATAAAAGAAATAATTATGTCTCACATAATTTTAGAATTAGGGTATAAATAAATGGTTACAATTTATTTAGCACGTAACATATTGAGTTATGGTTTAATTTTCACATCTTACAAACTAGAAATTTATAAACCTATATTATACGTGAGTCAGTTAAGACTCTTACAGCTAATAAGTTTCTGAGCTAGGATTCAAAACTGGGTAAGATTTCAAATCCCTGTGAAGTAGCTAGTATTTATATATCCCCCTGTATGAGTATTAATTATGAATCACATAGACCTTTTATTTTTAATGCTTTCCTGCTCTGGCTACCTAAAGTAAGTGTTTTAATATTTGAAAAATGTAGAAATGTAGGTGCATGTAATTAAATCACAAGCCACACTACTTCCCAGGGTCCCTTTGTGTTATCCCTGAAATTTAAATTTTAAATTATAAATCTAAATGCCTAAAGTAAAAAGAAGACTATCTATCCTCAGAGCCAATCCAATGAATGACATAAGATGCATCTCATGATCCTGTCTAATGGACCTCTGTATCACAGACTCTCAGCCTCCCTTTTCTTTTCTCTGGGCTTTAATACTGGTTCCAGCTTTCAAAATCACAGTGAGTAAAGAGGGTGGAGTGAGACTCTATGCATCAGTCTTTTGTCCTAGATTCACTGCGCTCTCCTCAAAACGGGCTTCAGTGATTCTCCCGACTGCAGTTACCCTCTCTGTCTGTATGTTCTCAAGCCAAGGCACCAAGGCAGGCAGAGAGTACTGAGAAGAGATGATATTTTTCTTTCGGGTGAGCTATTTGGATTCCAACTTCCAATTAACGTCTAAAAACTCTTGAATTTTAAGAAAGTTAGTAAAGTTAATTTTAAGGAATTTTAAGAATGTGATGTCTAGAACATTAAAAAAAAAAAACCTGGAATGTCATGTTGGAATATCTCTTCCCTTAGCCTCTTGTTATTTCCAGAGTTCATTTGCCTTCAAAAAATTTTATCATTGATGTCAAATATTTACTATTCATTCATTTAAACAAGCGATATGCTTCTGATATGTCAGGGATGCATTAGGCATAAGGAATGGAAAAAAAATAACAAACAAATCGAAAAGTAAAATGGTGGAGTTCACATCCCCAGGAATCCAGAGGATATTTGCTGTTTTTGTGATGTAGCACCTAATTGTTTAGTAAAGGAGTGGAGAAAGTAAACTGGAATTATGTGACATGTTTTCATCATTCCCCACCCCCCACCTACATAGCATAGTTTCTGATAATGGGCAAGATAATAAGAAACATCATATTGCAGTGATGGTGGTGGAAGACTGGTGGCCAAAGTCTGCATTATCTTTATAAAATAAAATTTTTCTGAACCTTCAGTAGCAGTTTTTCAGGAGACTTGATTTGCTCCATGACATATCTAAATGTAAATGATAATATATCAAGGAAGTCCGTAAGTCAATAGTACTCTGTTGAAAGGAGTCCTTTGATTTAGTTTCCCAGACAGAGCTTTCAGCTATTGTAATCATCCTGAATATTCCAGCAGCACTCAGAGAAATAAAATTAACTTTAACTTTGTTCTAAAGGTATTGCTTTAAATGGGCTTTTGACTAGCTGCCAAAAACTCTTTATTGATTAAATTTTCTGACTAATTGGTAACAAAAATTCGAGTATCATCTGCCTGATTAGAATGCTCATTTGTGCTGGCAGAAGCAGTAGAAATTTTCTTCATTTTGGGAGAAACCTTGAACCTAATAAATGTGTATATATATATATATATATATATATATATATATATATACGCATTATGTGTGTATATGTATATATATGCACATATGTATGTATATGTACATATACATTATATATGTGTGTATATATCCCCTATATATACACATATTATGTATATACACATATTATATATATATATACACATAATTTTCCTGTTTTTTTTTATTCAGGTGAAATCCAGCTATCATTACACAAATTGTAAAAAATTTTAAATTCAGGCATGAGAGTAGAAAACAGCTAATATCTGGGTTAAGTGGTGAAAGTGCTTAATGACTTTTTTTAGCCTGGCCATTTAGAGGGTTGGCGAGATAGAAGACTCTAGAATATCCTGATTTAGGCATTAGTTACTCACATTGATATTAATCTATTAGTCTTAGATATCAACTCATTATCATTAGCTGCTTCTCTGAGGTCACTCCCAGCATCAGCAGACAGGGTATTTCCAAAAGGAGAGATTTCTACGAAAATTATTGTGGTTCAGAGAGAAAATACGCTGTGAAATTTGATAGCAATGTATCGGCTGGCACATCAACAGTGACAGCAGCGGAAGCAACAATGAACCCAGTTTTTCCTCCTCTCCTCAGTGTAATGCTCCTCCTCCTAAATATCAATAATATGCATTTAGCAATTACCTGACATCTTCTAGATATTGTAATGTGCGCATTAATTATTCATTAATTCATTTAATATTCCCAATCTATATTGGAGGTAAATGGTAAAAATCTCCTTTTATTATGTGTGGAAAAAAGCCTAACATAAGTAAAATAATTAGTGGCATTCAACCAGCTAGAAAGTAAAATAAATGGAATTCAACCTCAGGCATGTTTGTCCCCCAAGCCCATGTTTTTTTGTTGTTGTTCTGTTGCAAATAGAACAACACTGTTCACTGTTTCAAATTTGCACCGAATAGCATAAAAGAATAACTATCATGATTATTTACATTGTAATTGTGGTAATAGGTACACAAATATCTAGTTCTATTTATTTCTTGATAGAATAGCTTATTCAGTGCTATAAACTACTTGAGCAAAGACTAGATATCTCATTAACTTATGTCCAAAAGTTAACAGTGTTTGAGAGACAAAACTGGTACACACAACATGTTGGTTGGCAATTTAAATGACAAAATTTTACCTGAGTATATACAGGTGTATTTTCATCGTGTTTCTAAAATTATTGATCACGTAGATGATTAAAAAATTAAAACATTGCTAAAAGAGGGCAAAATATCATAGCATCACCATGTATTTTTATAAAAACCTATAGCTATAAACAGAGAACATCTCTTGAAAGCTGTTCCACTTGTGACAATGACTGATTAAGCATCTTTAGTAATGATATGAAAAATCACCCTCCATATTTAGTCAGCATATATTCAATTATAATAGTTCCCTGAGTCAGAACCTAAGAGCCTCGGGATGTTAGGGTTCTTTAAACGGACCAGTAGCAGTCATAAGCAACAATCCCAGCTTGCCCTTCATTTTCTGCTTGAGCCTGAGTAGACCCATCCATTAGGCCTCATAGTCCTCAATTGTCAAATTACTTTAGAAGGATTGCTGTGCAAAACAAATAAACGAATACATAAAAAGTGCTAAGTATACTATCTCATATAAAAATGTTTTTAAAAATATCAATATTTCAACCTAAATTTCAATTGTTTATATAATAGTATTTATTGGACTTGAATGTTCTTTACTAATTTATTATAACAGTTAAATGGTTTCAAATGAGATGAAAATTATTAAATAAGATCTTAAAATATGAAACATGGTATACTGGTAAAAAGCTAAATGATTTATACTCTAGATATTGATGAGTTAAGTCTTTTAGCTCATCCTTTTTTTTTTCCTGTGTGTTTGCTTTTTTTGACTGAATAACCACAGGAAACCTCATGTTAAGCAGTGACTCAGATGCACTTTGCAATAATAGCTATATTAACTGACTTTTAATGCTATTTTACCTCCCAGTTGCTCTCCACATGTCCCTGAAGTTTAATAAAGCTGAAAACATTTTATTTTATTGTCTCGAACTATTGATTATCTGTTTAGTGTAATGTGAGAACTCAGTGATATATTGCTTTTGCCACACTGATTAAATGAATTATCTTAAAGAAATAAGACTCCCGTTTTAAAGAAACCTATTACAAAATAAACTTGTTTCTTTCATACATTACATGTAGCTCCATCAGAAAACACACAAACCATATTCTCAATCTTGCAAAGAAAAGAAATGAGATTGTTTCACAGCTGATTTAGGTATTCCTAAATTATCAGGGGCATTGGGTGACGATTTAGATTTCTACTTCTTTGTTTTATTGCCCACATTTAGCTTATTTAAAGAAATAAATAACAGACTCATTCACTTCAGAGAAAGGAAAACATAAGTAAAAGTCCTTTGAATTTAAACCTATTTTAAAAGAGAAAAACAACTATTATAATAAAAATAGAACTGTAAGAGCAAGACAAAAGATACATTATTATTTAAGCCAATCCTAAGATTTATCTAATGGTAGTAGAGACTGATAGGAAACAGATACATGGCTGAAGAGCTTAAAATAAGGATGATGTATATAAGTTTGTGTATCCATTTTGAGAATGTGGTACTTAGCGGTAATTGCCACTGGACTTGATTCCCTTGCAGCGATGCATTAATACTGCAGAAACACAAAGCACCTTTTAATACCACTGACCACATAGTTCCTACCAGGGGCAATGGTTTTCCTCGAAATAACTTCTCCTTACCAAATAAACAGTGTTTATCATCTATAGGCAAAAGCGTATTATTTCTCTCCTCAGGATCTAAACATGTCACACAAATGGGGTTGCCCATTTTGTAGATATACTCACATGACTGGCCACACTAATTGTCCAAGAAAAGAACATTTTAACTAAATTATCCAATTAAATGTTTGAATCCAGAGCTGGAGGAAGGGACTTGTTTCTTTCTGGGGGGAAGTCTGAGCCCCAAATTTCCAAGATCTGGTAATACTAGTCTTCTAGAAAAAATCATTTTGCAGTAAGAGAGGATGAAACAAAAAGTGCCGAGATTACAGAGACAATGGGCAGGGCCTAAGCCTGGGAAATTTAAATTCTTCACCGTATCTACCCGTATCTACCTCCTTGATACCCGTTGTATACATGAGTAAAAAAATTCTCCCTACTTCCCTAGATAGTTCAAATTTGGGTTTTATCATCATTTCCAACCAAAGATTACTAGCTTTGTCTTCAAAACATAGTTAGAATGAGTAGTAGATTAGCAGACATAGATCCTCCTCCCAATATTAATTTTGGTAGTAATTTTTGAAAATATTGTGACCAGTATTTTCATTATGACTCACGTTATTAAAAAATACTTCTGCTGATTAAATATTTCTTGAAACAAGGCATGAAAGGTATATTTTGTTTGTTTTTGCAGTTATGAAGGCTGAAAAACAAGAGCCTCATCATGAAAATGTGAAAAGAATGAGTCAGTTTATGGTTCCCTATCAGACCTGCTGATGCCGAGACTGCTCATTTACATGAGTCACAAGCTCAACAAATAGTTTACTAAAGAAGCAAAACAGTTGCTAAATACATATGCAAAATACAACTAGAATTATTTAAATTACTGAAGTTGTGTTGCAACTTTCTCTTTTTTACTTATCCTTAGTAAAAACACCATTTATATCCATGATCTTAAAAATAGTAACATAATCACATGTCATAGGGTGAGCAAGATAGTTATGGTTAATTTTATTGAATAAAATGGTGGTTAAGATTTCCTGTGTGGTTAAAATTGGCTTCTGCACTTTGCATGTTAAGTGTTTATTGTCTTTCTTGTAGAAGATTCATATTGAAGAAAAAAGTGTGAGTTTCATAATATAATTGGTAGTGGTGTTCTGATTCATTCATTCACTATCAACATGCAACATAGTGTATTTTTCTTATAAAGATCTAATTCTACTTAAAATGTTATTACCTAGTATTGAATAACTGAAAACTACCAATAGATGTTTAGCTTTTAAAAAATCTGCCTAGAAAAGGCAGGTTAATTCCAGCTACAAAAGTACAAGTGAGCAGCAGTGGCAAAACTGGCACTTCTACTGAGTGTCATTCTTAAGTCACATTACAAAGATGAACATACAACTTTTTAAAAAATGATTAAATTTATCAGTGAAGAACTTGTAAAATGGAAAATTTTCAGAGACAATTTTAAAAATGACACTACACATCTTATGTCAAGTGATGAATCTCACTCTAATACTTAAAGTCACCTAAAATAGTATGCAGCCATGAAAAGCAATCTTTTAAATATTACTTATAACACTTTGATCTCATCATTGAATAATTAATGGATGTTTGTGCTTATAATATAAATAATCTATTACTCTAGTAGTATCTGTCTATAACTTATAAATAAGTATACTTATTACTTATATTTGTTTGTCCATGTCCAATACTTTTTCTTTAATGTGTTGTGGAATAGAAAAGGGTGAGATTACAAGAGAGCTAAATGATGTCACCTTATTCTAAATGACACACATACAGAATTTGCTAATAAGTTAGTCTTATTTTATTTAAAAAGCTAGAAATACATTCAAGTATGTTCCTTTTTACATAAATCAACTTGAAAATTATAAGCAAAAATTGCATGTAACAATAACATTCAAGAGCAGCTTTCTATATTAATGGCTCTTATTTATTATAGTAGCCCTACCTAGGGAATACATTTAAATGTACAGATGCCAGAGGTTTTGATCTTGGGATAAACCCCAACAAATGTGGTTTTAAAAAACTCTCCCGGTGTTTCCAATCAATATTTTTTATTTATAACAGTATAACATATTTATTTGGATATTTTTATGTACTGATATATAAATCATCTGTTTCTCCTTCCACCTTCTCTCCGTCTCTTTTTCTGGAAAGATACCAGAGATAGATCAAGTAAGGCTTTGTAATTCTTAGGCTATAATGAATCCTCTTTTGGATACAGTATTGCATATAGCTTTTCTTTGTGACTTATGTTTTCACACTGTTAATAAGGTCCATTGATGATAAAAAGTTTAAAATCTAATGTATTGCAGTTTAACACTTCATTCTAATTATGATTAATTTTTTTGTTTCCTATTTTAAAATCTTTGCTGACATCAACATAAATAGGTGCTAAAAGCTTTGTTTTTAAAAAACTTTTTCATTGAGATTTACAATCCATCTAAAATTGATTGTCACATAAAATATAAAATGGAGTCAATATAAAATTGAAATATAAAATTGATAATATAAAAGTAGTGAGCATGTTATGGAAAAGGTAATGCTGGTGATTTATACAGATGCTGAACTAAGACTAAGCAATCAAGAAACCCAAGTCTCACTGGTAAATATTAATTATATTTAAGTTATTAATTTACCTTGATAAATCAACTCTATTGATTCTAAAATAGGAATATTCTATAAGTAACAAAGGTTATGGTGAGTGGAAATAATAATATTGTATATAACATAATCAATAAACAGAAATAATATGCATAAATACTATTCTATAAGTAATATTATACATAACATAATTAACAAATATCAGAAATAATATGTATAAATACCAATGACTGAGAGAAAAAAATTATGACAAATGTTAATGTGCTACATCATCGTTCAGGACATGAACAAATTAACTGAAAAGCACAAAACTTCATGTTTCTAAGCTTCCAATGAATTTTATCATTTTTTTCGTAATCTATGGAAAGAGAAATACGTATTTGAATTATATATATATATATATATATATATATATATATATATATATATATGTTATATACACACACTATATAAACTGATTGTGTCCCCGGAATTGTAGAAATATTTCGTCTCCTTGGTTGAATGTATTCCTAGGTATTTTAATTTTTTAGTGACTATCATAAATGTGATTGCATTATTGATTTGGTTCTCAGCTTGTATTTGTTGGTGTACTGATCTGAAAAGCTACTAATTTTTGCACACTCATTTTGTACCTTGCAACTTTACTGAAATCACTTGTCAAGTCTAGGAATCTTCTGGAAGAACCATTAAGGCTTTCTAGGTATAAGATTATGTCATCAGCAAAAAAAGAGATAGCTTGACTTCCTCTTTTTCAATTTGGATGCATTTTATATTTTTTCTCTTTCTTGATTGCTTTGGTTAGGACTTTTAGTACTATTTTGAATAGGAGTGGTGAGAGTGGAAATCCTTGTCTTTTTCCAGTTCTTAGGAAGAACGCTTTTACCTTTTCCCTATCCAGCATGATTTTGACTGAATTTGTTGAAGATGGCTCTTATTATTTTGAGGTATGTACCTGGATGTGTAGTTTAAAATGGTTTTTATTATGAAAGAATGTTGGATTTTATTGAAAACTATTTCTGCATCTGTGAGATCATCTGTGAGGTATCTGTGAGTATCTCTGAGATAATCACATGGGTTTTAATTCTGTTTATGTAGTGAATCACATTTATTGATCTGTCATCCTTACCTCTCTGGAACAAATCCCTCTTGCTGAATTATATTTTAAATTTTCTGTCAAATTTGATTTGTTACTATTTTGTTTTAAAATTATAGACATCTTGCCCTGTAGTTTTCTTCTTTGGTTGTGTTCTTGCCCAGTTTAGGTATTAGGGTGATACTGGTTTTGTAGAATGAGGTTAGAAAGCATCTCTCCTCCTTGATTTTCTTGTAATTCTTTCAGCAATATTACTATCAGTTTTTATGTGTATGCCTGGTAAAATTAAGCTGTGAATTCATGGGTCCTGAACACTTGAATTGTGGAAAGTTTGGTTTTTTATTACTGACTTAATTTCATTGCTCATTATAGGTTCATTCAGCATTTCTATTTCTTCCTGGCTCTACATTGGGATATTGTAAATTTCAAGGAATATATCTACTTCCTCTAGGTTTGTATTTTGTGTGTTGTGGGGAACACCCCTGTGTGAGGCCCCCCAAAATTGGGCTAGACAATATGGTGGGCTTGAGCCCAGACACAGAGTCTCCAGTTGAAAGGAAGTCAAGCTATGGGAGAGCAGGAATGGAAAGAGGATCTAAGTTAAAGATAAACATGTGCAGACAATCACCAGGTGGTCATGTGGTCATAAGAAGCATTGTGTCTTTTAATTTAGTTCTTTCTCAGTAAACATGTCACTATCTTCTAAGAAAGTAATAAGACCCATTATGTCTTTTAATTTAGTTCTTTCTCAGTAAACATATGATTCTCTTCTAGAAAGTAATGACTAACTTCTTACTAAAATAACGAGTCACCTGCTTAATTTAATTGTCTAGCTGACCTTTCCATTGTATCAGATAATGACAACCACCTGCTCCGTTCCATTGCATATCTGATCTTTTCTTTGTACCCCTTTTGATGATGTTGTAAATTGTTTTTCTACTTTAAGACTTTCTGTCCTCCTTACCTCATGGAATTATGATGTATGCAAGTACCCAAAAATGTATATAAACTGACCCTGAGCACAATAAAGTTGTTGGTGAAGCATTGCTTCTCAACCCTCCAGACCCCATCTATCTGTCATCTTTTACCTTCTGTGCACCCCCCTATCCAGGTTGGAACCCTCTTGCTGGACAAGAGTTTCCTGGCCCATGTGCCCCCAATAGTGTGTGTAGATAGGCTGTTAGTAGTTTTTGATGATCTTTTGTATTTCTGTGCCGTCAGTTTCTGTTTGATTTATTTGGACCTTCTCTCCTTTTTTCTTGGTTAATCAGGCTAGTTGCCTAACAATTTTGTTTCTCCTTTCAAAAAAATTAGCTCTTCATTTGATTGATGCTTTTTATCATTTTTTTGGTCTCAATATCATTAAGCTTTGCTCTAATATTTACTTTTGTCTTCTAGCTTTGAGTTTTGATTTTCTTGTTTTCCAGCTCCTTAATGCGTGACATTAGCTTGTTAACTTGAGATATTTCTGTCTTTTTGTTGTAGGTATTTAAAACAACTATCCTTTTAACAATGCTTTTGCTGTATCTCAGAGTCTTTTGTATGTTGTGTCATTCCTTTTATTCATTTCAAAAATTATTTTTGATTTTTGCCTTAATTTTATTGCTTACACTAAAGCGATTAAGTGGTAAGTAGCTTAGTTTCCAAGTATTTGTGTAATTTTGAGAGCTGCTTTTGGTATCAAGTTCTGATTTATTCTACAGTGGTCCAAGAAGATACTTAAGATTTTGATTTTTCAGAATCCATTGTGACTATATTTATGACTAAGCATATGGTAAATTAGAAAATGTCTGATAGATTAAAAAATGTGTGTTCTGCTACTGCTAGGTAGAATGTTCTGTAAATGTCTTTTAGATTTATTGGTCTAAGTCCAGAGTTTCTTTGTTGTTAATCTATCTGGATGATTTCTTCACTGTTGTCAGTGGGGTGTTGAAGTCTATTATTATTTCTACATTGCTGTCAATCTGTTTTCTTACATCTAATAATATGTTTTTTTAAATGAATTTTGGTGCTTTTGATATTGGGAATATATATATATATATATATATATATATGTAGTTACATATATATATGTTTATATATAATATATATATACTATATATATGTATACATATATATAGTATATATATACTATATATATACTATATATATGTATACATATATACATATATATAATATAATAT
>CM052665.1:12789188-12824535 GCA_028533165.1 Leontopithecus rosalia | reverse complement strand
ACCCGGCCACCAATATGTTTTAATTCCAGCTAGTCCTGCAACTGATGGATGTGATCAGGCAAAGGGTCGTATTAGGCGGCTGCACCTTGTGAATTAATAACCATGCCATTCCAACCTCATTTCTGAACGTGGATAAGTCATCCCAGCTCTATTGAGTCATGTCAGTAAAATAAAGAAAATGATCATTATTTTCAATTAAATTATTTTGCAGGTTTATATTTAATCACATTTTTGGCATTATAATTTTCCAGTTTTACACAGTTTTATTTATTGAATTAGTACTTAAAACAAAGGCTGTTGTAATTAAATTGACGATGACTTTGAACTGATAGATTTATAACTTGGAAATTACACTTCCTAAATAATTATTAAATGGATTCAACATATATCTAAACTTTATCTAATAATTACCGGTAGCTCTATTTTCCAGGAGTTATATGTCCAATTTCCAAATCAGATCAGGTATTCCTCCTATTAGCTGCATAATTTTGGCCATTTAGCTATTTCATTGTTCATTAATTCACCACTGTGAAGAGTTTTTTTTCTGTTTGCAATAGCTATGATAAAGATTTATCTAAGTCAAAGCAAAATTAGTAGCAAATATTTTATGCATTCTTACTTCCATAATTGTTTGCCTATATATGTTGAACATTTTTACAACAAACTACTTTAAAATAAAATCAATTTTCATTTGGTTTCAAGCATTCTTCAACTATAAGAATCTGATTACCTTTCAAATTAGAAAATTGTGTTTATTTTATACATTCCTATGAACTTTTTATCTTAACAATATGCAGTACTAAGACATAAAAATGATGATGAAGACAGTTCTGGTTCAGCTTAGGATGTAGAAAGACTTGGTTAGAAACTAAAATGTAGGATTTAAAAAAATCTTCATAACACCACAGACTTTCATAAGTTACTATGTTCAATTAGGAGAAAAGCTTCATCTTTCTTATGCATTCCATATGTCTAGCTTGTAAGAGAGCGAGAGGGAGTTCTGAACATTAGTTGAATTATAATACAGTTTTACTTACCCAAGTAAAGACTATTAAGCATCCTACTATAAGTAGAGTTACTGTTACCATTAGGGATAAGGTTTGGGTCAGATTTTAAAGTCTGTGAATTAAAAATAACTATTACTCATTGATTGATAAGAAAATGGTTGCTTATTTCTTTGGAATAACCCTATTGAGAAGCAGGCAAAGGGCATGAACGGATATTTCTCAAAAGAAGTTATACAAGCAGCCAACAAATATTTGAAAAAAAAAATAGACCAGAAGGGTGAATTATATTTAAAAAAACTATGAGAAAATGTTCAACATTACCAATCATCAGAGAAATGCAAATTAAAACCGCAATGAGATGCCATCTGATACCGATCAGAATGGCTATTATTAAAAAGTCAAAAAGAAAAAAAAACACATTTTGGCAAGAATGCTGAGACAAGGGAACATTTATACACTGTTTGTAGAAATGTAAATTAATATAATCTTTATAGAAAACAGTATAGAAATTTCTCAAATAACTGAAAATAAAACTACCATTTGACTCATCAGTCCTACTCCTGGGTATCTACACAAAGGAAAATAAATGGTTATATAAAAAACACACCTGCACTCATACGTTTATTGCAAGACTATTCGCAATAGCAAAGTCATAGAATCAATCTAAATGTTCGTCAACCGATGATTGGGTAAAGAAAACCTGGTCTGTGTTCACCATGGAATAGTACAGAACCGTAAAAAGAATATGATTATGTCAGTTGCAGCAACATGGATGGGGCTGGAGGCCATTATCCCAAGTGAAATAACTCAGAAACAGAAAGTCAAATACCACGTGTTCTCATTTGCAAGTGAGAGCTAACCAATGGGTACACATGGACACACAGAGGAAAGCATCATACACTGGGCATCCAAAAAGGGGAAGGGTGGGTGGCGAGTGAGGATTTAAAAATTGTCTCTTGGGTACAATGTTCATTTACTGTTTGAATGATGAGCACACTGGAAGCCCAGACCTCATCATGATGCAACAAATCATGTAACAAACCTGCACATATGCCCCCTGAATTTATAAATAAGTGGATGAGTATTTAGGCAACTGGAAGAATTGAATACATATACTAAATAAAAATGATTAAAGGCTGTACTCATTACTTTAAGGGCTTGTAATCAAACTCGCTCTAAAGGCTTATTTCATTAGAAAAAAAATACAATGAATGGCAATATCTTAGGAGAAAACACGATGGTTAAGATATAATAATCCCAGTGCTCAGCAACACCGAACACAGGGAGAGAAGGAAATCGGGTCCCATCTGGAATGTAGGCACGATTTATAACTGCTAGGAGACCAAATAGGTAGGCGCTCCCTGCTGTTCGAGGAGAGTAAAAACATCAGCCGACATTCAGATTTTCAGTTTGTTAGGGAATTTCTTTTTAGGAATCATGTGGAAGGACTGCCATTTTCTCAGCTTTTCTGGTGGCAGTAGATAGAACACGAGCTATGTTAGGGGTCATGCTGTGATCACTGAAGAGGATGTGGAATGTCCAAGGGAGGCTTGTGGATTGACCAATAGAGGAAATGAAAATAGTGCATGATAGTCACAATACAGCAGCACTGGGGCTAAATTTAAAGGACACCTGGTGAGGAATGTGGAAACCAAACAGTTAACACAAGTCTCTCATCATTAGACCTTAAAAATATTTTTGAGAGTTTAAGGAGAGCAAAAGCCAGCACAAATGAGCAGCAGATGCCAAGGCCAACTCAGTAACAGAGGATCTTTGCCCTGCATCTCTTTTTTTTTTAAATTTCCAGCTGTGCATATAAAATTCAAGACCCACAGGTCTTAATTGGAGAAAAAGTCATTTCAAAGTTTCTTCTTAATTGGGAAAGGGATATTAGGAAAGTTCTCCTGTGTTATTTTTTCTTCTCTTCCAGTTATTCTGAGATACAGTTCATGTCTTATCAACTGGCCTTGAAGGAGAAACAAAACAAAACAAAGACTAAGGAAACTGCATTTTGACAGCATCCTCAGCAACATAATCTTTTTGGTAAACACACCAAAAAATAATTTCCCAGGATGCTAGAGCTCTGCACCTCAGTTCTGAAAGAGCTTAGTGGTGTTTTTATTTTGTTTATTTCCTAATGGAAGTGCCAGTTTTCCTATTGATTTTTCAGTCTCCCCCGACTCTATTCTCCAATGTCTGTGTAGTATTCCACATATTCTGCAGGTCCATGCTGGCATTCATCTGAGCCTATCAATCACAAAGGATTTATTAAACACAAGCTGTGTGTCCAGTATTATAGGGAATAAGAAAGAAGTGAAAGACACATCCCTTGCTGTAAAATGATGAATCAATATTTTGTCATAATCAGCAACGAAGCTGTGTGTGTGTAAATACGAAGTATATAATCTGGTAAATAATATGATTTCTCTAGCCACTTTAAGAGAGGATGAAAATGTTGATGATAAATTTGGCCCATTGACTCTTTGGGGATAGAATATTTTGCTACTCACTGTTTTTTTCTCGCTTTTTAGTGTATCAAATTAACCTTCCCAAGGTGTGTTTCATTCTGTTTATCTTTCCTGCTGCCTTTTGGGCAACTGACGTTTATCCTTTTCCTAGTCTAATTTTTAGATTATAACCTCATGTATGCTGGTAGCCTTGCTTTAGGACTGTGGAGATAGCACATGGGATGGAATGAATAATCATATTTGCTTAGGTTAGCATGACTGCTTCTTTGTTTTGAGGGTCTTAGGAGGAAATTGAAGAACAGAAGTATTTTTAGTTCTAATTCCTGAAAGTTCAGAAATACAAACTGTAACTTGAACTAAATAAGCTTGCTTCAGTTTCAGAGTGTGTTTGGCTATGCTCGAAAAGCATGAAATGTGATGGCATCATGTATACAGTAACACTGTGAGTGTTATGTTTTGAAGCTTTGAAATGGACAAATTCTCCATTTCACATATTTTAGTCAGTTGTCACATGTTACTTTGTTATGAAAATTTTAAAAATGAAACATAACCACAAGCAGGAAAGTACAAAATTGTTGCAAAAGTAAAGATTAGAGCATATTTTTATCATGTAGAATCAAGGTACAGTTTGGTATATCTGTCACAAATATCCAGGCACACATATAGAAACACAATTTCATCAATATGTTGATCAGATGCGTGAGTAGGCCTGCTTCTCTACCTACCACTGTGACCTAATAACAGTAGATAGTGTCTAGGGCTAACTGCTTGTTCTTTCCGGGTTTCCCTCCCCTCTCTCCCCTCCCCTCTGCTCTCCAACAGGTTTCAATCAATTTAGGAAGTTTTTTTTTTTGGCCAAGGTTAAGGACATGCCTGTGACGCAGCCTCAGGAGCTCCTGACAACATGTGCTTAAAGTGGTCTGGGCACAACCTAGTTTTATATGTTTCAGGGAGATATGAGACATCAATCAATATGTTTAAGATGTACATTGGTTCCTTTTGGAAAGGTGGGACATCTTTCCAATGAAGTGGGGTCTCCCAATTCATTGGTACTTAAGAGACAAAAGTTGCATTTTTTGGGTCTTTGATGAGCCTGTCACTGAACACACAATTTACACATAAGAGGGAGGAGAGGAATAGTTTCTCATGCCTTAGTCTGACTCACCGAGTCTGTGTTTTTAGACACACAACAGGGCAGAGGAAGCAATCAGATATTCATTCCTCTCAGATGAGCAGAGGGATGACAAAGTTCTGTCTGTCCTTTGTTGAGCACCTGTGAATATTTAACTTATATACGATACCTCTATGTGTTTCACAAATGAACTGAGGCACAGAGAGGCCACATACCTCATCCAGTTTTTAACATACGCAGACCTACTTTATTTTAATGTCTATGCTTTTTTTACACAATATTATAATACAGCACTTCTGTTTCTGACACATATTAAAATATTACATAGTGATTTATGAGAAGCATTGTGAGAATAAAATAAAACCAACTGACTAGGTATATGTATGCATGCATGTTTGTGTATCAATTCTCCAGTATCTTAGACTTTCTTAAACATTTAGATACATTATCTTTCTGAGGCTTTGATAGCATAAACTTGGTTAGGTTTGAATGTTGGTACTTTATATGTTGAGTAAATATGTATGTAAGCATATTTGAGACTATGCTTATAAGTTAAATATATGTTAAATATATAATGTAAATATGTTTTAATCTATTACATGCAGAAAAATGTATATGCCCACACTCATACCCCCATTTACAGATTTTATAATAGATATGAAAATGTATATTTTATATCTCTTTATATTTATTTATGTATAGTGTGTATGTATGTATGTGTGTATATATATATATATATATATATATATATTTTTTTTTTTTTTGCTAAGTTGATACATTTTTGGCAAGTAGGAAACAGATTGGTCTTGGTAGGTCTGATTCCAGGTATTTTACAATTATAAGCCCTGTAGGGGCTATAACACTACTTTTTAAATGTTGGATTTTTTTATGCTTCCATATACAGGACATTATATAGTTGGTTTATTATATACAGGACATTATATAAATTGGTTTATTATACATCTAATAGAGTAGCATCAGAATAAGAGTACTCTCCTCAGCTTCTATTTTTAATCATTTGCTTAACCTGTATGTTTTCACAATTCCCTAGAGCTATGAACTGATGACAATCTTAAGTTGTCTGGATATGGCATTTCCAGCTAGAGACTCACTTTTTACCGAGGAATGGTGCCCTGGACTCTGAATAACTTGGTACACTCCCTGTACACTATCATCTATTTAACATAAATGCAAAATTTCATCATGCAATCCATAGAGCTTTGCATATTGTTTGTAGTTGACACGTAAAAGATCTTTCTCTCTAGTAGTTTTCTCACTGGATACAAGGACTGGGCTGATCTTTAATAAACCAGATGTTAAGGACTTTGTTAGCATTATCATGGGTATACTTAAAAAACTATCTCAACAATTTGATAATTTCTAGAATGTTGGTGACAATTCCATCTACAAGTCAATCTGAGGTTTGTTTTCTTGACATTGCAGTTGTGCTACAGTCATTTCCTTATTCAGTTCATTCTTTTGTTAATTCCGACTTAAAGAAATGCTTATCGAGTATCTACTATTACCAGGCACGGTGCTGGGCACAGGAATTACACATCTCATTTTGCCACTATGGAGCTTACATCATAGTGGAAACGCTGTGACAATTTCAATCATGGAAACTATGACATATAGTATAAATATTATGTTCAGAGAGTGGAGGCATATGTCACAATGATCAATCTACTATGGGGAGTTAGAGAAGACATCTATGAAGAAATTTGAGTGGAATTTGAACTGAATGAGTAATAATTTATCTCAGTAAAAAGTAAAGCGATATTTTAGGCAAAGGAGAAATATATGTAGTAGCAAGTTAGTAGAAGGGAGCAGTGGACATTTGATAAACTGAACTAAGTCTGACAGAGTTGAAGCCATTGAATAAAGAATGAGGAGAGATGAATCTGAAGATAATTTGCAGGATATGGCTCATGCACCACCTTACAGACTATGCCAAGGTTGGGGTCTTTAATTCAAGGTTCATGGGAAGCCAGTAAAGGATTTTACATGCATAAATGTGGACACTTAAGGAAATCTGATTGAGATATGGCATACTAGCGTTTTAATTAGAAAAGTTTACACTGGTTGTATTGTGAAAGGAAAAATCGATTCACAAAGAAAAACGGACCAGTTAGTAGACTGTTGCTGAAGCCCAGAAGAAAGATTATTAATAAGGATTAGATTTATAATAACAATATGGAAGAAATATACACATGTGCAAGATAAACTGTTTCCAGAGGGATGACATCAAAAGCATTGAATGCTGTAAAATGATTAAGTAAATTAGAATTATTAAATGTCCTTTGGCTTTAGTTACACAGAGATCATTTTTGACATCAGCAAGAGCTATTTCATTTGAGTAATAAGAGAAAAAGGCTGATTGGCGCAGGTTGGAAAAATTCCTGAAGAGTAAAGCAAGGAATCTAAAGTGTAATGGAGCTTGTTAAGTAAATTTGATGGTAAACAGAATCTGAGGGCAGAATCCGGGGGGGCTAGTTAGAGGAGGAATCAAAGCTGAATAATCGATCATTTTAATATATGATGATGTAGCAGCTTGGTTTGAGACATAGATCAGAAATTTGAGTTATTTTACAAGGGTATAAAAGGCTATTCTGCTTTTCATGAAGTCCAGTAAAATAATACTAGACATAAACAGAAATAAGAGATTTAGGCAAGATGTTAGAAGATGTCCTTGAACTAAACACTGACATTTTAGATGAGTTAAATCTGTTTTCCTATTTATTTCTGAAGAAAGTAATCCTCTCGATTTTGTTTGAATCATAGTCTCTCCCAAGGGAAAGGAAATAGAACAGATAATTCCTTCATAGTTTACCTTCCGTTCTCTGTTTCTAAATACCAAGATTATAATACATTAGTTTTTGATTGATAGCCCTTCCCACCAACCTTTCCTTTCCTAGACTGGGTATATTTCCTGATTTTATACAGGTTTTGGTTAAATTCTGCTTCACACCTTAAAAGACAACTCAATGACAATAACATGTTGGAGAATTTTGGGACTTTATTTTCATCAATATATTATACACAAGTACCTCTAATGTTTTACAGGCAATGATTATTATCTGACTGCATTTAAATGCAATTTATATTTATACTGATATGTACACATTTGAAATAAAGGAATATCTTTACAAATGTGTGATTTTTCAATATATCACATATAAAAATATTGAAAGAAAATCTTTGTAAATGTGTGACTCATCAATATATCACAGATATAAACATTCAAAGAAAATGATGCTTATGTTATTTCAATGTGATATCTCACCTAAAGTTTTAAAATATATTTTCATAGAATGCATTACAGAAAATTTTACGACAATTTTCACATATATGGAACTAATCACATAACCCAAGGGCAATATAATTCACCTAGTTGATGTGATCCGAATTATATGCCTTGACCAATCTCTTAACAAAAGTGCTTATACTGACTATATTGTTATACATAAAACCAAAGGCTTAGGAGACTATCACGAGAAAAAACCTGAAATGTCCTACCTTTACTATACTAATTATTAAATGAGCTATATGACATAGTAGCTATAATAACTTTGTTAAAGTACAGAATGTATTTTTCTCAAACATTATTAAGGTAGGATGTTTTAGAGCATAAGCATTTTTTCTGATGAAAATGAAGACTTAAAATGAAGTCACTTATTTCAACTTGTAATATGACATGTGGAATGTCAACGTGATGAGGACGTTATTGAGCTTCCTGCGATTATAACTAAACTTGTGATACATTTCCCAGTTTAGGATTAGAATTCTATGTGTAAGTCTAAATAACAATGCTTGCATTTAGTATTAAGTGTTTGCTTTATTGCTACTAGAAAAAATATTTTTCTGGGTTATTTAGGGTTGATTTACATAATTTATCATTTAATTTTAGCCTGTTACTTTTGTTTTTTTCCTAAAAAAAAAGGAAGTTTTCTGAAAAGCAATTAGCCAACAAATAGGTGAATCTTAGCATCGGGTAAAAACAGACATAATATATAAACGAGTTACCCTTTTACATCTTTGAATTATCCAGTAGCCTTTTTTCTCTTTGGAAGATCAATGATCTGATGGCCTTGGTAGCACAGTAATAATACTACATGCCTATTTCTATATATGAAAATTGACATCGTAAGACATCTGGATTTCTGGAGAAATAAAATATCTTCCTAAGAACTTGCAACATAATAATTCTTTATAGGCTTATATTTTGTGAGATGTCTACTCATCTGATGAGGCTCAGATATACTTAAGGTAAAGAAGTGAAATGGCAGAAGTCAATAGATATTTTCAGAAATGTAAAATACTTCCATTGAAATATGAACAAATGGGTTAACATTTTTCTTTTATGTTCTTTTCCATCTAAATAATTACTGCATTCTTACATTTGGATTGCCAAGGAATTGATGTTAAACATTTATTTTTCACGATTCGCCTTTCTCATGATACATTTTGCTTATTTTAAACTACTACATTGAATGACTAATACGCATACATTTTTAAGTATTTAGACAAATTTTTGTGCTTTTGTTTTGTCCCAGTAAACAAAAGTCTGAATAAAAGTTGTATAAACCTGTCTTATACCTAGACAGGTGAATGATAGTGTCATTATATTCCTAAATCAATATATATTCTTATTTCCGTAAGTGTTTTAGTAGTAATACGTTACCAGATATTTCATTTTCTGATAATTTCATTATCTCCCCTACCATAACATTGTTTAGCTTATACATTTGATTTATACATAGATTGTTTAGCATATACATAGATTTATACAATCTGTTCATCTGTCTGGGAGACTAAGTCTACACAGAGAGTCCTCCGTTTCTCTGCCGATTCTAATTCAATTTTTTTGACAAATGTAAAAAGGAATACTTCATTGATACGTGTACATTTTGTTCTGTGTCCATTGAAGTAGTTCACTAGGATCCCATAGATGAAAAAAAATGTAAAATCATGTGCAACTTGAGGCTACGTGCGAAGTGTCAGGATTAAAGTTTAGCTGTTCATCTAAACCTCATTCATTTCCTAAGATATATTTAAATTTAAATTAGTTTTATTTGTTGATTTTCTAAATTACTATGAAAAATATCTATGATATATTTAAATTTAAATTTGTTTTATTTGTCGAATTTCTAAATTACTATGAAAAATATCTACTAAAATTACCATGAGAAACTATCTGCAGTCTGATTGCATTATCAAATATGATACACATGATGTTGGGTGTTAGGAAATAAATAAGTCATTTAAAGTATAAAGTTATTTGTCGAGTGCGGTGGCTCATGCCTATAATCCCAGCACTTTCGGAGGCCGAGATGGGCCGCTCACAAGATCAAGAGATTGAGACCATCCTGGTCAACATGGTGAAACCCCATCTCTACTAAAAATACAAAAATTGGCTGTGTGGGGTGGCATGTGCCTGTAGTCCCAGCTACTCGGGAGCTGAGGTAGTAGAATTGCTTGAATCCACGAGGCAGAGGTTACAGTGAACCGAGATCCAGCCACTTCACTCCAGCCTGGCGACAGAGTGAGACTCTGTCTCAAAAGAAACAAAAACGTTTCGTTTATATCAGGGCAATCCAAATATTAGTTAACTCAAAGTTTAGAAAATATCTTTAATTTCAAAGTAAGTAAATCTTACTTACTTTGTAAATTATGTGTGGCTGAGTTTCTATCTCATCACACAACTGGGTCAAAAATTATTGCATTATTAGATTTAAACTATTCAACAAGGTAGGATCCCATGTGTATTAACCTGCAATCTCCACATTCAGAGTGGGGATATCTGAGTAGAGTCTCTGGAAGATATAAAATTTCTAGACTTATCTGAAAATTTTGAGTCTACAGTAGTGGTTTATGTCTTCTTATCAAGAATTGATCCATGTTCCATTTCAGAAGATACTATAGAGGCCTTCCTTCCACAAGGAAATAGATACCCCAGTTTTTCAGTTGCCCCTGTATACTCGCCTGGCTGACTGGCTAAAAGCGAGGTTACAATCCATCCGGGGATGTGCTTGGCCCCATAAGCAAGGAGGGACTAAAAAGCCAAAGGAAGCAGTAGGGGCCCAACATGCACTGCCGGGGGGTTGAGACCATTCATGAGACTGGATTGATTTGGAAGGTACTCCATTAAAGAGAACAGAAAATAAAGAACCATTTAGGGAGAGTTTGCTGACTTGGGGAAACTCTTTTGTGATATAGGGACTGAAAGTTTTGGCTTTGACTCAAGGGAATGGATTTTCAAGTGGTGTAAACGTAATCTCAAAATTAGGGTGATTCTTAGGAACTTTGAAGAATGTGGTGGTTCACACTGAGCAAGGTGGAAATGCCTGAGTGAGAAAGGGAAGGGTTAAAAGCTCGTGAAAATGGGCATGCTGGGATAGATATAAGAACCCAGAAATCTCTCCAGAGAATTCTATTCGATTGGAAAGAACAGAGGACATCACATTTTCCCAGATCATCAGGAACGTGCTGTGAAGAGGAATCACAGCATCATTAAGTTTAGTGGTGGCCCTCCACTGAACAGAATTTGGCTTACTGATAATGGAAATTTAAGGGCCTGTGAAACAGTGGAGACTGGTTAGGAACGCTTAATTGCCAGAAGCCAGGTGTGGAAGATGATGATCGTAATGACTGATCATTCTGACTGCCAGCCAAAGGGGTCTGAACTGTAGAGGTTATGGAAATGGTAGATAAAGCTTGATATTCCTAGGGAAACAATAGATGGTCAGGAAATGAGGGAATTGCTTAACATAGTTATTCAAGAGAAGGCAATACTGGATAAACTGGAGGCTGAAAGTAGTTGTCCTTAAAAAAAATCAAAAGCCTTTGACCAGTTTTGGGATCTGATCCAGTTTTCAGAGTCCAACCCCCAGATAGAAGAGATGGTTTGGTTTCCCATGAGAAAGAAATGAGCAAAGGCATGGTCAATACACATTATAAAGGATTTCCTTAGTCCTTTTCCAAAGAGATTTATGGCCATTAACTTACATGATATTTACAATGAGTAAAAGAAAATGCCCAGATATTTTGCTGTTGAACACCAGGTTGTAGTAAACATTGATACTGGAAACGGCAGTGGCACCATTGCTCCTCAATTAGAGAATCTAGGGCTCCAGAAATAATGACTGACATTTGGCTTTCAGTCTGTTTGCAAACTTACTGGTTTGCATTTTACGGTTGGACATTTTACGAGCTTACAACTGAGATGAACACACATAATAGATGGCTTGACTCCCCGATTACGTTATAACAGTGGAAGCAAGTGAAGTCTCTAAAACCAGGAGCTGGCCAAGAAAAAAATAAAAAGTATCGCATTGGAGGACGTGAGTGGCAGAGATTAATGCCAATTTAAAAATCTAAAAGATGCAGGAGTCGTAATCTCTATCATATCTTTTTCATACAATTCCTCATTCTCGTACCCAAAGAAACTCAGTGGGTCTTGGGTGATGGCATTGGATTACTATAAGCCTCACCCTCTATTTAATAAGTAAATGAATGTATCTTCCAATCAGGAGAGAGAACCACAAACAATTTGCATTCATGACAATATACATTTTTATTTTTCCCCCAGAGTCAAATTAACTCTCTCATCCTTTGACAAATATGATACAATGAGACTTGGACCATCTGGATATTCTACAGAACATCATATATATTCATTACATCAATGGAATCATGCTGATCAGACAGAAGGGGCAAGAGATGGCTAGATGTTGGAGGGCTTAGTAAGACATATGTGGTCCGAAGGGTGAGAAATAAATCCTGCAAGGATTTGGCTCTGCCACTTCAGTGTTAGAGCTCCAGTGATCACCAACATGCCAGAACAGCTCCTCCAAAGTAAAAGACAGATTGCTGTCCCTTCGATCCCCTATCACAGAAAAGGTAATACAAATCTAGTAGACTCTTTATGACCTGGAGATAATATATTCCATATTGAGAATATTATTTTTGTCTGTATATTGGATCACATGGAAGGCTGCCAGCTTTGAGCTGGACCTGAAACAGCAAAGTATAGGTCCACTCTGCAGAACAAAGAGTTCTGTCATTTGGGCCATAAAATTGACAGCCCCTATAATGCCTGGAGTTTCAGTGGTGAAAAAAGATGCAGTATGCACCTTGGAGTAAGTGCGATTGGAAGAACCACATGGACTCTTGAGAGTCTGGACAAGATCATTGGATCTTCAGCAGAGAAGATCAAATGTAACAACTTTAAAGGACAGCTTTTGGAATTTGACTCACAAAATACCTAACCATAGCATATCAAATGGCAATGGACTTGATACTGGCCATCACAGGCTGAGTTAGTTTGGACTCACAAGTCATACAGCCAGGTGAACACAGTGATCATCATTGTATGTTGGAAGTGATACTTCTAAGATCAAGCAAAGCTGAGATCAGATGGCACAACAAGGTAAATGAACAGTTATCCCAGACTCCCATGTAATTAGCATGGTTGCACCTGCATTCCTCTCTAAGCTTATATACAGTGATTTGTGAAGGATTCTGTACAATTGACATAGAATAGAGCAGAATGCATAGGTTGGTTTATGGATGTGTCAGCTTGGTGTAAAAAGGGAGTTGAAAAATTAATAATAGTTGCAATGCTGCCCCTACTCAGAAGTAGCCTTAAAATACAGCATGAGAAGCCTTCCTAATGAGCAAAGCTGTAGGTGGCCCACCTGATTATCCACTTTGTGTGGAGGAAGAAGCGGCTCAAGTTTGAAATATATATGAGCTCATCAAAGGTAGAAAATGGTGTGGCAGCTGGTGGGGGCCTGGCAAGAAAAATAGTGGAATATCAAAGACAAAGAGGTGTGTTTTGTAGAGACACATGCATGGACCTATGACAGTGGTTGTAAAGTGTGAAGAAGTTTGTGTTACAGGCTAGTGCTCACTAGAATACATCCACCACAGAAGCACAGAAGCAGCACTGAGGAGCCAAGTAGTCAAAATGACTCAGTTCATTGGTGTCAGCCAGTTTGCCAGAATGTACCCCAACGCTGAGATGGTGGGCACATGGAAGAGATGGGAGCAACATATGGGTTCAATAGAACGCGTTCCCACTTACCAGGGTCTCTCTAGCCCTGCCACTGTGGCCAACAACATAATAGCTCTGTGACACTATTCCTCAATTATACACACTGGGCCGTGGATGGTAATTTGACTATATTTTCCTTTTCTGTCCTGGAAGGGCCATTGGCTTGTTCTCTAAGAATAAAGATTTATTTTAGGCTTAAGTTTTTCCTTCTTGTCCATAAGACCTCTAATACTATAATCTGGGGGCTTACAAAAATCCTGATTCAAAGACATACAATATGGCATCCAATCAGTAAACGTAAAACACAAAACAAGCAAAAACATCACAATAAAAGAGATGTGGGGATGGAATCATCAGCAATGATCCACTGATTATCTTGTCTTCTGCACCACCCAGAAACTACAGGCATTGTAAGGGCCTGCTGAAAGCGAAGCTGAAGGGACAAATCAGAGGCATGTTTTGTGAGAATGAGGTACTACTTTCCAGGATGCACTGTAGGCATGAAATCAGAGACCACTGTATGGCACTATGACCTCAAAAGGAAAAATATATAGATTTGGGAACCAAGGCATAGAAGCAGAAGAAGCTTGCTTACCATTACTCCCAGTGACCTTCTGGAGACTTTGTGCTTCCCATCCCTTCAATTTTGGATGCCACAGGATTAGAGAGCCTGTTATCCAGCAGAGGTTCACTCTTACCAGGACACAGCAAGATATTCAAAGTACAGCAAAGCTAGTGATGCCACCTGGGCACTTTAGGAATCAGTAGGCCAGAAAATAAATTACCAACTTTTCAGAGGCAATTAAACCTGATCATCCCAGGAGAAGGTAGTGCTGCTGTTGTACAACGGATACAGGTAGCCATGAGTATGAAGCTTAGGTGATTCACTTGGGTGATTCACTTGGGTGACTCATGGTACTCTTTCACCTAATATCAACCATAAATGGACAAGTGCAACATTTCCAGCCTGAAAGGTAATGGTTACTAGGGCTTTTATCAGGATACTTCAGGAGGTGCAAGGATACTTCTATTAGGACACTTCAGAGGGGGAAAGCAACGAGCCTTGGTGGCTTCCACATGATGTTGGGCCTGCAGGTGCACAGAAGACAAGAGGTGAGTTTTGGGAACCTCTGCCCAGATTTCAGAGGATGTTTGGAAAAACCTAGGTGTCCAGGCAGAAGTCTGCTGTGGGGGTGGAACATACATGAAGATCCTCTACTAGGGCAATGCAGAGGGAAAATGTGGGGTTGGAGCCCCCACACAAAGTTCCCACTGGGGCACTGCCTAGTGGAGCTGAGAGGAGGCCATCATCCGCCAGACCCCAGAATGGTAGATCCACTGACAGCTGGCACTGTGCATTTGAGAAAGCACAGTGACACCAGCTCATGAAAACAGCTGCAGAGGCTGTACCCTGCAGAACCACAGCAGAGCTGTCCAAGGCTCTGAGAGGCCACCCCTTGCATCAGTGTGCCCTGGATGTCAAATGTGGAGTCAAAGAAAATCATTTCAGAGTTTTATGATTTAACAACGGCCCCATTGGTTTTTGGACTTGCATAGGCCCCTTTCTTTTGGTCATTTTTCCTATTTGGAAGAGGAACATTTACCCAATGCCTGTATCTCCATTGCATATCGGAAGTAACTAACTTGTTTTTTATTTTACAGGCTCCTAGTTAGAAGGGACTTGCCGTGTGTCAAATGAGACTTTGGACTTGGACTTTCGAGTTAATGCTGGAATAAGTTAAGACTTTAGGGGACTGTTGGGAAGGCACAGTTGATTTCAAAATGTGAAAAGGACATGAGATTTGAATAGGGCCAGAGGCAGATAATATAATGTGGCTCTGTGTCACCACCGAAATCCTGTTTTGAATTGTAATCCGGATGTGTCAAGGGAGGGACCTGGTGTGAGGCAATTGGATTGAGGGGGCGGTTTCCCCATGTTGTTCTCATGATAGTGCATGAGTTCTCATAATATCTGATGGTTTAAAGGTGAGGCACTTTCTCTCTCTCTCTTTTTCTCTCTCTATCCTGCCACCACATAAAACATGCCTTGCTTCCTCTTCTGCCATGATTGTAAGCTTCCTGAGGCCTCCTTAGCCATGTGGAACTATGAGCCAATTAAGCCTCTTTACTTTATAAATTGTCTAGTCTTGGTTTTACTTCCACTTTTTCTCAGTGCTTGTTTCCTGGAGAACTAAACCTGTGGCAAAAATTATCTTAATAATGTATACAGTATTCATGGCTTTATCCCTATTGTCTAAGAGATGGTTGCTACTCAATAAATCTTAGTTGAATGATTTAATGCTATATTTTATATACAGTTTCTGAGAAAAATGAGTGAAATGACTCATTATCCAATTCTTTGTTCGTTAAGGTATTTTCTTGATACCAGATGCTTAGTTGCAGCGAAGATACTGGTATTTTTTTTCTTTAAATGTAAATAGATCTTATTTTATATTAAGAGAAATTAAATACAAATAAACTACTAAAATTATGTAACAGCAACATTTTAATTGTTGTTGTAGCCTGTATTTTTCCCCCAAACACTTCTAGAACTTTGACGGTTAAACTAAGACTCATACGTAGGAGATGTTTGTGGCAACTTTAAGGAGGCAATACCAAGGAAACTCTCAGACTCTAAGGGTCTTAAAATCTCTCTTATGTCTCTGTGTCCTAAACTTCCTAAAGCTAATGCTGTTAGCACATTCAACTCTGATGATAGTAGTTTTATTATGCAGAGTTTTCCAGAAAAACAGCCCAGACAAAGATGGAGACAGACAGACCAATATATTTATAGACATAGATTTATTGCAGATAATTTGCTGTCATGATTGTGGGTGCTGGCAAGTATGTAAATTGTAAGGCAAACTGGCAAGCTGGAAATTAAAATAAAAATTGAGATTGCAGTTTTGAGGCTGAAGTCTGTGGAAAAGCAGGCTGGAAATTCAGGCAGAGTTACTGTGTTGAATTTTAGATGAGAATTCCCTCTTTGGGAAACCTCATTCTTTGCTCAAAGGCTCTCGATTTATTAGATGAGGCCTTGTCACACTATAAAAGGCAATATGCTTTATTCAAAGTCCATGAATTTAAATATTAATTTTGTGTAAAATATACCTTCCCAGCAACATTTACATATGAGTGTTTGATCAGATGACTGGTACCATGGCCTACACAAGTTGACCTATCATACTGGTATTTTATCTAAATGACCAAACTGAGGCATATATCCTGTTTCTGAAGAAAAAAAACAGAGAGACGTTGTGTAGTTCTTCTGTCATTCTCATACCTGCAGAAATAAGCTTTACAAATGATATAGAAAATATGACAACCAGGTTTTGTGAACAAGTGAGTTTCAATTGAGGTGATTAAAGTGAAGGAGCATAATGAGATGCAAGGCATGGAAAGGATGTTCCTTGACTCCCAAGGTCTCCACTTATGAAAAGAGCAGACAAGTGATCTCTAGAGGTTAAGAAAATTGGTAAGATACTCTGCTTTTCATGTTTCTGAATAACTGTCTTATTCAGAATATCTGATTAAAGTGATCTGATGCTGGGCACGGTGACTCATGCCTATAATCCCTGCATCTTCAGAGGCAGAGGCGGATGTATCACCTGAGGTCAGGAGTTCGAGACCAGCCTGACAAGATGATGAAACCCTGTCTCTGCTAAAAATACAAAAAATTAGCTGGGCATGGTGGCGGTTATCTGTAATTCCAGCTACTCAGGAGGTTGAGGCCGGAAATAGCTTGAACCTGGGAGGTAGAGGTTGCAGTGAGTGGAGATTGTGCCACTGCACTCCAGCTTGGGCAACAAGGGTAAAACGAAGTCTCAAATAAATAAATAAATGCATAAATAATAGAGTAATCTGAACACTCACTGCAGAGACAGACACGGGAAATAAAAGAAATCCTATGTTGATGAGAAATAAGGAGAGATCTCATCGTGTATTCTTTATCCTCTTTCATTGGACCAAAGAAATATCACAATTATGTGAAAATATTTACAAATTAGAGATATATGCAACTAGAATGTGTTTCAAGCATATTTAACATCTAGTCTCTCATTTTAGGTAACTGAAACTTGTAATTTCAGAAGAGGAAAGGAACAATAAAAGTTGTTAATTTTATCCCTTCTCATATTGTCAGGCTTAATTCCCTTTTACTTTATTTTATATACTTTTTGTTTTTGTGGGGTTTTTTTTTGAGATAGAATTTCGCTCTTGTTGCCCAAGTTGGGCTGTAATGGCACAATCTCAGCTGATCACAACCTCTGCTTCCCAGGTTCAAGAGATTTCCCTGTGTCAGCCTCCCAAGTAGCTGGGATTACAGACACATGCCACCAGGCCTGGCTAATTTTGTATTTTTCTTAGTAGAGATGAGTTTCTCCATGTTGGTTACGCTGGTCTTGAACTCCCAACCTCAAGTGATCCATCCACCTCAGCCTCCCAAAATGCTGGGAGTACAGGAGTGAGCCACACTGCACCTGGCCTTAATTTCATTTTGAAAGGAAAGTTTATTTTAAAGAAAATTATTTCCCAGAGTGAAATAAAGATTATGTCTAAAAATGTAGTTAAGTTTTGAAATCAGTGATTAAAAGGGCAATTTCCAATACTATGCTGCATCCATGAGTGCATTAACAGAAATGGAGGAAATATTAGACTGTCCACATTTGCTTTGGGATCAGGACTTTTGAAGAGGAGAGAGATCCTTGTAAAGTTCATTTACTGTCCAAATCCACTCTCTAATATCTTGATGAACTAGAAAGAAACACCACTTCATCTTATCAAAAGCTTTGATGTCTCTATCCCAAATAAATGTTTTATTTAATAAAATAGTTTTTATGAATTAAAAGTTTATTTTTACTGTGATTCTCCCTCCCCATTTAAAAAAAACTGTTCACATAGTCTTTCTTTGGTTTTATGGAACTTTATCTCGGCTTTAGGTGATCTTTAATGCAGTATAATATGCAGAGTAAATTATAAAGATAAAAACAAAGTGCAATAGAATTTAGGTAGTGAAAGAGTCAACATTCCAAGATTCCAAAGTCCTAATGTGGAATCATTGCGACACCACAAGGCACTATGTCAATGTAACTAAGTTGTTCAAGATATTCATTTTAGTTATAGTTAAAATTATCCCAATAATACCTGACATAGTCCAGGTAGGGAGAATGGTACAAGATTTTCCTAACAGTTTTACAGTTTAAGAACAAACAAGTAGAGTGGTGATTTTTTGCATTAATTTGTGTAAAATTTGTGTCATCATTTATTGTTTATTTTACTGATGGCTTTAAACTGAGAAACAGAGAAATTTAATGGATATTTACTGTGTTGATCCCTTTGTTTGAAAAAGCCTTACTTCTTATGTGTTTGTGCATTTGCAATGGGGTATTGAAGGGATTAGTAATCTTGTTATTTCTGTAATTGAAGGTTCCCACATATCGTTTTTGGCATGCAAGGTTTGTTTTATGTATGAATTAATTCTATCGTATCATCATATACTATCTACTTCACATTGTGTTTGGAGAAGCTAATGGGTGGGCATTCTATTTCCAATGCGGATATTTGAAACTCACCCTCAGTAGAATTCCTGCTAGTTCTAAGGGTATGCCTACAGGTATTACATGAGACTTCGTTATACAGAATAAAAATTTTGGTTTAAAAAAAAGGTTTTCAACTAACCAGCAGAATAGAGGGTCCAGAAACATGCCTGCACTCATAAAATTAATTGATGATTGAGAAGGTGACACTGCAGTGTAGTTTGGAAAGGGTGGTCATTGTAATAAACGGTGCAGGGTTCATTTCTAAGTGAAAAATGCTTACCCCAACTTTATAACATATGAGATAAAAATTTATCCAGATGGATTGTATATTTAAACGTAAAATATAATCTTCTGATAAAAGATAGTTTTTCACCCTCCCATTTCCAGCAGTTAATAGAACCCTGCTATCCTTCTCTCCCACCCCACTCATTTTTCACCCTCACCCTTCCCTACTCCTTATTCCTCAGCTCACAAAATACCTTGCAAATAGACATCATTAGAGGAGAAATTTTCCATTAAAGAAATAAACTTGTTTGCCTTTATGTCCAAATTATTTGTTTTGCTTTTATTAAAATAAAAGCTCTAGTTGCTCTATTAAAGAACAAACCCCAAAACCAACAGACACAAATATGCCACTTTTATTCTGAATCCTCTCTTTGTGCTTCCCTCGACTACAAGTAAGGCTACACTCATTTGGTTATTGTGGGTATTAAATCAATTACGTGGAAACTACTTAAAATAAGTCCTTGCACTTGGTAATCACTCAATATGTGTTAGTTACTGCTATACCCAGCACAAACAGTATCTTAAGGAAGTTGATGATACTTGCGGTCTCCACTTCTTCATCTCTTCAATACTAAAAACAAATAGGATTTTACCAATAGCGAAAAAAAAATTATCCCTCCCTAAAATCTTCTATTGCATATAGAAAATAATTTGGATTCCTTGTGGCTATGCCCTTTGAGGCCCTAGGTGATATAATCCTTAATCATTTCTCATACTTTCTCTTAAAACAGTTCCTATTTTGTTCAATATGGCCCAAGTATAGTGGTTCACCTAATATGCCAATTATGTTCCTATTTTTGTAATGATTTAAAATCTGCCTCATTCACATAAGTTCTCATGAAAGTATGGATTGTTTTTTTCTAACAAAAAATTCCCAACACCCATAATAATATCTGGCTCATATTGGGTATTCAAAAGTTATGTGCAAACTACAAGAATTACTTCCCCATTATGCTAATGAAGATACTCCAAGTTTCCTAGTCCAATACACGTTTTTATGTATGTTTCTTTCTTTTTTTTTTTTTTTAGAGATGGAGTTTCGCTCTTGTTACCCAGGCTGAGTGCAATGGCGGCTCACCGCAACCTCTGCCTCCTGGGTTCAGGCAATTCTCCTGCCTCAGCCTCCTGAGTAGCTGGGACTACAGGCATGTGCCACCGTGCCCAGCTATTTTTTTGTATTTTTAGTAGAGACGGGGCTTCACCATGTTGACCAGAATGGTCTCGATCTCTTGACCTTGTGATCTGTATGTTTCTTTTTAAGGAGTAAATTAGTCTACAATTTACTCCTTAAATTTATCCTTGTTTTGGCTTTGGTGACATTTTTCTGTTTATTGTTTTCATTTTACCCCATTCCCACTGTGTTTTCTACATGTAGGCATTCTTTGCAATAAATATGTTGGATATCTCTGGATGTCGCATTTTTAAATATCCTAAAGTTTGTTCTTTATTTATTCTGTCTTTTCTCCCCAGGTGACAAATTCAGCCCTATGGCTAATGATTCCTAAATTTCCATCAATGGCCTGAACCTGTCCTTAAGCCCCAGACTTGCATGACTAGTCAGCTGCTTCTCATTTATACATATTTTCAATTAAACATAGACTTGCCTTTTTTCCTCAAACATGTTTATCCCATGCTCCACACATCAGTAAATCGTGCTGTTAGCCAACCAGTTGCTCAAGGCAAACACATAGGTGTTCTCTAGTATGCCTTCTCTCTCCTCCACATCACAAGTCCTCTTACCTCAAAAATCCATCTTGGACTCTCCTACTCTCTCTACGTTCAATAAATCATAATCATTGGTGATCTCTACTATTCTACAACCGCTAATACTACTTCTGCTGCTGCTGCTGCTGCTGATCACTGCCCCCTCTACTACTACTACTTAGTCGTCTACACCTGCTTTCCAAATAGTTTTCATCCCTATACTTTTGTTCTTTCCAATATGTATTCCCCACAAATTAAAGATCTCTCCCGTTTCTACTTAGATAACCAAATGCTGCTTATTAAGATTTCGTTGATCTTAGAATGATAAAACATCCAAAGTCTAAAGGTCTTACTAAGATTAAAGGGTGCTTCAGGTTCAGCCTTCAGTCTCCCAACACTTACTATGCTTCAGCTGTGCTGGTCTCCTCTTTCTATACTTCAAATTCCCTGTATCTTACAAGATTAGACTTTGTGCTAATTTCTCTGGAGGCTGTTTTCTTTCACTCTGCATGATTGTCTCCTTTAACTTTCCTCAGTTTACTGTTTAGTTGCTACTTCCTCAGAAAACTAGTTCTTCCCAGAGCACATTAAGTGTACTACATTTTTCCCACTTGTTCTATTATAGGTAGTTTCCTTACTGATCTTATCAAAGACTTTTAAATTTTATATTATTACTCAATTATCCACTGGAATATGAATCCTAGATTTAAGGATGTTGATTTTTTTTTGCTCACTAGTTAATCATTAGAATCGGTGCACTGCAACCCTTGCTCTTTCAGTTGTAGTTAATGTTCAGTAAATATTTTGAATAATTGATTATGTCATTCCCAGTGGATGTCAGATATTGATAGAGTAACAACTTGCTACTCAAAGCATGATCTAGATGAGCAGCAGTGGCATCACCTGGGAGCTAGTTAGATTTGCAGAGCCTGAATTTTAGAAACATCCCAGTTGGTTTATGCACATTAATGTTTGAGAAGCATGGATTAATACACATAGATTTTTTTGCTTAAACAGGTACTATCTGAGACTCCAAAACTTTTTATCAAAGAATTTTGTGTATAATCACAAAAGGCTCTCAGAAATGAAGAATATTAAGTTGTACTTGAAAAGAGGCAAATTGACTGAATGAATACACAGTAGGTAGGAGCCTGTGACGTAGGGCGTGTCTGTAGTCCTAGCCCTTAGGGAGGCTGAGGCAGGAGTTGAGTCCTGCTTGAGTCCAAGAGTTCCAGGCTGAGTGAGCTATGTTTGTGCCACTGCACTCCAGCCTGGGAGACAGAATGAGATCCTCCCTTCCTAAACAAATCCAAACAAAATAAAAACAGAGTAAGTAGGAAAACATGGAGTGTTTTAAGAAAGGCTTGTAAGCAGGAGCTAGTGAACCATTTGTAAAGGGAATCAAGACTAGAAGAGTTCCGTGTCACCATGGTAGTTGCACAGGATCAGGCATACAGATCAGGATAAATGAAAATCAATTTTAAGTGAAGCTAGCAATTGGAAATGTAAATGTCTTCTTCAGATCTAAAGAAAAGTTGCAATCACAGAGATACTTAAAATAGAGTCTTTAATACCACATGCGGGAGAGTTTATAATGTATTGCTGTGATTGCTGAGGAAGTGGAATTTGGCTATAGCTTTATTCTAGATGTGATTCAATTTGTATATCCACCACAATTTATATATAGTGTACTAAGAAAAATGGTACTATGACATAGTGTTCTATTTCTTTACAGCTTCCTAAAACACAAAATAAATGAACTTAACTTTCCTAGAACATAAACACTAAATTGATGCAAAAAAAATGGCCTTTGGTTGGGTTTTTGGTGCAGACATTTTTATTAGCTGTTAGAAGTGACAAAAGTCTAAGGCATTCTCTAGAAGAGCAGGAAAACCAGTGATATGGCTGAGGGTTTCAAATGCGTGAGAAGAAGCAAATAAATATGTCCTAGCATATTTTAATATATTTCCTAAAATACAGTTTAAATAAAAAGGAAGAAAAACATTAAACACAATAAAGTTACCCAATGAATATATTACACCTTTTCCTGGTAACCCTTTTCTGTGAAAACACACTTTCTGAGAAGACAGGCCACCTGGCATCATGCAGAATTCCCACATGGCCTTTGCTAAGTGATGGTCTAAGATAATAAATAATTTTTGACTGAAAGTTTTTTACAAAATGCTAAATTCATTTTTCACAACTAAATATAGAGAAAACTACACATTTTTAAATATTCAAAAATATTCAATAAATTAAGCTGTAAACTTATTCAACCATATGCGTCTAGATTCTTCTGAAACCAAAATAAATATAATAAGGGAAAATATTCTTTTGAGTTATATCTGCAGGAATCCTGTCTCAATTAAAGGTTTAGATTGGAATAACCCTGGTGGTGCTTAGCACAAACTAAATATTTTGTTATTTTGCTAAACGGGAAAAATACAAAAATCACCTTGGAATTCCTCTATTTCTTTGGACAAATGTATTATAATTCAGATATAGACATGCACCTCAGGTGCAGTAAGATTATCAACATAATCTAAATACTTTTACAATTTCATTCTTCGCACAGGCTGTTTTCTCAGCTTTGAATAATGTCCTTAGAGTGATGGTTTCCGTGAAAATCTTGACGACCTACAAAGTCAGACAAATGTGAACCTACTAGAAATAAATTTCTTACTGTTTTATTTAATTATGTCGCAGAAATCCACATTTGAATATAAGATTGCAGAGGTCAAGGACTACAACTAATTCATCTTTATACTCCCAAGTCTAGCAAAGTTATCAATGTTATCCAACCCTTCAATGTTTCCTGCATGAATGAATAAGTACATGAATACAGATTTTAAATTAATACTTGATTGTGATTGTTTGTTCAGGTTTTACAGAAAAGTTCAGTACCAGAGAAGCAAGGAAACATTCCCGCTTGTATCAGGATGGGTAACATGTGGTGCAGTATTAAAACCCAAAAGTCTTGATGACTTAAAATAATGAAGGTTTATCAGTCATGCCTTATTTCTATCAGAGCTGGCAGAGATATCTGCTCATTGTGGCCAGTAAAGGGTCCAGCCTAATGGTGTATTCCGTGTCTTAATATTGCCTGCTACTGTGCCAGAGAGAGAATGAATAATTACAAATTAACTTTAAAAGCCCCTCTCTACAGTTACTAGCAACACTTCACACATTTTGCTGGCCAAAACAAATTAAAAAGCCAAATTTGATTCCAAGAGTAGAGAATTCCAGAGAAGGGAGGTACCCTACCATGTGCCTGAAAAAGAAAATCTGGTAATAATTGGCTAACAGCAGTAATGATTATTCCAACACATTTTTTGAACAAAATTTTCAAAGGTTTTCAGGATCAGAATATAGTGCTCTGTCACCATCTCTCATATTTCCAAAAAGGGTGCGGGTGGTTCTGGGAGTGAGAGGGAAAATATCTTGTGTGAAATGCTGAGTCATGATTTTAATGCTGGAGGAGTTTTAACCCAGACAACAATTTCATTGCTAATGTTATTATAGATAAAATGCACATTTGTATAACATGAGAACAGCTTATGACATGACAAATGTATCTCCCATGCTGTTTTGTGATGCTTTGCATGTTGTGACTTATAATTGAATATTTTGAATCTATAGTTATATTTATAGCTACATAGAGCATCTCACTTCAAGCTCAAGCAAAAGAAGCACCTACAGAAGCATCCAGTAATTTATTGGTAGCAATCAGTAAGTTTTGCTTGTTCTTACTGTTAATATAGAATTCAATCAGATTTTATATACTACTCTTGCTACATTTTATTAAAATCCTATGCACAATATTAAACAAGTTTTAGTTGAAAACTCTTGTTCCTCTTATGTTCAGGGTTAGAATGATAAAATCACAGAATTAGATATCCCTGTGGCCTTAGCTCACAAGAAGTGAAAAGTAAGCATACGGAGTATATATATGTATATATATATTTTTTTTCAGGTAACATTTGTACCAAGAAAGAGGTATTCAGTTTAGATTTTTATCATTATATCTAATAAACACTATGAATTTTTTAGTAATATTATTTTTACTCATATCATTAGTAATTGCATCTCTATTCTTATTTTATTTGAAGTTAAACAGTTACTTCTTTGAGTGGTTGTGATTTTAAAGGGCATAGGATACTGAAGTCTAAAGATATCTTTATTTAAAGTATATCCATGTTTTTAAATGTCTTGTCAAAGAGAGTTATAATCTGGAAAAGAATTCTCAGGGCATATGCAGGTCAAATCCCTCCTCCACGCACTATTGCAGAAAAAAGTTCATCATAACAAAAAGTTCATGTAAGTGTTGGCTGAAAGCCTATGTTAACAGAGTCCTGCATCTATCAAAAATGAATTCCCCAGCACTGAGCCAGAGTTTAAGAAGTCTTTATTTGTAAAAGTCATAGTAATTTTTAATAGCCAAAAGGTTTATTCTGAGTTTTTTTCTCTTTTGATTTCATTGAGCAATTGTTCATTTTGTTTCTATGAGATGTATTGGTGAACTACTTGACTCCCAGTATTTTTTTTCTTTCTGTAATATTTCATATTCTTGAGATCCAGGAGGTTCAGGGAATGAAGTATATAGTATCAGTGCCCTAAGGTAAAGATTCCATGCATTGCTGAGATTTCAGAGACTACTGCTTTCTATAGTTGAATCATTGTATTATAATAAACAATATTTAGTGAATACTGAGTATCATATATTCATTTTTTCGGATATCAAAAAATATTAATGCTGTTGAGCTAGAGCCCCAACATACACACATAATGTACCAAATATAAAGAGGTAAGCCTCATGTACCAGTAGAATGCTCGTGGGATAAAATAAAGGCTTCCAAAGTCTTTCTTTTATATTTGCATGGGGGATAACAGTGTAAGAGGTTATACGCAACCATCTAGGGTGCCTAGGAATTCATACTACCTTGGAACACTGCAAAATACAGGGTCTTATTACATAAGGTCTTGGTGATATTCTGTGGAAAGCCAGTGGGGACTTGAGGGTAACTGAGTGTACTGATAAAATGAGTGCACTGATAAAATTGTCAGTTACCAGATTCATGACATGGGGATGTGAGGACAGGGGAAGGAGGTGGCAAAGAAATTTAGAAGGGACCTGATTGTTCGCCAGATGTAGAAGAAGTTTGAATGCTCACAAATCACAAAGATGGCAGAGATCAGCTTCAGTGAGAGTAAGGGATTATGAAAAATGGAAGGACAGGAGGTGGTGGTATAAGAAGGACCTATAGAGAAAGGTTTGGAAGTGAATGAAAATTACATGGTAACAGAAGCAGCCATGCTGGTGAGCAGCTCAGGGATGGTAACTCCAAGCAACACTGGAACTGGGCAACTAAGAACCCAGTAGAAAAAAAGGAATGTAAAAATTATGGAGCTAGTTTTTTGAGTAGCATTTGTGTGACTAGCAGTAATTACATTTACTATACGTTGGGAAGTAGATTTTAAGTAGAAAAATTCATACCAACTACCAGTAGAGTTCAGGTTGCATAATTCTTGCCTAAATCATACTGAGTTTCCGTGACAGGTGCTCCTAGTTGCCTACTGATATTTCTTTGCTCATCCTTCTTTTCAAAGAGAACTGTGATTTGTGTGCAAGTGTGTGACACTATTCCAGTGTTCTCAGTTACATGTAATCATAGTGAGGCCTCCCCTAAGAGTTAAGGGTTGTCATCTGATACAGCCCTCACCACTGAGATTTCAGTGGAAGTATCCAGCTGAGTATGCCAGGAAATGATTTTTGTTTTTGTTTGTTTAAGAGAACTGACTTCGCTGGCTGCTAAGTGTGTGTTCCCCAAAAATTCATGTATTAAAATCCTATCCTCTAATGTGATGGTTGTAGGCAGTAGGGTCTTTGGTAGAGGATGACACCACAAGGGGTCCACACACATGAATGAATTTAGTGCTCTATGAAGGACAGTTGGCAGACACCCCTTCCACCATGGGAGGATGCAGTGAGCAGGTGGCTGCCTATCAAGGATGAGAGCCTCACCAGACTAATCTGGCCATGCTTTCAAGTCAGACTTCCCAGCCTCCAGAATTGTGAGGAATAAGTTCCTGGTATATTCTAGTAGAGCAGCCAGAACAGACCAAGACACTGATCCTGCCCTTTTCCTTTTGTCTTTTGTCTTTGATTCTTAACTACCTGGAGCAAGAATTTAATATCTAGATATGAAGTTGCCAACCTTTGAACATCGAAACAAAGGCCTTGAATTAAAGCTCTCTAAGTGGAAATCTGTAAAGAGCCTGGGCTTGGAGGGTTTAGAGAAGTCACTTCATTGTCATCCCTGGACTTTCTTGCTACGTGATATAATTTATCCCCATGGGACTAAGCCACAGTAGACATTTTTCTGTTATAGGCAGCCAAACATGGTACCTAATTGGAAAAGCATCCAGTTGCAATGATGTTGCTATGGAAAAGTTATGTCTTAAGGAAGGAAACCCTGACTCTTCAGATGACTGACATGACCTAATGGTGAACTCAGCGATTTAAAAACAGGGCAGTAGTTGGCTGCTATCCTGCCATTTCAAATCTGGCTCTCCAGGTGTTCAGGAATATTCATAATCAAAATAATGTTCATTTCTTTATGATAATCTATGCTATGCTCCTCAGTTTTCTTAAAATGTTATTATTCTGGGAAATTGATCCTTAGGTTAATTTGGAGGGGAAAATAACTTGCCAGGTCAAAGTTAGAATCAATTAGAGAATAAAAGGCAGCATATGTTCTAAAAAATCTGAAAATTAGTTGCAAAGTCACAGTTAATTTAATTATCTGGTCTTACTGCCTTGGAATATTAATACAAAATGAGAATTATAACAAAATTAGTCCCAAATACAGCCTATTGAAATTTTTAAGACATGGTTTGGTTATCTACTTTAAATATCTTTTAGAATCAAAGATATAATTTTAATAATAATCACTTTGTTTCATAATGTCACATTTTCATTTCTATTGTGTAACCTAATGAAACACATTTGTTATCTCCCATTATATTACATATTTTCATTGAATATTTTCATATATAAATATGCAGCCCAAAGTTATAGAAAACAATGTGCAAATACAGAGTTGAATAAAACAACTTATATAAATATATTTGAAATAACCAGTAATATATTCCGATTTCAAGTAACATAAGCAGGCAGATCTGGTATTTTCTTGAGTATGACTATATAAACTGTGGAAATGCACAGTATGCACACTATTTAAAATGTTTACTTGTAAGACAGCTCTGATTCTAGTGTTTAATTTGAATTACCTTTGGAAGAAAAATTAAACTTCCTATTCTGTACAAAGTTCAGGCCACTAATCTGTAACATTAAATTAATTATATTAATTATATTAAACACTCACATGCATACTCATACACAAGAGTCCAAGGTTTATTGCTCCAAAAACTCTGTTTCCAAATTAAAGAATTTTCTGCTAGGATTCAGTATGATTTACATCCATTAAACTGACTTCATAACCAGCATGCATCATCTAGTTTAGAGTTCTTAGATTTGACAGTTAAATAAAATTAATGTTATTGAAGGCACTTTTCTTAAAGTAAGCCTTCTTTTCCTGATAAAAATATCTTACTATGCATTTCAAATCTTATCTATCTGGGAAAATATGATTACACTAAATTTCAATGTCCAAGATGGTTTTTGCACACACATTGTAGTTTCTAAAGTCTTAAAAAAAATCTCAATCCATGAAAAGATATGGCAGAACCATAAATGTGTATTACGAATGTAAAAAAAAAAGAAAGCTAATCTAAAAAGGCTATATACTATATGATTCCAAATATATGACGTTATGGAAAGGACAAATCTATGGAGACAATAGAAGATATTTCCAGCAGTTTAACAGGAGGAGGACAAATAGGCTGAGCACAAAGGAGGGGCAGTGAAATTATTTTGTATGATACTCCAGTTATTAGTAGCTAGAATAGGTTTAGAATTCAGTAAAATATTAATAAACAACAAAAAATGAACAAATGATTAATCTAATTAAATATTTTCATTTGTGTTTGAAAAACACACTAATTTTGCAAATGTATATATAGAATGCTTGATTGTGGCTTTTCAGTGATTATATGTTCATTTGAATCAGGGTATTTCCATGACCCCTTCATAGGTGGGAACTGGAGTACACAAGTTCTGCAGTCAGCTGGCTACTCTGGCCCTGGCAGCGGTGAACTCCACTCAGTGCAACCTGCTGCATTCCACACCTTGTCAGGAGCATGCAGATGAGTGGGGGCAGAAGCCAGGGAGAGTGCTTTTGGTTGCCAGCAGGAGCAAACTCTGTACTAGCCCTGTGGCAATGTCTGGAAGGGGTGCTCAGGACTCTTAAAGCTTCAACGGAAGTGTTAAAATGATTTGTAGTTCAGCCGTCTGCAGATGGCTTAACTATTAACAGCTCAGTGGCCTTTTAGGGTGAGGTGGCTGTGGTCTGCCAGCTAGGGCAAAGGGTCGATGTGTCAGCCTTTTGCATCCACACACAAATAGCAGCTGAGCTGTTGTCTAGTGTACAGGAGAAATGAGGTAGCAAAATGAATTGAAGGATGGTAAGTGGGGCATGGGGATTTTATTGCCAATGAACTTGGCTCTCAGTGGGAAGGGAAACTTGAAAAGGGGACTGGGCAGGAAGATTATCTTCTCCTGAAGTCAGGCCATCTCTGGCTGGATTCTTCTCCAAAGTTAAGCCATCAAGCTATCTCTCTGAAGTCAAGCTGCTTCTCTCTGACATCCAGTAATGGTCTTTGATGTCCAGTTATAGTCTCTGATGTCCAGCTGCTTCTCCTGTCTCTGCTGGCTGAGCCTGGGGGTTTTATTGGTACAGGATTGTGGGTGGGCAGGCCATGCCTGGTTTTGGAAAAGGGGGTGGTTTCAGGCTTTTCGGCTTGATGGTAGGGCCCTTGCCAGGGACCTGCCCTCTTCTACTCAGAATTTCCCTGCCTCTTGTCCCTATCAAATTGTTAATAATTGCATGTGGCAATTTGCCTTTTTCATTTTTGTTCTCCCAAGTTGTACAGAATGTTTTTTCAAGGACTACAATATATGTGATATTACAGCATATTAAATGCAGAAGCAGAAAGACAGTTGTCTTCTATTGTCAGACATTAACAAGACCTCTAAAAATATAAATAATATCATACTACTTACCATTTTGTTAATCAAGGTTTGTTTTTTTTTTTGTTTTTTGTTTGTTTTGTTTTGTTTTGAGGCAGAGTTTCGCTCTTGTTACCCAGGCTGGAGTGCAATGGCGCCATCTCGGCTCACCACAACCTCCGCCTCCTGGGTTCAGGCAATTCTCCTGCCTCAGCCTCCTGAGTAGCTGGGATTACAGGCACGTGCCACCAATCAAGGTTTTTAAAAAACATTATTCATATTATCATGTAGGGGTTTATTATTTTTAAAAATAAATGGATAAATTTTGTTTTAGTTTTAATGTCTAATTGTTGGGTATTGATCGATTCAATCCAAATCAACAGTAACTCTTTGGGAGTTTCCAAAAATGTTTAGGAGTATAAAGGAGTTCTGAGGCCAGACTTGTTGAGAATTGCTATTCTGTGGAGTCATAGACATTTCAAGACCTGGGAGTCTCATAATCCACTAAAGAAATGGAAACTTCCTATAGATCTGTTCAAAGAAGTATGCTGGGCACAGGCAATATTTATGAAGGCAACATACAACTGAGCACTTTAACAAGATGCATATTCAGATTGAACACAGCATGCTGAAACCTATCAACCTATTTATTTATCTTTATACCTTTGGAAGCCTGTCAGGGACTTTCCACATGAGCCCAAGCTTCCATCCATGAGCAACTGTTGCTGTCTCTGTGTTGACATGAATACTTCACGCTCTCAGGGCTTGATAACATTAGGCAATAAAACATCCAATTAACTGCTCTCGCTTTATTCCCATGTTGACTGTGAAATCATATAATTATAATTTAACTTGCCTATAGGGAAGGGATATGCTGATCAGTAAGTAAATAGAAGTATTCTGTCCTCTTGATAGCTGTATGTTTTATTTAATAATAATTAAATAATTCAGTCTCACTTGGTTGTTGTGAGTATGGTTAGCTCAACTTAATCCTCTGAAGATACTGATGCAGGTTGCAGAAACAATCACATTTCTGAGACTTCACAGCTGAGTGCCATGTCTAGAAATGGAATTCCTGTAAGTTAGTCCCTCTAGAGGGTAGTCACCTCTCTCTTCTCTCTTAAATAGGTGCCTTTTTGAAATTCGCAGTAATAATTTAAAATTTGTTTTACTCAGCATTGGACCTATAAGAGACCCCAAGAATCCGACTCCCTTTATAACCACCTACATTGACGTTCACCCACTAGGTACACTGAGCATCAAAAGATTTTTCAGTGTACACGTTTTAACCAGTACTTTTGTGTGTTAAATGTTATGGTGAAATACACAACCATTTCACATCACAGGAAAAACAAAATGCAACTGAGGACTGAATTTCCCATAGGTCTCCATAAAAACATTTTTAGGCTGTTTGAGCATTAAGTGCTCTCAGAAGCTTATTGAACTTTTGAGCTATAACTTCAGCTTTTCTACTAACTCTTTATTGCCACAATTTCTACAAGGGAGATGAATGTTTCAAATTAGGAGTGGGAAAAAAAATAACCTTTTCAGGTTGTGTTGCTTCTTTCACTACCGTAAACTATATAACTGAGACTAATGTTGTATACACGTGCCAAGGATGGTGACTTTGACCCACCTTTAAAAGGCGCTGTACACGTTTGTATTTTCTGGAGTGATGCATTTGTGTTGATGAGACCATAGTCTTCCCAGAGTTGCCGCTAGCATATATATCTATGGTTTGCTGAATTTCACTGAGACGACTGTGGCTCCTGTCAGCCTGTGTTAACAAAATAAATACAAAAATGCTGAGGTTCCTATAATCACACTTGCTTCAAACAATCAGCTGATACGTGAGGTTTGCTTACCTGCCTGGCAGGCATCATCATTTTATAATGATTTTTCCTCTCCCAAACATTTATTTTATCCATATCATGCCTAGACATATGGGTGGCCTAGACATCATTGTGCTAAGCCAGAATTTCCATGGTTCCTTAAGAATAACTCCGTTTCCCCCCACTTAGTCCCTTGGAAACAATGGAACATATATTTAAAACAATTAGCAGGGGTCAAGTATACATTCTGTAACTGTGGAACCCCTTATTCATTGCATCCTAAAAAAATTCTAATATCTATTTTTCACTCAGGAACAAAATAATTAGCCCAGAGAATTATGGTCTGCGATGGTCTGAATATAAATGGGCTGGTGGACCAGAATTTTCCATCTATAAGAAGTAAAATAACAGTGAAATCATTTTCCCCCCTCACATGTTCCTATGATTTTCACTCATAGGAAATGTTAAAGATTTATCAGGCAGAAAATTGTCAAAGAGATATGTCTCCGCAGTATGAAGAAGCCATGGTTTTGCTGCTTTCTCACGACTATGTCTAACATATTGAAGGGGAAAAAAAGCCCTTCAGACTGTTCTCAGGGGGACCAAAAAAAAAGGCTACATTGCTTGAAAAGCCTGGAGAGAATTTCAGTCAAATAGAGCTAACTATAGAGACATGAAGATAAGAACACCTCTCTCAGCACTGACACTTGAACTGCAAGGACCCCTCCTTCTATCTCTGCTTACTGCTGCAGGCAATCTGCCCAACACGAGCGTTAGCTACGGAAATCAAAAGCAGCTTTCAGTCCTGGCTTTGGAGACTCTTTTTGTTGCAGGAGCACTTTAGTTATCAGCACTATTTTCAAAACACTCCTTCATTTAAAATTGACCTGGATCAAGAGTCGTAGATACAATAAGAGTTTTGCATAGAGATGTTCACTTAAAAATTAATGCTAAAATGCCTATACAGCTTTCTAGTAGAAAAGATATTTTTCTCGGTGTAATAAATAGAAGACGCTTACAAATAAATAATTAACATGTAAATAGAAATTTCCTTCTCCCCTTTTCTGGAATAAAATAAAAATAACTTTTTATCTTTCTACCATTGGAAGCAATAACAAATGTTGGCTGGTTCTTTCACTGGATCCTATATTAAATTCACAAATAGCAATTTTTAAAACCTAATATTCTGGTAAATCGTTATTATAATATGTAACAAATTATTCAAACTGTAGATTTTTTCAATAGTCAAAAGTATTAATTAAACAAATATTTTTTTAGTGCTTACTATGTGCCAGGAAATAGGCTGTATATAGAGAATATGACAAACAATCCTCGTCTTTAGAATTTGCTGTGGCCAATTATAATATAATATAAACTATAAGACAACAAAAGGGAAAAGATAGGTGAATAAGAGAATTATTTCTTTCATAAGATAAACTATAAAATACTGTATAGACAGTTATTCATATGTAATCCCGGCCTGCATAGTAATTCTCTAATTTTGGAGAGTCATTTTTGGAGCACTGGATTTTTTGCAATAACCTATTTCCTAGGAGTCTTGCTTTTCAGCACCAACATCAGGAGGAATTAACGGTATGTGTGATTTACACAGGCCCAGATGTCTTCCTTGACAATGTCTTTCTTCAGTCTTTACACCACATGGATTTGTTCTCCTTGACTGCGGTGAAAAGGAGGAAGACTTTTCCCTTATTTTCATAGGCTGTCATGATGCTGCAATCCCTCAAGAGTGTTCAACTCAACAGTGTTGCTTAGAAAGTGAAAGATCCCGTCTTCCAGCTTAGGACCAGTGTAAGACTGGTGGAGGAGATAAAACAGCTCAATTTCCTTAACACTGAGTTCATTTGCTGTTTTATTAATGGTTACAGGAAACTATGTCAAGGAGTAAAATGGCTATGTTTTCTCAAGCACAGATAGTTTGATTTACATGAGTTACGCACAACATCAACGCTCTCCAGTCTTGATTCCTTGATCGGTTGTATTTTTATTTCCTACATGTGTTTGTTCTGCTTGCTACTCCTGAAGAATCCCTTAGTGCCGTTTTTTCTGTGCCTGAATTTGACTTATTAAAACCACTTTAAATTATCATGTCAATAATAAGGACACTGTTTTTATATCCCAGTCCACATTGGTAGATTTATGACCATGCCTCCCTGATGGTAATTTTAAGTTGATTTTATCTAAATATTAGTAAACCTCAGGGTGCTACTGTATTGACTATGTAAAATATCAGATGCTTATTTTCCATTATGTTTTATATAAAGCTGTTGATTTAAAACTGACATGTGTGTTTTTTCCACCGTTCTTGTAGTTTTGGTTTTATTTTTTGGTATAAATCTGTTCTTTTTGTATATTTAGAATGAATTTCACACGCATTGTTTTTCTCCTTCACATCCTATACATTTGAATGTGATTTTTAAATTGGACACTTTGTAAACAAAGTAGGCAAGTGGAAGAAAAAGCAAAATGACTGTGAGTAAACTAAATACAATATTCAAATTTATTCAGGTATTAATTGGCGTGGTTGCTTATTGATCAATTGATCATGAATAGGAACGTTGAAGAACTCAGTGTGAAAATTTGATGACAAGGATATCTGTGAAAGAGCTATGCAGACGAAACCCCAGAAATATGGAGAAATTATGAAACTGTTTGGGACCGTGTGAATGTTATCAGCCATATAGGACCTTCCTGGTCATGGCATTAAGTGTAGAGAAATACTAAATATTTATCACTTTCAGACTTTTGAAGACTCCCTCCATCTAGTTTCTATTTAATTGTTTCTAATATGATTTATTATTTTATTTCGTGTAAACTGAATTATAGAACATATACATAGAAATTGAACATACACATTGTTGAGCATATACACATACTTTTAGCTGCACACATGTAAACAAAAAGTATCTTAAAAGTAGGTGCATAAATCAATGAATTTCCACAATATGACAAGTATCCTGACTCCGAACACAATAGATTCGTTTTACCTGTGTTTGACATGTGTAAATAATTTAGTATATATTTCTTTGTGTCTGCTTTCTTTAACTCTACATTATGTTACAATATTCATCCAGTTTGATGTGTATAGTTGTAGTGCAAAATTCTCACTGCTGTATAGTTTATTCCATCTTATTAATGTGCCATAAATTGTTTATTAATTCTTCTATTGACAGAAGTTTGAA